>CM034147.1:249667654-250267654 GCA_019776745.2 Taxus chinensis | reverse complement strand
TGGGTTGATGGAAGAGGTCCAACATGTGTTGAAGATTTAGAAGACCTATGATGAACAATATGAGGAGATTGGAAGTTGATAGAAGAAAATGACTCAATAGACGAAATAGATTTAGAGTCGGAAGTCTCGAGAGTTGAAATGGATTTAGATTTGGGATAGTTTGTAATTGGTTTGCCTAGAAGATTTCTTAGTGTGTATAGAAGAAGGGGATTGTGAAGCAATTTATTGGATTATAATGTAGGGTTCAACTTGGATGATTGATTAGAGGAATATGGTTTGACCAGGATCTTCAATGGAGGAAGATGTGATTTAGGTGACTGGCCATGGTGTAGAAGGAAGTTGATTGGATGAGACTCTTGATCTAGAGGACATTTGGTGACATCAAGAGTTATCTAAATCTCCTTAAACCATACTAGTGTGGTAGAACATTTTGAGATCTTTACAATGGTACTTGGAACACTAGAAATAGAATTCGTATGCTCAAGTTATCAATGGTCAAATTTTGGTCATCGTTCAGACTTGGCAGAGTCAATAGACCAATATGGTAGCGACACATGGTGGAAGCAGAGTGTAAGCAGAGGAGTAAAAAAGTTTGGTTGTGTGATGTCGATCTTTGACACTCATATTTGGATGGGTGGACCCCGCTATTTTTTAGATGGAGGCCCTCAGCCATGGTTGACATACTCTTTTCACGGAGGGGTTCCTTGGCCGTCGCATCGTCATTTCACCAAGTGGTGGGTCCTCAAGCCACCATATGGCCTGCCTGCCACCACATTTCATACCAAGCCAACTCAGTTGGGTGAGCTCACTAATTCCCTTTGCATATTATAGGGCAAGTTCATATGGTGCAGGATGAGCTCAAATAGCTCAGTGAGTCACGTTTTGCATTGGGTGAGTTACAATGTTTTGCATTTAGTTAGGTGGACCCCACTATTTTTTAGATGGAGGCCCTCAACTAGGGTTGACACACTCTTTTCACGGAGGGGTTCCTTGGCCGCCACATCACCATTTCACCAAGTGGTGGGTCCTCAGGCCACCACATGGCTTGCCTACCACCACATTATCATATTGAGCCAACTTAGTTGGGAAATATCACTAATTCCCTCAGCAAATTAATACATTATAGGGTGAGTTTATTTGGTGCTTGGCATGAGCTCATTATTAGCATTGGTGACAAGTCACACTTCTCTCCACCACCCACCAGTTACATGGTTGTTCACGTGGCCTTCCAACCCCATCGCCCACCATTATACTACTAACTCGACCGCTCAATAGTACTATACACAAATTAGCATCCATCCAATTGCCACCCAAGTGGCTCAACACATAGGTCGGAAGCCACTATATGGAAAAAGGGTGTATGGAATGGCATATGCCACATTAAAATGGGGGCAACCAATACATAATATGTAACGCCCAACATTACTCCCCCATGAATATGGGATTTTCAATCCCTTTGATAAATGTAGACGGTGGGTCAGTGGGTTAATTGGGGAGATTTGAATCCCTTGACTAACCACTTGTACAAAATTAAATTGCCTCACTTCATCTAATCCATAACATCTCGATGAGCTATATAAAGGGGCTGATTTGGGTTTTGTATACATAGATTTTTGTGTCCTGCCCTCTAGGGCTTATTGAGACACCTTTGTAAAAATACATTTTTCAAACACTTAGAGGCATATTTACGACTTGGAGTAAACTGGAAATATGTCTAGAAATCCAAGATAATTCCAATGGAATAATTATTTTCTTGTTTTGGGGATTTAATAACATATTTGGGAGAGGTCTGTGGGAGCATTCTGTATTTGTGCTTCAGCCTATTATGGCAGTTTGTGTAAAAGTGCATTTTTTAGGCACTTAGGAGCATTTTTGGCTCTCAATGATAAACTGAAAAAGTTGTCCATAATTTTGAGACACTCGTTGTTAGACCTATGTTTTGTTTCCTAATTTGGATATTTTTTGATTTTAGTTTTGTATTGCATGGAATTCATTCGAGCACTTGGATTCCATGTCTAGGTAGCCTTTGTCAAGCGTGTATCTCATTGGAGGGGAAACTATTGGAGATCTGGTATTATGCACCAGTCATTGTAAGCTGGGTTATTGCTACTTGACTGGAGGTGGAAGAAGATTATTGTTATTCTATTTTATAGTTTGTATTCATTGTGAATCAACTTTATATGGGATCATTTTTTTATATGGTTTGGATTAATTGAGAATTAACTGGATATGTGGTCATATTCTATTCTCTATTTCATAATAATTGGGAATAAACTAGGTTATTAGATCATATTTTTTATTTGAATAATATTTCATTGAGAATTAACTAGGTATTTGATCACTTTTTGTTTTGGTTCGGATTCATTATGGATTAACTGGAGCATTTGTTCTTCTGCACATTATTCATCTCAAATCTTCACTCTGCATGGAGGTTTGAGGTTTTTGCAACAAAGTGGTAGCTGTTCATGAAGGAGACTATTTGTACTTCAGAAGGATCAGTTCAGATTCATTTGGAACCAAATGTTATTTGTTCTTCTGGAGGCTAGTTCAGATTTGTTTAAATGAACTGGTGTCATTTGGTTCATTGTTGCACTTTCATCACTTCATTTGTAAGTTTGTATTTGATTTACAATTAGAAGTTGTAATGAATCGGTTCAACATTTCAACTCGGAGATGTGGGCATTTATTTTGTCGAACTCCATTATCAACTCTTGTGTTATGTGTGTGTGTTCACTTTTTGCATTGCAATTATTTTAAGTTGATAACTTTAATAGATTTAATTAACAAGTGCCTATAAGGGTCTGAGGCTAGTTAAATTTTTTGGATATATTTACAGTTCAACTCTAGAGTTTGAAGAGAATCAGAAGAATAGAACATATTTGGAGATGAAGGTGGAGATGGAAGATAACATGGGCTCCCTGCTATCAAAATTATGATGAACCATATGATATCTAGTCATGGTTGGCATCGTTGGATTTGAATGCCTAGACGTAGATTGTTTAATTGAACTCCTTTAAATGGAAACAAGCTCTATGTCGATTTGAGCAACATAACGATTACAAACTAGACATCGTGCAAGGATGGAGATTCTAATATAAGTCTCAAAAGGAAACCTAAGATGAATAAACATCACAATGATAATATTTTGATAATAAAGTAAGCTTGGAAAAATAAGTGTCACAAGAAAATCCAAGGTAAAATGGGAAACAAACCAATGACAAAGTGATAAATCTCTAAGTATATAGGATATCCAACAAGGAATACCTAAAGAGATATATGTCAAAGTGGACAACACAACAACACACTATCAACACTCAACCAAGTTTTCAAACAAAAACAAGGTTTAAGTGTAAAAGGGAATTGTTACAAGGTGAGTAATATAACAATACAATGTCAATAATTAGATCAATTTTAAAGAAACAAGATGTAAGTATCGAAAAGGGATTAGTATAAATGTGAGCATTGTAACAATGTACTTCAAGACTCAAATCAAGATTTTAGGAAAACAAAGTAAGTACAAAAATTGGGTCGATATAATGTGAGCAGCGTAACAATACAATGTCAATACTTAGATCAAGTTTCAAAGAAACAAGATGTAAGTATCAAAAAGGTATTGGTATAATGTGATTAGTGTAATGACCATGAGAGGAAACTACCCTAAGGCTGAAATGTCCCAATGTTGGTTGAATACGACCACCAAAATATGAATATGTATCAACACTCTTTCAATACTTATATCAAGTTAACAAAGAGGAAAGGATTTAAGTGGGTACACAAGAGGTTGACACAAATTTGGCAGCACTTTGAGCACGCGTCATTCTCATTCCTCCTTAGGATACTCCTATCCCTATCGCTTATAAACTCAATTTCGAATGCACTAATAACATGGCTAAGTATGAAGGCCTCATCTTGGGCCTATTGAAACTAGTTATCATGCTCGGTGTCCAAATTCGTGATATTTATCGTGATTCTCAGCTCATCATCAACCGATTCAAAGGCATATATCAATGCAAAAATGAAGATCCTTCAAAAATATAAGGACATCGGTCAACTTTCTTTTTGAAGCCTTTAATTTCTACACCATCTAATCCATCCATCGATTCATCCAATCATTTCATGTAGACACTATGGATTATTTTGCATCTCTCATCCCATGGGCAATTAAAGGAATCAAAGCTATATATTGTCATGTATTTTCTTGATCAACCATCTCATGTCCATGAGCTTCCTTGTGTCAATCATGTTAACACTAATAAATCATATCTCTAGTATTCTTAAAATATTCAACTATCTATCTAAGTCCAAGATCCCCTTTGACCTATCCAAAAATGGTAAGTAGGTAATTTCTTCAACACGCTAACTGTTATGTCATACTTGGCAGCATCTATCTACAAATGCACAACTTTGACGATGTCATCTTCTATTTTTTTCCTCAAATCTCTATGAATATATTAGCATGTTATCCAAGAAGTCCATGACAACAGTATCTACGGTGCTAGTCATTTTAGTGGTTTGGTTGTTGCCAAACGTGTGTCCTTTGCATTGGTTTATTATGGGCCCTACCCTCAATCAATGATTTTTGTGATTATGTTAAGAAGTGCATCAAATTCTAACAGTATTCTAATCTAATCCACATTCCCAGTCAGGCCTTACAGCCAGCTCATGATTTTTTGGAATTTCTCATAGCATGGGGACTTGACCTCTTTGGCCTCATCAACCCGTGTTCCTATCAACATCATCATCTCTATCATCACTACAACTTAGTACTTCACTAAATGTGTGGAAGTCATTCTGACTTGCATCCACTAAAGCTACCCAGATCATTAATTTTGTCTATCAACACTATCATTTTCCGCTTCGACAGTTCCTCATAAAATCATCACGGACAACAGATGGTCCTTCAAAAACAAATATCATAATGAAGCTTTGTGATTCCTTCAATATAAATCTTAGCTTCTCTTCTCCATATTATCCTCAAGCTAATGACCAAGCCATGAAGCAACTAGCATAAAACCCTTCATAACATCCATGGCAAAACTATAGATAAATCATGAACGTAATTGTCACCTTCATATCCTCTTTACTCTTCGGGCCTATCAGATTATCATCCATGCACCTCTATGGGTGCTACTCCCTTCTCTCTTGTCTATGGATTTCAAAGTTATTCTTCCTCTTGAAGTCCAAATATCCATATTTGTGTGCATTTCCCTTCTATGACTTCATTTATGATGAAGACTATCTCCTATAGAGCATGTCTAGCAAAGACTTGAGTTATTAGATTAACATCACCTTATAGCTCTTGAACATCATCATGTTTACCAAGAGCACATAACATATTCTTATAAAAAACATCTTAAAGAGTGTGAATTTAATATCAGTGACCTTATTCTTAAATAAAATCATAACTTCGTTACTTTAGAAAAGAGTCAACGTGGTAAGTTTTCTTCCAATTGGATTGGACCTTATATTATCACACATAAATACGGGTCTGGAGCCTATCATTTGACTTCCCTTGATCGTAAACCAGAAACAAAACTTCTTAACGCATTGCGCTTGTGGCCCTTCTATTGTTATCATATCTACCTATATGAACTTAGTCACGCCAATGATCTTGATTCCATCATTAGCCTCTTGCATATTTCATCGCAATGATTTGGAATTATGTGGTTTATTGTCACTTTCCTATATGTGACCTTGAATATGGAAACCATGGCTCTACTCATATAGCATATTCCTTGTGGAAAAGTCTCCTCCTTCTAAGTGGGAACCCCGTAATCATTACATTCATCTCCTCCTTTATGTACCTGTTCGAACCATGATAAGGGACCATAGGTGTCACTTGTGCATCTTATCATCCCCTCCCCAAATTGTCTACCAAGTTATCCCCAGCGATTTCATGCGAAAGTAAAAAAGTCAAAATTCTAGATGCTCGTATTGAAAGCTATCTTATCCCAAATATAGATTCCTCCCTCGAAGGACGATTGTTAAAATAATGCAAATTGTCAAAATTATAGATTGATCCCTCAAAGGACAACTATCAAGTATCATGTCATCTAAAAAAACAAAAAAAAACTCCAAAAATCCTAAAGCAAAAATTAAAATGTAGACCACTCCCTCAAAGGATGGCTATCATCTTATATCACAATAACGAAGGCTTCCCACATTGATCAGCCTTCTATGATTTCTAAAAGAAAAATCATTAAAATTCAAAAGAAAGCATCCTAAGAAAGCTTCCTGCATTGATCATACTTTCTCCTCTATAAAAAACTTCCTGCACTTTGATCAGTTTGTGTGACATTACTTATACGTTGGGGCATAAACTTAGGAACAACCACCAAAGGATAACTTTTCCTCCCTCGCACAAGTCATATCTACATACCCCCTTTTTCGTGTCAACATTAGGTCTATAATTTCATCTTCCATATTATCTCTCGTGATCTTAAGTATGACTAACTATTTTTGGTTATGTGTTAACACCTACTATGGTTATAAGTGCATTGCTTTTTTTGGTCCCAAATTCATGTTGGTCTCCAATTCAATCCAAAAAGGCATCTATCTTACATACGCTTCTTGCTATGACAAATTTTCATTCATTCCTTTTGGTGATTCCATCAAGCCGCACCCCCTTCCCTCACTAATTCATCACATATGCTATAATTTTAATATCACGCCTATCATATTTTGTTACATCACCTCAATTTATGTCATATAATCCATTTATAATCTAACCATTATCTATCCATATCCATCACATTTATTATATATATATATATATGTATGTATGTATGTATGTATATATATATATATATATATGTATGTATATATATATATATATATGATCACATCGCATCACATTTAAACATTCATGTTCTACTCGAGTATCTAGTCCATATATAGCATCGTCAACCATCACATCCATAACCATAATCTAACATCTAACATCACACACAAAACATAATCAACTCAAACATCCATGTTCTACTCGAGTATCTAGTCCATATATAGCATCGTCAACCATCACATCCATAACCATAATCTAACATCTAACATCACACACAAAACATAATCAACTCATCACAACACATGATAAGTCACAAAAAAATCACACACACACACACACACACACACACACATATACATATATACACACACACACACACACACACACACACACACACACACACACACACACACACACACACACACACACACACACACACATATCCCATCAAAAGAGTTTATACATGTAGGATAGGCCTCAACTAGGCTTTATCTCGACAGTTTATACATCAAAACTCTTTATCACAAAAGTATCCACCCACTACATGGTGTACTAAAGATCGAACAACCTAAGAGTATACCCCTACTCTCCTAATGTGGGAGCATGTCCTCCTCCATGTCCACCATCTAGTCCCTCATTTGGATCTCCATTGTGTCTAGGTTGCATCACGCCGACAGTGCTCCCTAAAGCTGTCTGGCATCTTGATCACCCTGATCTCCTCTCTTTGGCTAAGTGTGTTGCATATCGTAGCACCTCAAACAATCTGGTCATAACTATCCACTCATAGTATCGAGCCTCCTCACTCAATGTTTGGTACCATTCTATCAATACAGTCCTGGGCAGTGCCATCTAACCTGCTACCTACAAGGATCCCTGCACCCCGCTCTCTGACTCTGCAGAAACTATAGATTTGAGATATCCATATATATTTCACATTCACCGGCCGTCTCGGCATGACCTCAGGAGGTAGGGTACGAGGAAGAGTTACTTGTAGATTCCCATGCTCGCATTGCACTTTTCCATCGTACAAGTAGCTTCAAAACTTTATCCTACTAGACCAAACATGGCTCTGGACCTCCATGCTTACCTGATATTTTCATGGCCTACAATGAACTCTTACACCTCTTGCTCATTCCAAAAATTCTTGCACATGTGAGAACAAACATTTTAGACCTATAGATCATCTAAGCTAAGAGTACTAACCTTCTCCATAACTTTAATGGACATCAACCTCATTGTTCAAGCATGTAGCACTCTAAGACCACCTTAAAACCATTGGTGCCTGGAACATCTTTATGAGCTCTAACTATCACTGAGAAGGCACTACTAATCAACCTGCATGCCTCTGACTCTAACTAAGATTTACTTCACCATTCACACCTTTTCCATCAATTCCACTTGACATTAATGAAAACACCAATGACCAGGGTATAACATCCTCCACCTTTATGATCCTCGGGGATCTACAAGTCTAGTGCTAGGAATTACACTATGGAGGCATGGCCATTTAGTGTCTTCAACACTTAAAGTAAAGAAAAATGTGGGTGTTCCAAGTTTTTCAATCAGGTCAGAAACCTCACCTCTTCTTTTTGACCAAAAATACCTTGTTCCTCGAAGTGTGGTTCCAAATTGCATTAGATTTTCTTTGAGGCAGTCATTTAGATTATCTTAAAGGCATTACCATAGTTTACTTTTTTTTTGGAATGTTTTGAATGATATCTTGTCTCATGAAAACAAAATTCATTTCTTGGTTGTGATGGCACATGATGAGGTTAAGAAAATAATATCTAAACCTAGGGTGGCTACCAAAGTAGTTTTCATAGTAAAAAATCAAATGTAATGCATATTCATGAAGTTGAACCTCTTTCATGTGAGGTTGTTTGAACATGATTAAACCTATGGGAAACAAATTTAGAAAAGCCACAAAAAACAAACCTTCTCTATTGTATTCATTAATCAACAAAAGACCAATTTTAGGCCATGGTAAAGAGAATGATGTCCCATCTTCTAAAGTAATCAAGAAGCATTGTATTTCCTCTCATTCAGTACTTGAATTAGGATATATCAGCATAAAGGATGATGGAAGGATTTAAATATTGGGTGATATAAATTCCTCAGCACTAAAAAATCCAGGGATATCTTCCTAGGAGGGAGGATATCTATTTGAATAGTTTGCAAAATGGAAGAGACATTGGTTAGTTCATATGGAAAGGAGAAAAATACATCATAGTCAATGAGAACATCTTCTGATATGAATCGTAAGCACTTTTGAATTGGAGTGTATCCCACACACGTGCCCTATTGACATAGAAACCATAATTTGTTTGGTTCGGTCCTTTTTCTTGTAAAAGTAAGATGTTCAGCTCTCCAAGATGGCGTGGAAGGAATTTGACAATAAATGTAATGTTTTGTGGGAAACTGCTAGTGCAGCCCATGTATTTGTATTTTCCATCACATCCCTGACTAACCTATAGGATAGGATTGAATCTTGTGATAAGCATTTCTTATACCTGTGTAAGACATTTTTGAACATTAGGTTTATGACTTGGATCCATGTTGTTCCATGCAAAGTGGTAGTGACCATTTTTCTCACCAAGCATCTATTGCACACGTACTTGTCTCTACTCATTTTCCCCATCATTCCTAGGTAATTTTCCATACATAAAGAGTAAGTATCTATCTTTGAGATGGCATCTATTATTTTACAAAAAAAATTGTGTGCCTCGATAAAGGATGGAAGTGTCGAGGATTTTTTTTGGGTAAGATAATCCAAGAAAGTTTTGTTGAGTGATTGAATGTGGGAGGTTTGTTGTAAACCAAGACCAAGACACAGGAGAAGGCAATTAGAGTTGTGTATTTGAGGAAACTCAAAGGAAATATGTGAAGGTCGTATGTTGTTTTCATAAATATGGTTGACTAAATTGGAAGATGTGGTGACACATGGGCCACATTTTGGATGAGAATAGGAGCTAGAATCTGAAGCATTTGTTTGATGCATATAGAGCAAATAATGAAATTCAAAGTAGTTGGCGGGGATGCTTAAAGTTGTATGTGTTGTGAAGGAAGACCCCTTCAAGGCTTATCGGCTAACTTTCGAGCATCGTATTGATGAGGGTCATTGTATTCCTCACCATTTAATCACAAAGAATGTCAAAATCGGGCAATGTCAAAGGCTATCTACAAAAGGGGATAAAGGAAATAATGATTTTACAGTTCTTTGTTCTAGAATTGAAAATCATGAAAAAAAATTCAATAAATAAAATTGAATATAATCTAATAACTGAAAGCAAATTTAATCTAACAAACTGAAATGAATAACTGAAAACAAATAAATGAAAATAAACAAATAAAAGTGAAGCTTCACAAATAAAGCAAAATAAAACACAAATTATATATTCAAATATAGTATGTAAAACAATAATTATCTATTCTAAAAAACAATAAACCATCCCCCTCCTTGGGTAAGAGTGGGCCATTGTTCTTCCCTCATAGTTGGGTTAACAAAACTAAAAATAAGTTACTGCTAAGAAATTTGAACGGTGAAATTTATTAATCAGAAATGATGTTACAAAAATCATCCATCTCCTACCACTGCTACATTGAGTGCTTTAGAGAGATCTATTTATAACTCACCCTTACTCCAAGATTATAGAATTACCTACCTACAATCATGGGAAAGACTTGAATACATATTTCACTTTATAATGAGATAAATGTGGAAGGAATTTATTCAAACAACCGGGGTAAATCACACCAGTTGTACAAATATATATCAGATCTAAGCATACAAGTAATAAATATGGAAATAAACCAGAAGAAATAATACACAAGATATAATGTGGTTCACCCAGTGTGGGCTACGTCCACCAAGAAACAACCAATATATTATTCAAAGCTTCACAGAGGATATACAATGAAGATCTGTAATCTTCCACACCTCTCTCGGATGTACAATACTTTCTTCCTCACAAGCTTCTTTTTCTCTCTCCAAGAATTCCTTCTTACAATTCTTCTAATTCTTAATGACTTCTAACCCTAACCCTTTTCTAGCTTATATAAGCATATACAAACTTAGGGCACTTTAGCTATGCAATTACAACCATTAGATCAACTTTATATCAAAGGTTAGATCTAATTCCCATGACTTAAATAAAATTAATCATGCACAGGTAACCGATGTCGGTTACCCTAACCGATACCGGTTCCTACTTGCTTGACCGATGTCAGTCCCCAGGTGACCGACGACAGTTACCCAACCGATGCCGGTTACTGTGTATTCTAGCAAGTTAATAAAGCATGTTATTTGTGAAGAAATTGAGCTCCACAACTCAACAATCTCCCACTTGGAGATAAATTGTTGCATTATACCATACAACTCCATTCTTGGATCCTTTCCTTGGCCTGTTTCTTCCTCTTCAAGTCTCAAACTCAAAGACCAACAGAAGTGGAGTGTAGCTCCAACTTCTCCTTTTCCAATGGCTTCGTTAGCATATCCACAGGGTTCTCTTTTGTATGAATTTTCTCCAGTTTCAGCTTCCCATCCTCCAACACCTGTCATATGAAGTGATATCTCAACTGAATGTGTTTCGTTCTTGAATGAAACACTGAGTTCTTTTCCAGATGAATCACACTTTGACTATCATTGTACAATCTACAATCCTCTTGCTCCTTTCCCAACTCTTCCATGAACCTGCTCATCCATATCATCTCTTTGCTAGCCTCTGTAGCTGCAACATATTCAGCCTCTGTAGTAGACAAGGCCACAACCTTCTGCAATCTAGAAATCCAACTAACTGTCATCCCACCTACTATGAATACATATCCAGTGGTGCTTCTCCTACCATCCAAATCTCCAGCCATATCTAAATCAACATAGCCACATAAAGAAATATCTGACCCTCCATAGCATAACTGCATGTTGGATGTCCCTCTCAAATACCTGAGAATCCATTGGACTGCTTTCCAATGCTCTTTACCTGGATTGGCCATAAATCTGCTCACAACTCCCACTGCCTGTGCAATGTCTGGTCTGGTACAAACCATAACATACATAAGACTTCCAACTGTTGAAGCATATGGAACTCGTGTCCATGTACTCGACCTCCTCATGTGATGTAAGACACTTGATATTTTCTCAATTTAAAGTGTCCAACCATAGGTGTACTTACAGGTTTTGAATTCTGCATATTAAACCTTTCCAACACCTTATTGATATAATGTTCCTGAGACAAATACAACTTCATTTTCTTCCTGTCTCTAAGAATTTGCATGCCAAGGATTTTCTTTGCAGCTCCCAAATCCTTCATTGCAAATGTATGAGCTAACTTTTCTTTAAGCTCACCAATGTCCTGCATACTAGATCCTGCAATAAGCATATCATCCACATACAGTAACAAAATAATATAGCTTCCATTTTCAAGCTTCTTGAAATAAACACAATGGTCAGATTCACATCTCATATAACCATGCTCATGCATGAAACTATCAAACCTCATATACCATTGCCTTGGGGCTTGCTTGAGCCCATACAAGCTCTTTTTCAACCTGCACACAAGTTTCTCCTTACCCTTGACTTCATAACCAAGTGGTTGTTGCATATAAATCTCTTCCTCCAAATCACCATGAAGGAAAGTCATCTTGACATCAAGTTTCTCTAAATGCAAATATTCTACTGCAACTAAACTCAATACAGTACATATAGAAGTCATTTTTACTACAGGAGAAAATATCTCACCAAAATCAATACCTATTTCTGTGTAAATCCTTTTACCACAAGCCTTGCCTTGTATCTTTTCTGTCCACCCTCTTCTTCCTTGATCCTGTAAACCCATTTGTTCTACAATGTTCTTTTACCTGCTGGCAACTTAACCAAATCCCATGTCTGGTTTTGTTCCAAGGATTCCATCTCCTCATCCATGTCATGCTCCCACTTCTTGTGGGTTTCATCCTGCATTGCTTCTTCAAAACTTTCTGGTTCACCACTATCAGTCAATAATAAATAAGATAAGGAAGGTGTAAATATTTCTGGAGGTCTACTTACCCTTTGTGACCTTCTCACTGAGATCTGGGGTGTCAGAGGCTCAATCTGCTCATTCTACAAATGTGTATCAACTCTAACAGTGACCACATCAGTCACCTCTTAGCCGACGTTTAGTTCAGTAACTGATGTCGGTCATGGCTCTTCTGTAACTGACGTCGGTTCAGGACGACTGACACTTGGTCTAGTGGGTCAACTGATACTTTAGGATACTGTGTACTGACCTGTAGGTGTCAATTTTAAATCCAAGAATGATTTTCATCCACAAAATTTCCACCGGTTCATCTTTGGGTACCAAAACTTGATCCCTGTACATTCTCTTTTCATTCCATTCAATGTCATGACTCCTAACAATCTTAGAATCTTCTAAATCCCAAAAATGGAATCTGAAATCACCAGAGCCATAACCAATAAAAGTACATCTCTTGGATTTAGCATCCAACTTCTTTCTATTTTCTTTATCAACATGCACAAAATATTCTGAACCAAATACTCTAAGAAAAGAAAGATCTACCTCTTTTCCAGTCCAAGCTTCTTCTGGTATTCCACCATCTAGTGCACTTGAAGGCCCACAGTTAATTAAATAAACCATCATGTCTACTACTTCTGCCCAAAACTGCAAGGGTAATCCAACATGTATCCTCATGCTTCTTGCACATTCCATGATTGTCCTGTTCATTCTTTCAGCAACACCATTCTCCTGTGGTGTTCTAGGAACCATTCTTTCTCTGCGTATTCCATTCACTGAACAATAATCATTGAAATCCTTGTTACAGTACTCACCACCATTGTCAGATCTAAGGCATTTTAACTTTGAATTTGATTCATTTTCCACAAGGGCTTTCCATCTTTTAAAAGTCTCAAAAACATCATATTTACGTTTAATACAATAAACCCATACCTT
Organism: Taxus chinensis; assembly: GCA_019776745.2. Taxonomy (NCBI): domain Eukaryota; kingdom Viridiplantae; phylum Streptophyta; class Pinopsida; order Cupressales; family Taxaceae; genus Taxus; species Taxus chinensis. Next base: position 250,253,932 of record CM034147.1, on the reverse strand, counting down.
TCTTGTGGCATCATCAATGAAAGTCACATAATATTGGGATCCTCCATGAGAAGCTACCTGGGCTGGTCCCCACACATCTGAGTGCACAAGCTCCAATTTTTTCTCCTTCTTTGTTGCCCCAACTTTGAGAAATCTCACTCTCTTTTTCTTTCCAAATATACAATGCTCACAGAAATCAAGATCTACATCTTTCAAATCTGATAACTTACCCTTAGCCTTTAAGATCTGCATTCCTTTTTGACTCATATGGCCTAGCCGATTATGCCACATGCTTGCATCTGAATCTGAAGTAGATAGCACAGAAAAGGAATCAGTAATACAGGTAGACAAATACAATGTTCCTACCTTCTTGCCTCTTGCTACAACAAGAGATCCCTTGGTAACCTTCCAAGAGTCGGCTGTGAATGTAACCATGCAACCAGATTCACCTAGTTGTCCTACAAAAATTAGATTTCTCTTGAGGCTTGGCACATGCCTCACATCTTTCAATATCCATGTATTTCCATTCTGTAATTTTAGATGAACTTCTCCTTTACCAATAATATTGCATGGTTCATCATCTCCTAAATAAACATGCCCAAAATTACCCTGGACATAATTTCTGAAATAACCCTTATTAGGGGTAGCATGGAAAGAAGCTCCTGAATCTAAAACCCATGATTCAATTTTATTATCCAAGGAGAGAATAAGGGCATCTTGCATTACCTCAAAAGATGCAACATTTTCCTCTTTACCTTTCTCTGGTACATTCTCTTTGTTTTCCTTGAACCAACAATCCTTCTTTGCATGTCCTTTCTTTCCACAATTCCAGCAGGTTATTCCTTTACCTCTGGATTTAGATATGTCATTCTTAGACTTTGATTTCCCATTATTCTTGTCTCTTGGATCTCTCCTTCTTCCTTCCCCTTCTTTCTACATTCAAAGCATTACCAGATGATAATTCTCATGTACTTTTCCTGTGTATTTCTTCATTCAGGATTATACTAACCACATCATCAAACTTTAAAATATTAGTAGCAGACGTTGTATTACTAACATCCATTACCAAGTTATCCCAACTATCTGGAAAAGAGCATAAGAATAAAAGTGCTTTCACTTCATCATCAAATGGAATATTAACTGATTTTAATTGATTTACAATAGAACGAAAATCATTCAAATGACTTGATGCAGATTCACCTTCTTGCATCTTTGAATTAAATAATTTCTTCATCAAATAAACTTTATTTGAAGCACTAGGTTTTTCATATAAATTAGCTAAAGATTTCATCAAATCTACCATGGTTGTTGCTTCGGTAATATTCAAAGCCACAGATGCTGCCAAGCTCAATCTTATAGATCCCAGAGCCTTTCTGTCAAGAATTTTCCATTCTTCATCAGTCATCTTTGTAGGTCTTGCCTTCTCATCCAATGGTAAGTATAGATCTTTCTGATACAGATAATCTTCCACCTGCATCTTCCATAATTGATAATTACGACCGTCAAATTTTTCAACTCTGTATTTTCCATCTTCTTCCATTGTTGTAGCTCCCACTCAATCAGAAATCCCTCTATGAGTAAATATGTCAACACACAAAACCCTCAAACAAAAAATCTCTGATACCAGTTGTTGGGGTTAATCACACCAGTTGTACAGATATATATTCAGATCTAAGCATACAAGCAATAAATATGGAAATAAACCAGAAGAAATAATACACAAGATATAATGTGGTTCACCCAGTGTGGGCTACGTCCACCAAGAAACAACCAATATATTATTCAAAGCTTCACAGAGGATATACAATGAAGATCTACAATCTTCCACACCTCTCCCAGATGTACAATACTTTCTTCCTCACAAGCTTCTCTTTTTCTCTCTCCAAGAATTCCTTCTTACAATTCTCAATATTAATGAGTTCTACTTCTAACCCTAGCTTTCTAGCTTATATAAGCATATACAAACTTAGGGCACTTTAGCTATGCAATTACAACCATTAGATCAACTTTATATCAAAGGTTAGATCTAATTCTTGTGACTTAAATAAAACAATCACGCATAGGTAACCAATGCCGAGTTACCCTAACTGATACCAGTTCCTACTTGCTTTGATTGATGTCGGTCCCCAAGTGACCGACTATGGATACCCAACCGATGTCGGTTACAATGTATTCCAGCAAGTTAATAAAGCATGGATCTCACCTATAGTCATTGTTGATTCGATCCGGTCGCCGTTGACCCTGTCAGCTGATCTATTTTTCTTTAATTTTCTTACATCCTTTCTATTCTCATTTAGATCTAAACATTTGTGCATCATCTCAGTCATCATAGCATCATCCCTAATTTAGATCAGCTCTAGATCTTGCTTTAACAAGTTGTTTAGGTTTATTTTTTGTATTTTCTTCCTATATCGTCCCAGTCACCATTTATTGTCCCCCTGCAGTCTCGGGTCGCCATCGACCCACCCAGGTTTGATTTGGTTTTCATTTACTTAGATCAAATTTGTATTTACTTTATCTGTTGTATTTCATCTTTCTGTTTTATCTTGTATTTTGTTGCATCCTATCGGATCCATCATTACTTTATTTTAACTAAAAGTGGGTTGATATCTATCCTCAGAAGTTTTCAGTTCTTGGGACTGATGTTGTCAAACAACCCACCCATCCATCTACTAATCTTTTTCTTTGTTGAGTTCTCTTTGTTATACAGGTCATATAACTTGATGCAGGGAGGATCTTTCTCTTTTTCACTCGTATTCATCATCATCCCATCTAGATGTACCTTAAACCCTCTCATATTAGAGTTGTTTGTTTTCTTGGTTGTCATTTCACTTATTTGAAACAGGGACAAGAAAATAGGTTCAACATTTCCTTAGTAGGTATAATGTATCTCTTATTTGTTGAGAGATTTTATATTTGTATTTTCAAAACTCATTGGGATGTTAACAGTCTCTCTTATGGGGGAGCTATTCCGATGAAGCTTGATATTAGTTTGTCAGTGTTCGAGTAGTTGTTTCGATAACTCATATAGATTCGTAACATCACTCTACCCATTCAGTAGTATGGGAAGGTGTGGTGTTGATCCTTCTTCTTCGGGTCTTGTGTCCTTGCTTTGTTACCTTGACTGTTCTTGGATCACGACACTCCTATTTCTTTGGATCTTGTGCACTTGCCTTATTACCTTGGTTATTATTCTTGGATCATGACACACTTATTTGTAGTAGTTGATTAAATTATGTTTGGTGTTTTTTTTCACTTTTGACATCACTCTATTGACAATATCCTTGTATGGAGCTATTCTAGTGAAGCCAAATGTCAGTTGTTTTTTAGTTTTGTGATTGAGCAATGGATTAAAACCATAATGCACACCAAAAATATTTAACATTATACAAATTTTTTGAGCCAAGCTTCTTGGGATGCCTTACATCAGGTTTTTGTTCTCTCTACTCTATTTTTACTGGTTTTGGGTACCTTGCAGTGTTCCTTTTTCCCAGTTATTATACGTGGGTACCTCATCAGGCCTTGTTGTCGGGACCCACCTTTTCCACCCACCTAGGATATGCTTACGGGGGTGTTAGTGTAGGCTATTATTTATCCTTTTATTTATTTATTAGGATAATTCTTACACTTAGGTTATCCCTACACTTGTTGGATTAACTTGTTTAGGTGTACTAGTTGTGTGGATTTAGCTTACTAGTTGTGTTGAGTTAGTTTCCTAGTTGTGTGGAGTTAGCTTGTTAATCTTGCAGAGTTAGCTTAACTACTAGTATCAGTTAATGGGAGTTCTTCACCACTGATCTACGTAGTAGTTGCACTTCCCTCCTCTTATATGTACATCATGCTTATTGAGCTAATTCATGTAATGAGATAAATGCCATTATGATGGATTTCCATATATGATATTTCAACTATTTGTTTGTAAATATTTTTATAAGGTTATTCTGGTGAATTCCTTTAAACTTATCAAATGTGGCGTACTATTATCATACAAGATCTTCACGGCTTAGAACAATCTTCTTATTGTTCCTTTCATGTTTGTTCCTTCCTTAATTATGAAAAGCAAAAAGAATGTTTTGCATTTGAGCTTATTTGTTTCTTTTTTTCATGCTCTTAAAGAACGTGTATAGTTACAATAACCATTTTATCTACAAGAAGAAAAAATGTATATTGACCATGATAATGTTCTTTCTCCTACTAAATTTATTTATTAAATGTCTCATTCCTTATTGCTCCTTTCGTATTTTCTTGTAGGTCTTTCACTAAAGTGTTTTGTTGATGCCCTTATGCCGACTCCAGAAATAAGGGATTTAATATGCACAAAATAGAGCCCACATTAACGAGAAGAATCGTCGCCGATATCATGCGCGAAAGAAAATAGGAAGGCCTCACAGGCATCAACCTTCATTCCTTATGTAATTGCGGTAGTCCACATCAAATTTGATGAATTATGTCTTAAACCCTTTCGTGTTCACTATAGACTTTCAACGTCACAACAATCTAGGTCCATTTCCTTGACTCCTAGAACCTTTATACTAGTTTTCTCCCATGGGGTTTTCCCCTTCTCAAATGCCTCTTCACAAAATGATGTTTAGACAATGTCTTACACTCCTTTCAAATTTTTATCACTCAAAATTCGTGTCAGACATCCTCTTCTCTAAATCTCGTAGTCCATTTTTGTTTGTGCCATATCAAAGGTCACTCATAATGATCTTAGGTAGGTCTTGACCCCACACTACTATGAATGATGCATATGTAATCAAGCAGTAGCTCTCCTCACCCTTCGCACACACAAGCGTTGTCTCAAGTGCTTTTATCATGTTTGGAAGCACACCACTTATTTCATAAAAGGTTAAATCTCTTATCCGTTGCCCACACTTGTTTTGTATGTTTAGAGAACTACCATGGAATGTTAGGAAGAATGTCGAAAATCTTGTACACTTGTGATGGATGCAAATTTGAAAAAAATGGCACCATTTTTCCTTTTGGAGTAGCGTGGACCCTGGTCGTCGACCTTGTGGTTTACAATGTTTGACTCAAGTTAAGGAAATGCTTATTGGAATAGTCAACACATTCTTGCAAGTCATCCATGAACATGACAAACAATAAAAATACATAAGGCACACTATCAACTTCGCCCAAAACATTTCAACTATTGCAAAGTACTTGTTGAGGCGTCTTGGAGAGTTGGACATTTTGATTATACAAAGGAATGGGCCCAAATAGACAAAATATGATTTCTATGTGAGCAGGTTACATGTTTGGGAGGTCCTACGATTTAAAATTTCCCGTGATCCTTATTATAAAGATGTATTGATTGACAGTGACTCCCTATTTTCATTATTGACTAAACACACAAATATCTCCTCTATGTTGAAATATGTTTGAGTCGGGTATCCCTGTACCACAAGAAGAGAATTCAAATGTGTTTGGATTTGATGTTTGCACTTCACTTGGTATGGTCGATCTTCCATCGTTGTTTGTGCCAACATTTTCTAATACATGGACCAAACAAGAGGAAATTCAATGTTTCTTGCATGCATCCACCAATGATTTGCCCTTATCTTAGTCATGGCCAAAACTTGGCATCTATCCTATAAACGAATACAACATTGAAGAGTTATTTCCATGGCATTCCTAATTTTGTCCCTGCATGGAAATCCATGTTTAAACAACCACACATGAGGGGAGTTCAAATTCATGAATAACAATGCATTTGATGTACTATTAAAATGGTCGTTTGGGAGTCACCCAAAATTTAGGGCATTTTTTTCTTAACCTCATCATGCACTACCAAAGCCAAGCTACAATACCCATTTTTACAAAAATAAACATCAAACATGGCTACCCCTCTACTACAGGGGATCTCTGCTAAATGAATTTTTGATACCCCTGAATATAACCTCCCAAGAAATTTTAATGCGGTGTCGGAGACAACTATTCATAAAATGCATGTTCTTATTGGCCAAAAAGTAGAAACAAACTTTTTGACATGGTTAAATTGTTAGTTCCCCTCTACATTGTTATTTACTCTTGAGTACAACAAATACTAAGTGGCTGGACCTACACAATGTTATACCCAACACCCCGCCCCAGTATAGGCCCTCGGGGTGCTTAGCAATGGAGGAACCTTAAAATTATTTCCAAACCCTCATTATGCTTCTGCATACTTGTACACCAAAGATTCACAATCTTTCATGGAGAGGTGTTGGGAAAAACAACTTAACACCTGTGCACGAATATTGCTATAGGTGTACAATTCTACCCTTGTACTATTGCAATTCAACCAATTTATTTTTTTGAACGCATGGGTTTCCCTCTTGTGGTAGGTACAAATAGAAACATTGAGGTTCAACACATGTGTATGGCTTCTCGTGGCTTTAAAATGTGCCTAATATTCACACACTCAGATTAGACATACCCCTTCGCTATAAATGAGGCAAAACATTACTTTGACCAATACATATTTGTATGAAATCCTCATCCTTTAGCCCATTGGTACATAATATATTCATAGATGCATCCATGATGGCCCTTTCCTATGGTAAACACATCACAAATATTAGACTGTTGACCCTCTCTTGGACTTGTAAGAGCTATTGAATCATGTTCAACACCACATTAGATTCTTATAACAAACATGTGTTTGTGTAAAAAACAAATACGTCCCTCCACTGCTCGATACAATACCCTTTGCAAGAAATGTGCTACACAGTCAAAGTTGCTTATTGGGGTTGATGACAAGGTTCATTATGTACCTTCCAAGGAACAACGATAGGCTCAACATCCATAATCAAACCAATTTATTCATCTAGAGAGGTAATGTTGACTGTCAAATTATACTATCTCGACATGCAATGTTAAAATACATTGCAAAGTATGCTTCAAAGGCATAATAATGATCTGAAACCTACCATCAAATGCTATCAAGATTTTTAGATCGTTTTGACCCTAACTAGTAGAAATATGTTGCCTTTCGAAGAATGTTATCTAATAATGTTATTGAGCATGATACGAACACATGAGAAACTTGTCACATGTTGCAAAATTTGCCTCTTGTTCTTTCCAATTGTTATTTTGTTTCCTTTACTACATGGAAAACACATCTTGCAGCATATTGTTGAAATAGATGAAACAAGAAAACTAAATAATCTCACTTTATTGATGCTTACATGAAGCATCCATAAAATATAGAAGTCTATTTCACTTCTCGAGGCTACATGATCTTGGGTCTTACATGCAAACAACGTGTCAAGGAAAAATGGGAAGCAATGCCCTCTACCTACAATTGTTTGTATCTCTCCATATTTTTTTAGATCCCTACCCCTTATTCCACTTGCTTTGATTTTTTTGTTGGAGTGAGTTCCTTTCGTATAAGACATTTTGCAATATTTCTTTAGACATGGGGAGCAAATGCAAGAAAATTACTTCAAATTAGGAGCTTTTGCTGAATAATTATCAACCTTGGCATGTCAACCTAGAAACCCGTTATATCCTGACCAATATTTGGGAGAGGAATACGTACTTACTGGGTATGAAATGACAAGGACTTACCAATTCTAATGGATGAATGGGAGCTTACTTTCACAAATCCATCCCCAAAATTACATGGTCCATGATAACATGGACATGTTAGGCCATCAAAAATTTGATATACATGACAATTAGTTTGAGCATCATGTTGTTCTTGCTTTAAAAAATATTATTCCATATTTCATTGAAGCATGCAAGAGTAATGCCAAAGTCCCCTTCAATCAGTCAACCTACACATCAGCTTCTCTTCCATTTTCACCTGAATAAAAACTAGCTTTTGATATTATTCTTCATCACTTCATGCACATACATCGATTTCTGCCACTGAAATCGATAATTCAAGGTACTGCTAGGACTGGTAAATCATATCTCATAAATACTATCAGGTCAACATAATCTTTTGCAGTCCGTTTAAATAAGTCAACTTTATTATTACTTGTATCTACTAGAGTTGTTGCCTTCAATATCTCTGCATCTACTATACATGCTTGGTTGTCAATTCCGATTAAAGATATCAAACCCCTTGAAGGGCAAGTGCTAACATATTTTCAAAACTCCCTCAAACATGTCGACTATATTCTCATAGATGAGATGGGCTTCATTGCCCTCAAGTAACTTACAAAGGTCGACTACCGTCTTTGTGAAGATTTTTCCCACTTCAAAACATTTGTTTTTGGTAATAGATCCATCTAGTTGGTGACTTTGGTCAGTTGTTTTCTGTCAAGGACATCCCTTTGTATGCAGGCCACTCATACGGGGATAACCAATGGAGGAGCTTTATCACTTCAGTTACGCCGAAAACAGTCTTCTGCCAACAAGGTTCCACTCCAGATCAAGTGTCTTTTCACCAACTCTTTCTTAGCATTTGAGATGCAAATATTTGCATTGAGGATGGGGAAACACTTGTCTCGCATAGATGCTCGCTTGACTAAACAAGAACTTGCTCCTTTCCACTCAACTCTACATTTGTTCGCTAAAAATGAAGTCATCAATCACCACAACCTCAATATGTTAAAGTATTTCAACCTTCTAGTCACCTGTTCTATTACACAAAATACAAGACAATGCATCTCCATAGATCTCGATGACGATGAACTATAGCAAAAAATACTTCTCTACAAACATCAAAAAGTAATATTAATAACTAATTTTGTGGGTTGAAGTTGACCTTATAAACGGTTCAATAGGCACAACCATTGACATAGTCTACAACAATTTCACTTCACTACCAGATCTTCCACTATTTTTCGTTATCAATTTGACAAATACATAGTCCCTTGTTGCGATGCTGCCAACCCTTTGCATGCTCCAATGCCGCGAATCTCCAGAGGCAACTACAGGCAACTACTTCTAAAAATGGCTTGGGCTTTGACTCTCCACAAGTCCCACGAGCTTACATTGGAAAGGGCCATTATCAATATTGGTACCATAAAAAGATAGGGTGTGCCATTCACTGCAATGTCTAGAGTCCCCTCCCTTAAAGACCTTCAAATTTCACCTCCATTTTCTTTCGAGCGATACTCTAAAATGTCTCTTGGGCCTCGTCTAAAAAGCATGAAAGATGGGGAGACCCGTCTTTCAACTCTTCAACATTTCTCGTTTGTGTAATTTTCCCCCCCTTCTACCTACCCTCTTTTCATACACGAAACTTAACTTTACTTCTTCTGCAATTCTTACTTCCAAAATTAAGCTTTTCTCAAAACTAAATAAATGCTTAGACACATGTTTCTTCTTCCTTTCCATATGGTATTGTCGAACTGCATCATCCAACACCGACCTCTTTACCTTCCCTGTTGTTGTTTCACTTTTGTGCGTTTCATATACCCTCCTAGACCATCTCTCTCTTTACACCATCTAAAACCCTTCGCGCTTCTCGCCTCACCCATCATTTTCTCCTTCTACCCCCCCTTTCCCAAGTACAACATTTTTCTTCCCCCACTTCTTCATTCCTTCTACCTACCCTCTTTTCATACACAAAACTTAACTTTACTTCTTCTGCAATTCTTACTTCCAAAATTAAGCTTTTATCAAAACTAAATAAATGCTTATACACATGTTTCTTCTTCCTTTCCACATGGTATTGTCGAACTGCATCATCCAACATTGACCTCTTTACCTTCCCTATTGTTGTTTCACTTTTGTGTGTTTCATCTACCCTCCTAGACCATCTCTCTCTTTACCCCATCCAAAACCCTTCGCGCTTCTCGCCTCACCCATCATTTTCTCCTTCTACCCCCCCTTTCCCAAATACAACATTTTTCTTCCCCCACTTCTTCATTCCTCCTTCCATCCCTTTCGACATTCCCATGGCACAACCCATGTGCGATTTTTTTGGATTAGGGTAAAAGGTAGATTTTAAAAGGATCTGTATCCTTGTATAAAGCCCTCAAGGTGAGATTAAACAATAAGGCTCTACAACGAAGAATCCCGCAGGCAACAAAAAAATGAAGGCCACAAAGGCACACAAGCAAAGAACATGAGATAAGAAAAAAAGAGAATCAAAAGTGACTTTAGCTGCAATGTGACAAATTACTCCAAAGGATTATGATCTTGAGATCTTAGTCTCATTTTATGGAGAGGGCCTTTCTTTCTTAGATTTGCAATTAACCAACCATCATTGTGATTAGGGTCCAAATTTTTGTCATGAAAATCTAGAAGAAATCTAGTTGACTCTCTGGGATCAACAATGGAAGGCGATTCCTCCCCCAAAGGGAGAATCATCCCCAATTCCACCTTTCTTGCCCCAATCATAGGAGGGGAGATTTGGGTCTTAACCGACAGTTGAACATGATCAACACTAACCCTTTCCTGATCTTCCGAGTAGGGATCAACATTTTCTCCAACAATCAATAAGCTAGGATTGGAGTCCTTCCACCAAGAAACTCTTTCCTTGCGATGTTGCTTTACTTTTTGACAATCCACAACAAGATGTCTGAGGGCAAAGCATTTCCTGCACCTGAAGGCCAAGCCTTCGTAATCCAGAGGTTGTTACCAAACCCTGTTCAGAACTTTGAGATTAATGGAAGCTAAGAAGATCCAAAGAGGTATCCAAATCCACTAAAATTCTCGCATATGTGGTGTGGGTATAAAATTATGTTTTGCAGTCTTTGGATAAGATCTTGCCCAAAACATTGCTAATATTAGTCAAGCACTCCTCTGCCCAGAACTACAGCGGGAGATGAGGTAAGCGCACCCAAACTGGTTTGATGTTAAACTCAACAGTCAGGGGATTGAAAGTCAGAAACCACAGTTTCATCAAGTGATGGTGATGCAATTCCCAAAGATTGAACACGATAGAATCTTTATCCTCTGAAGAAAAGAAAACCACAATAAAGAAATCCCTTGCACAGGGAAAAATGTCAAGCTTACTAGACAGGAGGGGACACCATTTCTCAGAGATCCACGAGTGAAGAAGCTGCATCCCAGGCCAGAGACCATTGAAATGACAAATCAAACCCCAGCTAGAGAAAATAACTTCTGATTCCAACACCAGCTCCCTAATAGAGATCGAAGGAGAGGTTTCAAAAACATATAAGGGTTTTGAGGATGCTGAAGCAACAACCGCGTGCAAGAACGAAGGTTGCTCATTCACAACAAGACTAACAATAGAGGGAAATGACAGAAAAAATGTAGCTGCAACCTTTGCAGACACAACAGGGCAATTGAAACCAATGGAAGTACTGTCCAAGCCAGGCACAACGCATCCGCCCACACTCAACGCAGGCCGCAAAGGGCCTAGGTCTCCCTGGCCGCCAAGGCAAGGGTTAGGGCAACGAGAAGAGGACGAAGAAAGTCGCGAAAGGGGCAAAGCCATCGAGTCAATTTTTGAACTTCCACAATCCAAATGCGATTGCTAGTTTATGCAAAGCCACTTTCTCACAACTATTGTTTATCCAAAAACCACTTTCCCACATCTACTTGCGTGTGTTTAAAGAATTTCTAAATAACAATCAATTAAAACCGAAAAAAAAGGGTTAAAACGAAGCACATTTTTGCACGGTTCTAATTGCAGCCGACATTATTGTAATTGAATCCGACCTGAGTGAATCCGAGTTCAACAAAGAAAAAAGGATTTTTAATTACAAAAAGCTCCAAAAAGTGCACGCGTCTGAGCCTAAGATATTTTTATGTCCAATATAGAGGGGTTCGGCAGCCGAAGCTGAGCCTCGGGAGGAAAGTTTTAACCCTCGCTAAAGTTAGCGCTATAAATACTTAAACCGGGGATTTTGAAACTTCTCTCAAAACGATCGGAAGGGAAAAGGAAAGTTTGCCACTCCTCCTCTGAATTCGATCCAACTTTATCAGGTTCTCTTTTCTAATAATCCGCCCTCTCAGATCCCCTCTTAAGGTATTTTACCGAATTTTATACTGATAAGTTTCGATCCTTATTTTAGGGTTTAATCCATAGCGATTCGTTTTTAAATTTTTTTTTTTTTTTGGGTTGTGCCGTTTCCTGTAACTAGGTTAGTTCTAGAAATTTGTTCTAAATCAATGGAATTTCTATGTACGAGATTTACCAAAAGTTTGAACGTCTCACGGGGAGTGTTTATTTAGATCCGATTGACGTTTTTAACGAGGATGTAGGGTTTCGTGAAGGTTAGGGTTTGATGCTATTTTTTGTACGTAGGCTCTACAATGGTTTCTGATGCGAGCAAGCAGAGGGCGGCCGCCAAGAAGGCAGCTGCTGCGGCAAAGAGGGGTGCCAAGTCAGCGGTAGTCGTAGCGCCCAAATCAGAGGCAGCGCCATCGAAGTCATCAGATGCATCGCAGAATGGAAAAACCAGCGCCAGCGTAGACAAAGCAGCCGATGAAATGGCTGCCATGGCTATATCCGATCGGACGTGTACTGGTGTACTTTGTTCTCATCCCCTCTCTCGGGATATTCACGTGAGTTTCCTTAATCATTCTTTGGTTTTTAGGTTATTGCGAGGCAAATGCGTGTAGTTTTCATTATTAAAGGACTGCTTCAATTTCGTAATATTTTAAGGGGTTTTGCGTGAAGTATATATTTATTTAAGGGGGATTTGCTTGAATTTGTTAATTTTAAAGAGGGGTTGCTTGAATTTTGTAAATTTTAAAGGTGGTTTGCTTGAATATTGTAAATTTTAAAGGTGGTTTACTTGAATTTTGTAAATATTAAAAGGGATTTATAAAAGGGTTTGCAATTTCCGTGCACTAGTAGAAGTATGTTCCTTTTTTTATGGTAATTTTAAGGGGGTTTGCTAGAAGTTTGTAATTTTCCGGAGTGGAATTTTAAAGGAGGGATTGCAATTTTTTAGGCGCTCAGGCAATATAACCCTTTTATTGCATTACCAAAACAACCAGGATTTACAGAATTCTAGTTTTATCCATGACAAAACCTTACTGCTTTACTCAGAATGATTGGAGGGGTTTACTGATATGCTGAGGGTGAGGTCCCATGCAGGAGTTTCCACTCCAAAAAAAATATACAGCTACAGATCCTGTGAAGTTTTTTTAAGCTGCTAGAGGAAGAAAATAAATCTTCCCCTATAAAATAAGAGCCTCAAATTTTTGCCTTCTAATTTTCAGAGGTTGCTTGGGGGTTGGAGGTAGATTCCCTATTGGTTAACACCTTGGCATGCAGACTCTATCTTCTTGTTGGCACCTTCCCTCTTTGTTCCTATAAGTTCTCACTGGTGCTCCTCAAAAAAATTATGCAGTCTGTGGGACAACCTACACTATATTTTTTCAGCAGCACCTGCTGAGAAAATTTAGGAAGCCCCCCTCCATAGGACTGCAGCCTAATGGCAGCATCAGTGTCCAAATGGCACTTTTATTCTGCAAGGATTTGTTAAAATGTAGGATAGTGTACATCTTTAACCCATCAGATTGTTAAAATGGTTAAAACATTTTACGATTGGATGTTTTGCCTCTGTTTTTTGATGCAGACTAGAGTCTTGTTCTTCATTGGCTCCTGTGTCTTGCCTGAATTGGTGGTTTGTTTTTAACCACAGCCCCACTTTCTCGCCTCATAGTGATTCATTTTTAATCACCGTACCTTCCTTTTAGAGAAATTTTTAGTGGTATTTTGCTTTAAATTTGCTAGTTATTCTAGGTTTTACATGCTTGTGCTTTCTGTCTAATTTGGACCAGCGAATGGATTTTGGTGTTTGACCTTGTTGAGATCATCTTTTACATCTTGTGATATGAAGATAGGGATTCTTAATGTTAAATGTGTTATATAAGCTATACAAATGACTTGTTTCCTACTTGGATCTCCATGGAATGCTTGAGATTTTGGGCCGAGTTGATTTGCAAAGAGATTCTCGTTCCTGACATTGATGATCTTGTGCAACTTACGATATGTTTGTATGCCAAAGGGATTGTCTTGAATTTCCACAAATGGGATAAAAATTGTAGTGTTAATATGCTTAAATCTATGCATGCAAGGCACCATAGTAATAACAGCTTCTTAGGGATGAAATTGTTAATTCAACGATATTAAATAGGCAGATGTTTCTACAAACCCATGAGATTGTATAAAGACTGAAGTATCAATCCATGTGGAGGCCTCGAATGCCAATCAAGATAGCTACTTTGTTGGGGCCAGAACTTTGGGATGGTAGCTTGAAATGACCCCATTCAATAAACTTTGCAAATCATCAAGCTCTTGGAGAAAGGATGTATAACTTTGCATGGAAAGTTTGGTCTCCACAAACAACTCTGGAAAGCTTAGAAGGTGCAAAATACAAATTTGAATGTTACCCATCAAATGTGTTTTACCTTGCTTGCAAACACAATTTGTTCTTATTCATCTGGTATTGATGATGTTGTTGATTCTTAAGGCGAAGCACTCCATCTTCCCTTTTGTCTTCATTTCTAGACATGCATGGCTGTATATAATGAGGAACTTCATTTGGAAGACGGTGTTGTAGAGATTGCTGCCTTCAATATTACATTGACAATGCTGGGTGAGGGTTGAGAGTTTTGACAATTCAAGATCAATCATCAATGGAGTCGGACAAAAGACATAAACTATGTTTTTTGGGAGATTTTGTGAGTAATTTTTTTGCTAAGCTTTGGTGAAGCTTTAGGCTCAGTGTTCGCATACTCGTATTTGACACAATTTGTTGACTTGGCAAGACTCGATAAATATTCGGCAACTAAAAGATAGACAAATTTCTTTAAAAACATAAATATTTATGCAAAATGTAGTTACAAAATGTATCAAATGAGTTTGTAAAATGTTGGGGAAGTGTTTTGTATTAGACTTGATTACAAATACAATACATAATCGCACCATCATGCAAATACAACAACCAACTAATAAGTGTTATGAATTTATGATGATTGTCATCGAAAACTATCATCATAAATTGCATATCTACGCAAGTTACAATTTTCAATTATTTACATTTTCCTGTTTATCGTTTTAGGATGCTTAATAGATGTGTGATTACATGTGAGGGAGTGTGATGCCTTATACGACAAAAATCAGCGTTTTTCAATGTGAAACCTCTGTTTTTTCCCATTTTACCCATTAAACCAGTGTATGGGTGAGTTTAAGGGTCAAATTTGCCGAATATTCTCGGCAAGCATTCGCTAATATTTTGCATAGGCGAATGGTGAGTTTTACAAATGAATATTCATTTGAGCAAATTTTTGGTGAGTACTTGCCAACTTGGCGAGTACTGGCCGAATAGGCAAACTATGGAACTTGGGCTGATGTTGGGACAAATATTTGAAAATACAGAAAAATTATTAAAAATATTATGTAGTTTTTCAATTGTATAATTAAATTGTTCAACATCATTTAACATTGTGAAGAGTTGAAATTCAACTTAACGTTAACGTTTATGGCATTGAACAATCAACATTGTTGATTGGAAATTGAAATTGAAAATCAAGTGAAACTTTGAAATATGAGTATAAAATTGTAAATTTGAAAATCAAAATTGAAACTTAAAATCAAGTGAAACAATGAAATCTAAGAATAAAGTAATCAATGTTCATGTAAATAATTGTTTGAAAATGTCCCCACTTTTAAAAACAATTTACAACCATGTTTTTATTTGAGAGGTGTAACTACATGAGTGTAATAGCATTATATGTCAATAAAATGGCCAACCTTATATTTGATGTTTGTTTGACTGTCATAGAGCAATTTTACCTTAAATTAGACGTCCAATTCACCCTCATATGAAGGTCCTCCTTATTTGATGAAGGCGAGTGGAAAATTGTGATATCTTGGGCATATTTTGGAGTTTAGGATGAATGTTTTATGTAGAAAAGATTTTTTTCGAGCTCGACATAGTGGTGCAACTATATTGATGGTGTATATCATTGGTTAATGGGAAATTCGATGTGAAGGTAATGGAATTGTTATTAGTGTGGTATGTGACAAATCCAAGATAGGTGCCTTGAGATTGATCTCTTAGTGCTTTTCACATTGGTATGTGACAATTGTTGACACACATTCAACATTGATCAGGGAAGTTTTAATTAAAAAATTGAGGTAAAACTGAAATATGAGTACAAAATTTCAGATATTAATGTTTGATTATTTGCAAATGCCCTTTCTTTGGTGTTTGTAAATTTGATAAATAATGTTATTTATGACAACTATTGATGCGCATTTAACACATGCTTGAAATTGTTCCAAATCGAAATGGCCCTCTTGGTATTGAAGGAGTATTTCTTTTGGACATATTAGGTTAGAATCAAGATGTTGCAAAATACATCAGATCTTGTATCACATATCTATAGTCAAGCTAGCCAACACAAAGCAAAGAATGTATATTCCTTTTTCGCTATTAATCAACCATCAAGAACTAATTTCTATGGATTTCCTTTGAGGTTTACCTCCTACCAAAACAGTGTCATGACTTTGTATGTAGTAGTGAAGATATTCTTCAAGATGGTAATTATTGTGCTATTTAAAAATCTTGTATCGCATATGCTATGGTCAAAGCTATCCAACAAGAAGCAAGGTATGTGTATTCCATTTATGCTGTTAATCAACCATTGGGAGTTAAGTTTTATGGATTTCCTTCGAGGTTTACCTATTACCAAGAATTTTTTATGGCTGTGTATGTTGTAGTGAATATATTCTTCAATATGGCAATTTTTGTGCGCCATTTTAAAAGGATATTTCAGCTCAAGAAACAACTAAATTGTATTACATTTGATATATGTATTAGATTCTTGAGCAATTTCTGGAAATTATTTATCAACATAGCCAACTATGTCTACCTCATTTCATTCTTAGATTAATGGGCAAATCGAAGTGATATGCAATTCCAAGAAGCATTGTACATGGGATGGAAGTTTACCGTTTATTCAACATAGCTTTTCATAGTTCTATTGAACACATCGCTTTTGAGGTTTGTTTGTGTTTCCAAATGTTGCTGCCAATGATGTAGTCTATACCCTATGTTGCTAGCCACAACAAAAATTCCTCCAATTAAAAGGAAGTTGACAAAGCAATCAAGCTACTAAGCAAGCCAACACATATGACAAGTACAAAGCATTGTGCTAAGCACTAATGCTATCTACAAGAATTAAATTATTAAACATCGAGTGCCACACGATTCCAAGTTGGGATATAGTACGACTGCATTTCTAAAAGACAAGATTTATAGGACCTTATTGTAAGATCCATGTTCTTTAATATGACCCAAACTCCATCACTTTGAATGTTAAAGATAATGCCTTCGAGCTCAATTTACCAACTTCTTTGTCTTTATTTGGCTTACATTGTTACAAGGGAGAAGTCTTGTGCAATTGCTTTCAAGTTTCCACCTTTGTTGGACACGGTAGGTGCAATAAAAGAACTCAAGTTAACAAAAATCAATTCAGATTGTTGCATGCCAGTATGAGAGGATCAAGTTATTGATGCAAAAGGTTAAATGTACAATGTATCAAGAAATACTTATATTATTAAGATGGGTCAAGCTTCTTATCAAGTTAAATGGTACAGTAAGGCTCAAGCTGAAGATCATATTCCATGTCTTCTTTCGTAACTTGTCAATAGGGACCATTGCTTTACAAGGAGGGGTTTTTGATCTGGGAGGATTTGGGACTTGGATGATCATTTTGTGAAACAATAGTGGTACAACATAATATGTCACCTTCAACACTAGGTTTATCATCATCCTCTATAATATGCTATGGGTTTGAAACACGGATACACTAATTTTTAAAAACCCTTGGGTTGGGTATGTTTGTACACACACATACATATAGGCGTGCACACACACTCATTATAGTTATTTTTCAGTCCATAAGAAATAAAAAAAGTACATAATATATTAGGATCAAGGTTCACAACATTCAATATGCTCAAAATTTAACATTTTCATCAACAATAGCTTTCTCTAAACGTGACGTCTACTCTTTTGAATGAAACAATGGATGCCTCTAAACAAACTCGACCTCCTTACAAGCAATGGTAGCCTCCAATCTTGTCCTCCTTGTAATAATTGCCTCTAAACAAATCCTCCTTTCTATTTCTACCTCAATTTGACTTTGGTACTTTGCTCATGTACTTGCAACGACCAACAATGAATTGTTTGTGTGTTTTGGTAATTCTTGAATGCCTTTTTATAGATTTTGGAGTACTTTAGGCCCTTATGCTTTGTTTTTTAATTAATTTATGAGTTTTTAGGGTTTCCTTCGATTGAGTCAACCCAATTTTTTTTTTAATGCAATAGCAGCTCTTAAGTGTTGTGGGCACGCCTTGGGTATGCCTAGGATGTTCCCACATATATCAAGGTTATTTCCTCCAAATATCCCTTGCATATTTGTACTGGATATGTACCAAGGGGGGTAGGGTGGGGGGGAGGATGTACCCGTGCAACCTAGGTAATATGGTGTCTTCACCACTAACTTTAACATGATCAAATTGTAAAGCCAAAATGCGTTGGATTAGATTCCACACAACTTTGATAATGTTAGCCCCATACAATATACTTGTTTTGTGGCATTTGAGAAAAAGATGCAGATGAATTGAAGGTGAACAATTGCGTTTATTGGATAATTATATAATACGATATTGCATTATAATTCTCGCATGGTGTTTTATTATTCTCGTGTTCTCTTCAATGAGCACCACGAGTATTGTTATTGATGAACTCTTATCATTCTCAAATTTCTATTGCACAAAAACATCAATTTGTTAAATGTTCTGCCTCTTAGGTTACAAATGAGCACTGGATCAAGATTGTACCAAAACTTAAATCTTGTGGGAATCTGGCACATTGTGCATTTGTTTATTTTATAACTATGGCCAAACCCTAGGCCGCTTGGTCCATTGGTGAAGTTGTTTGGCTCACATAGAGTCCACTAGGGATCATTTCTTGTTGAGTGCAAAGGCCCCAGACACCTTGACACAAAGAGTCAAGTGATTGAGGCCAGGACAGAGCCCAGGGTGATTTTGACGATGTGAATGCTCCTTACCCCTAGTTGCTTAGTTAAAAGTGATCACAGATTTAAATGTACGCTTACTCAACTTTGTCATTCACTATATGTTTCCTCCCTAACATGGCAGAGATGCCAACATTCTATGTAAGTTAGTGCCCGATGTAATACTTTGGCATTCAATCAAAAAACCTAGGAAACATTGTTTTATCTGTGTGAGTTGGTAACCACCTTTGTAAAATCTTGTGCATGTTGAGAAGAAATTATCACAAAATGTCTTGCATAGAGAATTATTTCTGCTTTTCATCTGATTCTCAGTCTCTACTATATGTCTCAAATAATACATCAGATCTCTCAAATAATTGTATAATACAATCTTGTATTATGGCTCTAGCATGGTGTTCTATTGTTCTTGTGTTCTCTCTAATTGAGTGCTCTGAGTATTCTTAGTCTCCACAATTTGAATATATAATCTGAAAGAGTTCTCGAGGAAAAGAATGCATCCTGGGATCTTAATGAAGAACAGTTTTAATTTTCTAGGGGAACACTATCTTTAATTACTCTCCACCAATAGTAATTGATTTTCACATAATCTAATCCAGTACTATTGTAACTGATGTAAGAAATGCACACACAGGCACCCTTAGTCATGACCATTGTAACAATGATGTAGGTATTTTAAATATGTTTAAAAGTGAATAATTCATTTTTCTAATTGTTGTAGAGGATGTAAGGTGTCTATGTTTACTTCTTCTTAACATGACCCCATCAGTCATCTTTCATTTATTGATTATTCTTTATTTACCAAGATTTTACAATATTAGATTAACTTTTTAGATAAACGAAGTTTCGACTCATTAAGGTGTACACCTTTCTTTGTTTAAAAAGAGAGGGCTATGTAGTCTGCGTCTAACTACAGCTCTAAAATATAAAAATCTTAATTTGCTTCAAGATTTTCTAACTTTAATCCTTCTTTACCTATGTGCACTTGCAAATCCCTTTTTTGAGGTTGTATTACACAAAAAGTTCAGGCAATAAAAATTAATATCCAGGTTACAAGCAGCAAAATCTTTATTGAGGACAACCAAAAGAATACTTATCAAGCTAGGTGAGAAAATTGAATTGGTTGTTTGCTTTCGAAAGTTGTAGGACTGCTACTAGGTATCTTCAAATGCTGAAGTGTGAACTAGGCCTTGAATTGTTTTATTTGCACATTATTTTTGATAGCAAATGTCCTTTGTCCATTCTTTTCTTTTGACAATAGCGCACATTTTAAAATTTAAGGAGCACAAGAGCTAGGAACTAAGCTGAAATATCTAGTTTCCAAATGTAACATGCATTAGTTGGGTTTTACTTGCTCGTGCTTTTCCAATTGAAGTGTAGTTTGGACATTTAATCCACAAGATGAATGAAGATTCCTTGGCCTTAAGCCATAATATCTTGTTATGTGGGGGTGTGGATATTGGTACAGGGACAATGACACCATTCAAATAAGTTTATAGCTATTTTATAAATAAGTATAGTGATGTGGATAGAGGTATGGGGTGACAGTCACCCCTATAATGGATTATTACAAATAGATTTGACAAGCAATGGTCATAATAAGCTAAAGGCTATATTGCTTGTCAAATCTATTTGTAATTTTGTTAGTTAGGTATTTTTAGCTTGTGAACTTCATACATGGAGCAAGAGTATTTTTAAAATTCCATTCAATGCCAATGGTTCAATATATAAAGATGATCAAGGGGCCAATTCCTTTTTTGTTTCCTTCTTTAGAAAATCATTGAGCCATTTTTTCTATTGACGCAGTAGTTAACTGCTTTTGTTTTTAATAATCACGTGATTTCTATTGAAGTCCCACTTCTACGTTGTATAGGGGCATTGACACCTTTCAAAAGGGTAATTTGTTCCTTCCATGATTGAGGGTTGACAATTTGGATTTTGTTTTATAATTCATATGTGACCTCTTTAAATTTCTGCATCTTTCTATGTTGTATAAGGGAACTGACACCTTCTAAAAGGGGTATTTATTCCTTCCATGATTAAGGATTGAGAATTTGTTTTTGCTTTTTTCCAATTCGTTCTAGATTTGTTTGTATCATGATGCTTCTGGTATTTCCTCTCCAATTTTTCATTGTCAAGTTAAATTTTGCATTTAATGGAAATGTGTATTTTTTAATGTCTAGTTGCATGCATAATATTACAACTTAATATGGCAACTTAATGCCATTTTTTGATTTTGGTTACATGCATTTTGTTTTCATGGCAACAGATGGTGGGTATCTACTGTTGCGGCACAAGGGTGATTAATAATGTAATAAAGTTGACTAGGGGAGCTTAAGCTATTCTGATCCTCAAACAGCATCCCACTTAATTAAAATAATAATACAATTAACTTCTCGTTTTGAGTATGGGTCCTAACCCAAGTTGATTTATTTAATGACGGTAAATATACCCTACCTAAAACATTATGGGAGGAAATAATTAAACTTAATCACTTAACAAGCCATTCTCTAACTATTACAATATATGTTTATATATTACTGTTGGAAGCAGCAATTCTTAGAGACAAACTTCATTTTTTGCATAAAGCTGTCCTCAACAAACAACACATTAATACAATTCAGAAAATAAAAAGAGCCAGTAAGAAATATCTTCATACGGGTGCATAGAAAATGCAGTAAGGAACTAACTTCCTGGGTGACCTTTTTATATAAAACCCAAGTAAAATGATAAACAAAGAGCACTATGGGCTTTAAATAAACAGATTCCAACGATAATAACTGTTGACTATCAGGCAATGTTGAGACAAACAATAGATACTGAAATCTCGAAAATTGCATTTTCCTTTCAGCCAGACAAACCTCTCTGGCCAATCCCAAAGGTGGCTCATCTCAAGCTATGGATCATTACCAACCAATAGCTTTATGCAACACATGGTATACAGAGTCTTCTTACAGTTGATGCTAGGAGGATAAAGTGAAGAAATGATTTCAGAAACACAACCTACTTTTGTCCCAAGTAGGAAAATCATGGATAACATCATTGGCTGTGGAAGGAATATCATTTTTCTAAAGCTGGAAATATCAAAAGCATTTGTTAGATGTAGTTGGTGATTGATCTCTCAAACTTTTGAGGCCTTTGGATTTAGCTGCAGTGATTGCTTAGATCAGTAACTTATCACAACAGCCATCTTTGCTGTTGTCTTTTAACAGTTATGTGGGTGCTCGGTTCATCCTCGCTTGTGGTTTTGAGACAGGAAGACCCCATATCTTTTCATCGTAATGGAGAAAACTCTAACTGCATGGTCTACAGCAATCAAAAGAGGATAAAGGAACTCCAATTTCCAGCTTGCTGACGACACTCTCTTACTCTCCAATCTTATTGTTTGCAAAATTAATCCATGTTGAGTAGATATCAGGAGGCCTTTGAGTATAAAATAAACAAGCAGAAATCTTAGTAGATATGAGAGGCATGCAGCCACAACTTAGTTGGGTGCTCCACTGAAAATTCGCCCAATCAATATGAGGGCCAATAACCTGCAGAGTGGCATAAATTAGCAAAATGGATGAACTCTTGGCTCACGTTTGTAGGCTGAATCGAATTGATACTGGTTGTCTTACAAGCTCTCCCTATATATCTCTACTAATGCTCCTCACTATTGCAAATCACGTGCCAAGTACTCTACTTACCATTCAAAGAAAGTTCCTGCGGAGAGGGTTTGAAGAAATTTCTGTGGCTTGGTGAAATAACCAAGCCCAAAAACGTTGGTGGCCTTACAAGGACATCCATATATTCACTATTCAGTAAGGCCCTTGTTACAAAGATGGCTTGGAGATTCTGGACCATACCCAACTTGTCTTGGGCTGGCATCATTCAGCACAAATATTTCACAAATCCTGATGCAAAAACAATCACAGCAATGTGGACAGCCCAAATCTCTGCATCGGTCAAGCAAATCAAGAAGGGCCTGGTCATACTACAAAAGAAAAAAATCCTGGCAAGTGGGTAATGGGAATAATATACTATTCTGGGGGGATGGGTGGAATTAAATGACTCCATTATATACTCCTCTACTCCTTTAGCCGCATCAAATACCATAAGACATAGGCTATAAATCCATAACAGTCTAAACAATCACTCTGGAAGGAAAACAGCCACAGTGGAACCCACAAGCAATAGAACCAGAAGGGGTCTGTCACCAACAAGTGCGCTCCTACTGAATAAACTTGTCAACAGACCAATAATTCTTACATTTAACCTGGGATTAAAACTTAAAAGGGTTTGGTCAAGTACCTCATAAAGCGAATGCACTGTTGGTACTGCTTATACTGCTCCAGTCAGTGATATCCCAAGTAGCCGGTTCGGGTGCGATTTAGGTATGGGTATGAAGTACCTGATACACAGGTATGGTATTTTTTTTGCCTTGGGTATGTCCATACAAAAATAAAAAACAAGTGCGCTCCTGCTGAATAAACTTGCCAACAGACCAACAATTTTTTACAAATAACCTCGATTAAAAGGGTTTGGTCAAATACCTCATAAAGCAAATGCACTGTTGTAAGTAACCGGTTTGGGTGCAATTCATGTATGCGTATGAAGTACCTGATACAAAGGTACGGCATTTTTTTTTGCCTTGGGTACGGCCGTACAAAAAAAAATAAAAAAAATAGACAGCCTAATAAATCAGAAATTAGAGGACATCAAACCATATAGTATGCACATAAAAAACAAAATAACCAGAAAACTGAAATATTATCGGAATGCCAAATGTCATAACAATGAAATATCTCAAGTGTAGTGTGCTGATCATAATTAATTACATCAAAATTATTATTCACAGGCATCTTGCTCTTCATCGAGAGCATCAATATCAACATCATTTGGTGCATAGTTGTTTATTATTACCACTGCCGACTACAAATTCCCTTGCACCTGATGTCATTACAACTTTGTAATCAGGAAAAGCTGTAGTAAGGACATCAAAGGCTTCATTATCCCTTTACTCATCTCCAAATACATAAGCTACAATCTTGTTGTTTGAAATGTAGATGTTTATATGTGATGTTGCAAGTCTGGCTCAAGCAATTCTAGTTTACACATGCCATTGATATGTTTAGAAGGACTAATCTTTCCTCAAAGTTCTTACTTGTAGAAAAAGAACTACCATTATTAACACTTAATGCAATTTCTTCTGCCCTACAGAATGGAACCATCTCTGTAGATCCATGGCTTGTCCATTGAGGAAGGATTGCAATTATATCTTGCCTGTGAGAATCCGGGGAACAACTCTCCATAGTTTTCGTTATATATATATATATTTTTAATGTTGACTTTTTAATGATTTTTAGGAACATGTTTTAGACCGTGGGTATCCCTTTGGGTATGTCTTGGACGTACCAATGAGTACGGTAACTGTACCACGTAGCGGGGATGTGCCCAAGTTGTGTTAGAGCCTAGGGGGCATAGTGGCCATCTTGGTGATAGAAATAGAAGGACTAAGACTTGTCTATTGAATTGTCATAACTAGCCTACATTTAAATCCTCTATTTGGTCCGTTTCCCACATAAAGATCTTCATTGTTGATGACATGTACAAAAATGGTTGGATGGGTCCAAGTAGATGTCCCAATTGCTAGAGAATCATAAGCAATAAGCTCATTGTTTCCTTCATCGCTTGCATCCAAAGCAATCTAGATGTATATGGCTCCATTGTTTAATTGTACAATATTGGTTCTCAGTAATTTTGTTCGAACAACCAAATGGTCCAAAGCGGTCACAAACTTGACATTAATTAGCTGTCTTGACAAGCTTGTACCAGGATTTATAATCCGAAACTTGTAGAGAGAACAAGGCAATGGAAGATTTGAGAATTGCTAGAGGGATCTGCTCATGTTTAGTAGGATCATAAAATCCCATACAAGGACAACTACAATGATATACAATGCCCACTCGCGTGGAAGATTCCAATCAGTGACTAAGGATCTTTTAGCTAACTATATATCGAATATTCCTTCTTGCTATAAATTTAAGTTTTGCATGGTTAGATCAAGAAAGGAGTGGGTCCCTTAGCCTTGGGTTCTGACCATATATGATTCCATTGTTTGAGTGAACAATATTGGGTCTCAACAATTTTGTTCAAACAATAACCAAATGGTTCAAAGTGGTAACAAAACTTGTTCCAGAATTTATAATCCAAAACTTGTGTATCGGAGTATTCGTAAGGATCTCTAGTAGAAAAATGAATGCACATGTAGTTGTAGAAAATGAAATAACTAACAAACATGAAAGTGTAAAAAATAACTCTATTTGCAACAAAGCCAAGATTTCTCTAATACACTACTTGAATAACTCACAAAATGAAGATGTACATATAGGAGAGTGAATATGCAACTCCATGATTAGTGGACAAAGAGCCCAAAATAGAATAGTAACTCTCACAATTGGCAAAGTCAAACAAGGAGTAACTCTCACTTAGCTAACAATGATGGCCAACTGTAACTCCTATGACTAAATACATCTAAGCAAGCTAATTCTAAAGTGTAGGAATAATCCACATAAATAAATAAATGGAATAAATAATATCCTACACCAATAACCCCCTTAATCATAGCTTAGGTGGGCGAGAAAGAAAGGTGGGTCCCGACAACAAGGTTTGATGAGGTACCCACATACAATGCAACTCTCACAAAGTGGAGTAAAAGGAGAAAACCCAATGGGAAAAAAACTCCCCCCAAAGAGAGACAAAGAAGAGAAGCCCCACTGGAAGCAACAACTGTCTGAAGCCACCCTGTTTCTTGTAAAGCAGCTTCCTAGAGTGAATGTGGATCAAAAGTAGATG
The DNA here is from genome assembly GCA_019776745.2 of Taxus chinensis. Lineage (NCBI taxonomy): Eukaryota > Viridiplantae > Streptophyta > Pinopsida > Cupressales > Taxaceae > Taxus > Taxus chinensis. The sequence continues at coordinate 250,228,204 of CM034147.1, read as the reverse complement.
CAATGAAGAGTGAATGAAACCACCAAGTGTTTGATGGATCTCCAACCAAAGTGTGGCTCCTATCCAAGAAACTATGCTCCTCATGCAAGGTAGAAGTGCCAACTCCTCTATGAAAGGGATGGTGTATTTGAAACAAAAATGAAGAAGGAATGTGGAAGGCCCTGTAACTGAGTAGAAGACTGGCCCATGTCTAATGAGTCTTGAATTAAGGTGCTTGCTCCTTGACAAGTCTTTGGTGGACCAGAAGTAGATAAAAAAATACCCTAAAACTGGAAGGTGACAAGGAGATGGTGGAAGTGGGCCCCCATCAATATTATAACCATCTGTGTTAGAAGAGAAGTCTTCATCATCAAAAATGTGCTCAAGCAAAAAAATATGATCAAGTACAAGTGAATTTGGTGAAAAATCCGAATGAGAGATGAAGTAAGAGAAGGGATATAGCTGAGTTTGATGATTGATTACGCCCATTGCATTGATAGTGTCACTATGCAACTCTTTGACATATATCGAATTTGGAGTGAACTCAACTTGTATTGCTTGACTAAGGTAAGTAATTTGGTAGATTGATAGGAGATTAGTTGATAGCGAGGGAATACTTAGAACATTATTAAATGTTCCTCCACTCACTTCAACAGATCCTCTCCCAAAAACCTATGTATAAGTGTTGTCACTTAATCGTATAGTGGACATGTCACATGGCTCTAAAGAAGTGAACTCCACATGTGAAGAAGCCATATGATGTGATGCATCAGAGTCAATAACCCATGTAGGAGTTGGTGGTACAACTACAACAAGGGCTCTCCCCGTTTTCTCCTTTCTCGATTCTTTCTCTTTCCCTTTTCCATTGTCATTTGCCTTGGAGGATTCATGGATTAATGAAGACGGTTTATTAGACTTAGGGGCACTGATGTTGTTCTTCTCAAGAAGACTCGTGACCCAATTAATATACTTATTCAAACATTTGCCTTCATCATGTTGTGTAATACCCACATTTGATCCTCCCTTTCTTGGACTTAACATTAGAAGAGGATGTTCTAGAGTTTGATTTTGAGATGCGTTGATCCTTTTTGCTCTCATGATCCTTGTTGTTCATTTTCTTCGCTTTTGAAGCCTTGTGTATAGCATGTGGTTTAGTGGACTTTAGTGCACCCATTTGAATCAATTTATCTTGTTCCCGAGTTAAGTCAACAACAAATTCATCAAAGGAGGGCATGTTCCATTGTGCTCTAAGTGCTTTCTTGGTTGCATGGAAGGTAGAGAAAAAACAAAATAGTTAGGGACTTTGTTTTGCGATGACAAAAAAGAAGAAGTTGCGAGTCTTGTTTGTCAATTCCACATTCTTTTAGTTGTATTCTCACATATTTGAAGTTGGTGAAAAAGTCCTGAAGTGTTTCAAAACTGTTAGGGATAAAGGCCAATCAACTCATATTTCAATCTGTGCCCTCTCATTTTATCTTGTTTCTGAAAGAGTTGTTCTAAGGTGTTCCATACTTTGTTGGGTGTTTTGGTAGCAGTTAAATGAAAGCGCAGCTCTAGGGTGTCCTTAGTTACAATATTCATACAAATCTGTAGAAGATTCGGTTTGAACCGAACTTTTTAAGGAAACCAAATTTGTTTGTAAAATTCGTCCGTATTTCTTTTGACCTACCAATTTTTTTTTTTGATTCGACAAATAAATAAATTAAAATCTCGGGTAAAGTGAAATCAAAACCCTAAAGTGCTAAAAAGTCAAAAACGTTAAAGTAAAAGAGATAGAAAATCTAAAAATCTTTACTAGACGACAAAGCAGTGAGACACCATGCAGAGGAAAGTGAAAACATAGGTCTAAAGGTAGATGACAAAATGCAAAAACCAGTGGCCATGGTCCAAACACTACCAAAACACCAGACACGACTTGTAAAGAATATGTTTCCGCCATTGAATATGGCTCTTAACCCTGCTGCAATGCCGTTAAATATATCCCATTTTCTAGGTAAGTCATTTCTACCCTGTTATTGTTTGCTTGAGAATAGCTAGGAGAATGAAGAATATCTAATTCTTAAAAAGTTACATAAAATTTTAGGTTTAAAACTTTAAAATTATATAATTTTTTTAAGTTTAATCATATATAGTTACGGGTCTAGGGCCTTTGGGCTAGACTTAGATATAAAATTTTTAGGTTTAAAACTCTAAACTTTTTTGTTAGTTTAATTTGTTAAAAATATAAAACTTAAAATGTCTTATATTTATATTTTAAATGTAATAATTCAATTTATTTATTTTTTATAAAATTATAAATTCGAACTTGCTAATATAATTACAAACTATTAAATTTTAATAGTTTGTAATTATATTAATAAGTTTAAATTTGTAATTATATTAAGATCATTTAATAATATAATGCTTATTTTTTATTTTAATTTAATTTTTAAAATAAAATATCTATGTTGTTTTTATTATTTATTATATTTTACTAAGTTATAATTTTTTGAAATTAAATAATTTTAATAATAGGTTTCATTTTTCATTTTTGAATATAACATGAGATCATCTAATATTTAGTGTTTTTAATTAGCTCACTCACTCTCTTGAAAATGAAAACGACAACTCTTGCCTTCGAGAAGCATGGTTTGGAGATGAACATGTTGATGATAATGAGCCTACTACTGCAGTCTTAGACGAAGATGCTAGTAATACTTTTGATATAGAAGCAAGATTTGATATTGCAAATGTTTAAAATTGCATTTTAGTTCAATGCTCAAAACTTTGAAGTTTGAGCAATGGATAATTTTCATTGCTATATTTTATTTGAATATGTATGAACTATGAATTTTTGATTGTTTGATTCGTAATTGTAAGTCTTAAAAGCTAAGCTACCGAAACGTTTTGGATACGGGAGCGGGAGCGGGGTATCCGATATGCGGAAATGGCAAATTTTTTTTTGACCCCGGATACGGCAGTACAAAAACTATATAAAAATTAAAAAATATATAAATCTCAACCTTCTAAATAGGAATTTAATTATAAACCACATATTATGTATATGAAAAACAAGATAAAAGACAAGTTATACTATTAACTATAAATTTATAATAATGTACAGTATATACAAAACGAATAAAATTAAATTCAGAAGATTCTTTCAGAAGATTGCAAGAAGTTGCTTGGTCCAAAAAGGTGCAAAAATGGATTTTATGAAAATAAGAAAAATATTGCCATCAATGCATAGAGCTCGAGAAAATATACACTTTTAGAGAAAACGACACTTGCAACGGAGCCACAGAATGAAAGTTATGGCTCATCCAAGTTTTTGCTGCTACATCTTCTCGGACCCTTTCCAAAAATGGCAATTTTTTTTCCGTCCTTGCGATTTTTTCACCGAAAATCCAAAAAACGGAAAAAATTGCCAAAACAGGAAAAAAACGAAATCGCAGGCCTGGCTGCTCCCTCGCCGCTCCCGCTCCCTCGCCGCTCCCGTACCCGCTCTCGAGGCCTTCTATGGCGTTTCCGGTAACCTAGCTTAAAAGTTAACACTAATGGATTTTGCTATACATTTATTTGTTTTAGACTTTAGTATACTTGTATGTTTATTTATATGTATGCATGATTGGTATTTTTAAGCAAGTATGGATAATTAATCATTTTTTATATTTTTTTTAAAATTCACATTTTTTTAACCGAACCGAACAGATTTTTTTGCAAAATCCCAAACTTCCGAACTTTTTTCATGGTCCAAATAACCCAAACTTTTTGAACATGGTAACTATGAATGTGTTGCATACTTCATTGAGTGTTTTGGCAGCAATTAAATGAAAGTGCAGATCTGGTGACACAAAAAAGGACAATAAGCTATACGCCTCGTCACACTTGTCAAACCATTTATCTTTCTCTTCTGCTGGTTCAGTTTGCAAACCGATAGTTATCCTGTAGAGCTTTTTGTTTTGTGAAGTAAGTGACATGAAAGTCTTCCATTCGTGACAGTTGAAGGGGGTAAGCAAAACCATTGAATTATGATCCATTTGAAAGGTTTGAGTGTGTTTGCAAAAGAAAAGAATGCAAAAGGAGTTGTAACAATATTACAACCCCCTAAATTAATACTTATAGACCCACCCAAATTTGACACTTTATAATTTGAGTGTGTGCTACAAAATAAACTGTTCCAATGGAACAAACATGAAAAAATAGGCATTTAAAAAAATGGCAATTGAATCTGAGTTGCCTATCAAAAGTTACAAGCTTTTTGTTTTTCGTGTTATTTTAAGTCTATGTTGCATGGAAACGGATACGAAACATGGAAATGACAATTTTCAAAAAACCTTGGATACGAAACGTTGCTGGAAATGTCTGTACAATATATTATTAAAAAAATAATATATATATATATATATATATATATGCATAATACTCATTTTATAATTGTAAATTTGTAGACCATAAGAGATAATTGATAAAGCACTCAAAATATTTTGTATTCATTGAAATTTGAACTTCTAAAGAGTCATAACTCATCATTCAACATGGTTACAATTTCAATGATTCACATATACATGATAATAATCTATAGATAAGTTAGATGTTTTTTTAAAAAAAATTAAAAAAAAAAGTTTTCGGAAACGTTTTGTATCCGTTTTGCATTTCCAAAAACGTTTCTACATGGATACGGGACTCCAGGGGCGTTTCGGTGCTTCTGAGTTTTAAGTCTATTTCAATTTGCACGAAAAACCCTACAATTTTCCTTAACAAGAGCCAAAATGTTATTTCAGTCCAAAATCAAAGAGGACTAGTAGGAATCCATGGACGTTAGCCACCATGTGACCAAGGGCTAGGTCATGTGATGTCACTTTTGCCGTGTGATGTCACTTTTCACCAAATCAACACCAAAAAATGCTTGATGTGACCCGGGGTGTGATGTAAGCACAAAAGAGGTGGAATTTCACATGAATAGTGATGCTTCGTGCCGGAAACAAATTGACGTCCAAGGGGGCGTCACTAGTGTGTAGAGATCTATACAAATGTGCCCAATTCCACAACCACCCCAACACGTAGGTTTGCACACTCGCGTCCAAAGCCATGGCAACTCCAACGCACAAGTTTGCACAGAAAACAGATCCACACGAGTCAACACTACAACTCAACCAAGTGCTTTTAATGATTTAGAACTTTTTTGAAGTTTGAGTTTGAATCCTAATTGTAACCTTTTGAAGATTTCATATGTTTCGTATAGTTTAACTTTGATAAGCATGGTTCATAAATGTGACAATGACATCTTTTTATATAGATTTAAAGTTTATTTAGTAATGTTTTACCTCTTTTGACAATTTTGTGGATTTATATCTTATATTGATTATTTTTGTAAATTATACAATCGAATTCAACCACGATTTTTATTCTTCCGAATTTTATCATTGGCAAACTTTATCCAAATTTTATCGTTTGCCAAAACTTGAACTCGAGCACGAACCTTGTGACTTAGGTCTATCCCTTTGCAACAAGCCTTGCTTTGTGTTTGTCAAGTGAGCCATTTGCTTTGTATTTGATTTGAAAGACCAGATTTATAATTGAGCAGAGGATCAACCAATTCCAAAGCTCCATTCTTGATGAAGGTATCATTTTCAATTTTACGTTGCTCTTCGTCACACACCAAACTTTTTAGCTTGTTTGAAGGAAGTTGATTCTGAAGCAAAAACTTTATTGATTTTTGCCTCTAGATGGCCTTTCCAAGATGAACTTTTCTATCCTATCTTAAATCTCTTCTAGGAACTTGTAGTCTATCCCTTCTTTTTGAGCATATCCCTTTGCAACAAGCCTTGCTTTGTGTTTGTCAAGTGAGTCGACTGCATTGTATTTGTTTCAGAAGACCTAGTTTATAAATGAGTGGATGATCAACCAATTTACTAATTACGTTCTTGATCATGGCATCATTTTTAATTTTTGTTACTTTTTTTCACCCACCAAGTTTTTTAGTTTGTTTGAAGGAAGTTGGTTCTAAATCAAAATCTTCATTGATTTTTGCCTTGAGATGGCTTTCCAAGGTACACTTTTCTATCTTATCTTGAGTCTCTTCTAGGAACTCGTAATCTATCCCTTCTCTTTGAGCATATCCCTCTGCAACAAGCCTTGCTATTTGTCAAGTGATCTATTTGCTTAGTATTTGTTTTAGAAAGCCCAGTTTATAATTGAGCAGATGCTCAACCAATTTCCAAGTTCTGATTTTTGATCAAGGTATCAATTTCAATTTTTTGTTGCTTTTCTTCACGCACCAAGCTTTTCAGCATGTTTGAAGGAAGTTGGTTCTAAATCAAAAGTATCATTGATTTTGCGACTTCATCAAGTATAACATCTATTAATGTTTGAGTGGCCCATTTTGGCATCTTTTTTGTGTTTCTTGCTGTACAATTGGTGCCTCATTATCTTGATTTAAAACTCCATCTTGTGGGTGTTGCTTTGGAAGTATGTTTTCATTTTTTGATGAAGTTTTAAGGGGAAATTTCTTTTTCAATTACAATAGGCAAAATATATTCAACATATTTCAAACTATATCTGGAATCTACTTGAGAACCACCAAATGTTACAAATTTCTTAATTTGACCTAATTTTCGTTTAATTTTGGTAGACCTTTGAGGATTTAGAATATCCCAAAAGGATGCATTTTTCACTCTCGTGGTCCGACTTCTTCCTTTTCTACTTGTGAATCAATGCATAACACATGGATCCAAAAATGCCAGTAAAGGAAAGACAAATTGGCACCTCTAGAAATATGTAAGTTTATTCCTTTGAATTATGACATTGCTCGAACAATATTTATCACAGTTTTGTTCATCCTCTCAACTATATTTTGTTGAGGAGTGCGGGGGAATGTGAGATGATGCCCAATCCCATTTTTCTCGAGATAGGGCTTTTAATGCCTTCGATGTGAATTCACCATCATTATCAGTCCTCAATGTGCCAATGTAAATTGTGCTTTATTTTCAACCATTGTACAAAACTTTTGAAATTTTCTCAAGCGTTTGATTTTTGCTTCAAAAGATAGATCCAAGTCATTTTGTGATTTGATATGAATTCACCACCATATTAGTCTTCAATGTGGCAATATGGGATTTGGGCTTCATTTTCAACCATAGTGCAAAACTTTTGATTATTGCTTCAAAAGATAGGTCCATGTTATTTGCTATAGTCACCAATGAACAACATGAAATACTTATCACCACTGACAAAGGGAGCTGGTAGTGGACCACACAAATTACACAAATTAGACTAGGTTAATCACAATTTTCTTTCATCTCTCTAGTTTGATTTTGAAATGGCTTTCTTTTTTGTTTAGCCAAGATGCATTCTTGACATTTTTCAACTGTTTTGGGCAGAGTTGGCAAATTTACAAACCATTCTTTTGCATTGTTTGAAGGGTGTCATAGTTGGTAATGCTCAAATCTTGCGTGACAAGATGAGCAAAGTTTTATGAAATTGAAGGCTCACCTCTGAGTTAAACTTTCCTTCCTCAAATCCAGTCAAGACAATTGTATTATCACATTTTTTTTGATTTTTACATCTCCATCATCCAAGAAAATGGAGTGGACTTGTTGTTGAATGAGCACTGGGGACAAGAAGTTTTGTCTCGGTTGATTAAGGTATAAGACATTGTGGAGAATGAAATCTGCAAGTCCTGGTGACTATAGTTGGATAATCCCTTTTCCTTTAGGTTGTGGATTTGTTGTCTGCCAAATATCTAAAACCATATCTTTCTTTATGAAACTACTCAAAGAAGTCCTTATGGAAAGTCATGTGTTGCGTGGCATCGGTATCTAGCCCAAGCATCAGACTAGGTTGAATTCACTGAGGCATAATTGATGCCATCTGATGGGGAAAGCACACATTTACTTGCAAACTGAGCCAAGTTTGATTCTAAGTTTTTCTTCTTTTCCGTATTTGTTTTCTCTTGATTTCAATAGGCCTTAATCTTATCCTATGATGTTTTGCATTCACAAGCCTCATAACTACCTTTTCTACCACATAATTTACAAAAATATGTTAGAGCCTCATAATCTGTCATTTTGCTTCACATGTTGTCGACCATTGTTTCTGCCAGTTCAGCCTCCTTGTCCTCTTCCACCATATCCCAGTCTCAAATCTGTCATTTTGCTTCACATGGTGTCGACCATTGTTTCTGCCAGTTCAGCCTCCTTGTCCTCTTCCACCATATCCCAGTCTCATACACAGGCCTTTGCCAAACCCAGCAATGCAATGAATCAATTTCTATGGAGTATAGCTTCAGCCTTCACTTCATCCCTTGACCAAATGCCAGGTGGCAGTGCCAGTTCATGAAGGAGCGATTCCCTGCTTATTGTTTCTCCCAATACAATCATAGGAAGAATTCAATGAATGAGTTAAAATATTGAGGAAAAAACAGTGATTCCTAGGCCCTTTCGGGAAAGATGCAATAACATAACAGGATTAATGCTCTTGATAAATGTGTGGTGTACATGGTAAATCATTTTCAACAGCACCAACAGAGGATAGAAGCTATTAAATAACTTTATAACTCCTTTCTGAAACAGCCAAAAGGAAGCTGATTGAGATACTGCAAGAGAAAAGGCTGCACCCCATATCCCAAAAGGCAAGCGGTGCAAGTGGAAAGCTCTGTGGAGGCACCCAGATCCTTGAAGACGAGCGGTGTTAGTGGAGGCACTCACATCCTTAAAGATGAGCGGTGCAAGTTGAAAGCTCTCAGAAATTTTATCGAAAAAGTTCTAAATTTACCGAACTTTATTCTTGTCGAACATGAACTTAAACTTTATCCATTATTTTTGCATGGGAGGTTTTTGACTCGATTTTGCATTATTCTGAAAGTAGTGGACAATAAGCTCTATCTACTCTCTCCCTCTAACATATTTATGCATATTTTTCCAAAAATAAAAATGATATATATATATATTTTTTGGCGAGAACTTAAAAGACGTTTTTTCCCTCACTTTATCCCTTGGCGGACTTGAACTGAACTTTATCCTCGTCGAACATAAACACGAACACGAACCATGTGACTTAGGAGGCACAAACGTCCTTAAAGATGAGCTGTGCAAGTGGAATGAATCTGACTGGGCTGTTCCAGTTTACAGGCCCCGGCAATGCCAGCCATCTCCAGTAGACAACCTCGCCCCTCAAATGGAGAGCAGAAAAAATTCCTGCTAACATATTTATGCATTTTTCCCATAAATAAAAATGATATAGTTTTTTTTGTTAGAACTTCAAGACATTTTTTTCCTCAAACTTTATCCCTTGGTGAACTTGATCCGAACTTCGTCAAATATAAACGTGAACACGAACCTTGTGACTTAGGAGGCACACACGTCCTTAAAATGTGCGGTGCAATTGGAATGGATCTGACTGGGCTGTTCCAATTTACAGCCTCCTCCAGTAGACAACCTTGCCCCCCAAATGGAGAGCAGAAAAACTCCCATCCTCATAAAGCGGGACATTTAATCCATGTTGTGTAGTCTTGGGTGTGAACATCAATGATATATGGTATGGAAAGAATTTGGTCAGTATAGGCTGATTCTCACCTGTCTGCTTAGGCAGACGGGACAACAGAAAGGGTTTTTTGGGTGATCCTGTGTTTTTAGTTGGGAAAAAATGTAGACTTTCTTAGTTTTACTTCTGTAGCCTCAGTGTAGTGACTGTCTTTATGCTTTCCTTTACCCAGGATTGAGCAGAGTTTTAAGATCCTGATTTATCTGTGCTCGGGATTATTTGAATGCTCCTTACTCTTGATTTAATTTTTCAACTTTTCCCCAAAAAATCAGGTGGGACACTGTCCCTCATCTATTTTATTATGTTGTGCTAATTTTTATGGGATGAGATATAGGTGCAGGTACTCAGTCTCCTACAATATGATGTATAAAATATATAATGTCAAATAAATTCCATGAAACATAAGATTTCATACACCATTCATCAGTGGTAAAACTCTTCTGGATACCACACATTAACTTTGAAATATAATGTTAGGAATCGTGAAGGAAGAAATAGTTGTCTTTATGCTCACACTATCATCATTGATTTATAAACCATTAAATGAAAAAATTTGTGTTTATATGGAATTAAACTAGAACCAGAGAGGCTAAGCTGTATTCTTGAACTTATACTTACTGGTTGGAGTGGGTGCCTTTTATAATTTATGGTTTCTATGCAATACTGGTGTTCTGCTCTGTTCTAATATTTCTTGTCTGTGTCGTCTTGCCAGATAGAATCTTTGTCAGTTACATTCCATGGTCATGAGTTAATTTTTGATTCAGAGCTTGAGCTGAATTATGGAAGGTAAAAAATTTATTTTTGGGTACAAATGCTTTCTACATTTCCATCTCTTTGCTTGTAGTTGTTAGCATGGCTGTTCCTTAATGTTCTTTTTGCTATATTTCAGACGCTATGGATTGCTTGGACTTAATGGATGTGGGAAATCTACACTTCTTACAGCTCTAGGGTTTCGAGAGCTTCCCATACCAGAGCACATGGATATATATCATTTGACCAGGGAAATTGAGGCCACTGATATGACTTCACTTGAAGCTGTTATGAACTGTGATGAAGAGAGGCTTAAGCTCGAGAAAGAAGCTGAAGCTTTGGCTGGCCAAGTATGTATATAGAAGTGGAAATTGAGAAATATTTTGGAACTCGTCTTTTTGTTCACTGATCTATTTCTCATTTATGCATTTGCATGTCTTTGTTATCTTAACTGAATCTGATTGAATGTTCTCTAATTTCTAATATGGCAACAAGTATAAGATCATACAATTTTGATATATCTGTTTCATGCGGTCTAGGATGACGGAGGTGGAGAGGCACTAGACAGAATATACGAACGTTTGGAACTCTTGGATGCTGCTACAGCAGAAAAGCGAGCTGCTGAAATTTTATTTGGGCTAGGTTTTACTAAGAAAATGCAAGCAAAAATGACACGAGATTTTTCTGGTGGCTGGAGGATGCGAATTGCACTGGCACGTGCATTATTCATGAATCCTACAATTTTGTTATTAGATGAACCTACAAATCATCTAGGTTGGTACCTTGTATATTTTTGTTTAGGGTTTAGTTGTGGGAATGCATGCATACAAGCAAATTTGTTTTTTAGTTTTATTTCAAGTATGCTTTTATAACAGCTGGCTTCCATTTTTTGTAAATCTATGTATGTTATAATACAACTTCCAATGTTATAATACAATTAAGTGCTTATAATTTTATCAAAAAATTTAAGTGACTTTTTGGACAACGTTGACCTGAGGTTTTTTCCTTCGATTTTCAGATCTTGAAGCTTGTGTATGGCTCGAGGAGACTCTGAAGAAATTTGATCGTATCTTGGTTGTAATATCACATTCCCAAGACTTTCTCAATGGAGTTTGTACAAACATTATTCATATGCAAAATAAGAAGTTGAAATTGTATACAGGAAACTATGATCAATATGTACAAACACGATCTGAGCTAGAGGAAAACCAGATGAAACAATACAGGTGGGAGCAAGAGCAGATTTCTTCGATGAAGGAATATATAGCTAGGTTTGGACACGGTTCTGCAAAACTTGCCAGGCAAGCACAGAGTAAAGAAAAAACCTTGGCAAAGATGGAAAGAGGTGGGCTAACAGAAAAAGTAGTTAGAGATAAAGTATTAGTTTTCCGATTCACTGATGTTGGGAAGCTTCCTCCTCCAGTGCTTCAGTTTGTAGAGGTGGATTTTGGATACACTCCAGAGAACCTTATTTATAAAAGAGTTGATTTTGGAGTGGATCTAGATTCAAGGGTAGCTTTGGTTGGTCCAAATGGAGCTGGTAAGAGTACATTGTTGAAGCTGATGACTGGTGAATTGACCCCATTGGATGGCATGGTAAAGCGCCACAATCATCTCCGTATTGCTCAGTATCACCAGCATCTTACAGAGAAGTTAGAATTGGAAATGTCTGCACTGCAGTACATGATGCATGAATATAATGGTATTGAGGAAGAGAAGATGCGTGCAGCAATTGGAAAATTTGGACTGACAGGGAAAGCCCAGATTATGCCCATGAAAAACTTGTCTGATGGACAGAAAAGTCGTGTGATTTTTGCATGGCTTGCTTGGAGGCTACCTCATCTTCTTTTGCTAGATGAACCGACTAATCATCTTGACATTGAAACCATTGATTCACTTGCTGAAGCACTGAATGAGTGGGATGGGGGACTTGTTTTGGTTAGCCATGACTTCCGTCTCATAAACCAGGTTGCCAAGGAAATATGGGTGTGTGAAAATAAATCTATCACGAGATGGGAAGGTGATATTATGGATTTCAAGCAGCATTTAAAGAGCAAGGCTGGTCTGTGAGTGCATTTGCCATCTGCGCATCTGTGCTACTGGAAGTTTGTTTTCGAGACATACACAAGATATACATGGCTCATTTTATTATTTTTTTAATTTAAGAACGTCTTGTGGTAGGTTAAGTAAATTCTGTGGTAGGGTTAAGCAATTCTGTTGTATTAGTCTAGATAGATGTTTTAGGGAAAAATATAGATGTTGTAGGGTAAAATATAGATGTTTTATCTATCTAAATAGATAGATGTTGTAGGGGTAAATTTAGCAATCCTTACTGGAATCACTGCTACTACATGTTTATGGTCTCAAAGAAGTAAGAGTTTGTCACCAGATATAATTTTGCTTGAAGCCAGCTAAATATTGTTATACAGCTTTGCATCACAGGCATTTGAAATGGGGAGGACCGAAATTGAATCCATTTCTGAGTGGCTGTAACTTTTTCAATTGAGAGATGGTTATTTTTTGTCATTGTACTTTTACAGTATATTCTTAGGATCTTGTCTCCTGTTTTTAAATCAAAAATGATTTTTGATTCTTTGGCCCTCTTCAGCATAAAACACTGTTGCAGTTTCAGACCTGCTGTGCATGAAGTCGTCTGTTGTGGATTATTTGAATGTTACACACATTTATCAGATAGAATATTGTGACAATCTCTTTTTTGGATGGAGGGAAATGATCGTATTCTTCTTATGTTAGCCTCTCACTAAGGGATCAAATTTGAATTCTTCAATTCCTCCTTCCATCTTTAGACTCAAATTTCTTTCGTTTACACTGAAAATAATTCACACATCCAAGGTGTATGTGCGGAATACAAAACTGATCACATAGTGACCAAAGGATGCTCTGAATCCAAAACTGATTTCAAAGTGACCAAAGGATGGTACAAACTAAAATGTAGCAGTAAGTGTTCGGTACAAAAATGTACAGAGGGTATGAAAGGGACTTGATTGTTGCTTGTTTCCGTCAATCTTCAATGAGGGGGCATGTTTTCATCAGATGCAGTGACTTGATGACTTGATTTTTTCAAATAGATGTAGTGCGACAAAATTGCACTCGGGATGTTTATAACTAAACCTACATTATTTCAATTATCATCGAATTGATCCCACATTCTGTCTTACAAACATTTCAGTCTTCTAGCAGTCTGAAATTGGTAAGCAAATTACAATCAGTTACTAGCTGAACAGGAACTTGTGTAGTGACAGCTACAGTGGCGGGTTTTTATGGAAATTGCCATTGCCTAAAAAATACAAGATCTTTTCACTTTGTAAGCTGTCATTACGACTAAATGCAATCAATTCTGGCACAACACTTTTCAACAGGAAGACGATTTTACAAAAAAAATTCCAGACTTCTTAAAACATGAAACTAATCGCCACAATCATACAAATATGAGCGTGGCTGTAGTCTGCTTGCATTAAGTAAATTATTTGACCTAAGGCTGCAATCAATAATAGATTACTAGTAAACGGCTTTGGTAAATGAAATGAATGGGGTGTTGGAGGTTGGTGTAGGTCTAAAAATTTCTGGATCAATGTAACCATTCGGTATATAGTACATTGTTTGGTACTTGTAGGTTATTAAAACTGTGGTTTTTAATGTTTTAACGGCCGTGTATTTTTTAGCATTTTAACATTTTAATTTGTAACTTGGGTTTACAGAAAGGAAGAAAAATATTTTGTTTTGACGCATGAACACTGATCATTGACCTTACCTGCTGTCAATGTCAAAAACTTTTTGGATAATATAGAAGGGATTATAAAAGCAGGTGACTTATTTTTGAACTCAAATGAATTTGATAATGTCAGTGTGGTAAAGGTATCAATTTCAAGGCTGATTAAGATTTTGTAAAATTTTCTTTGAAATATAATTATTATAAATTAATTGAATACTAGTCTGGACAATTTAGTGGAATTATATAGCTAGGTCCGTGATGTGCATTTGTATATATGGATCTGCTCTGCACTCTTTTTGAGACTCACAAGTCGGTGAGCAGGCACCAAACTGTGTTATTTATATTCGGGTAGAATATAGCATTTAGTATATAATCATTTTTACATTGATAGGTGGTTCCAAATTGGAACAAGGCGGGGTAATGTTAACAGTTGACAAAATATGAACGGGCTGAGATTGTGTTGGTTGTGGATGTACGGAATAATCATGGCCTTCTGTGTGGTCTTTTCTGTAGAGGAATTGCCATGATTGACACTGTGTTTCGATGACTTGCTTGCCAGGGGCATATGTTGGTGTAAGTTACTGCTCCACCGAGCTTGCAAAGCACTTCAATTTCCATGCAAAAACAAACAATGCGAATAAAATAAAATAGTGAAAAAAGGAATTTGTAATGAAGAATTATAGTACGAGGAGAGAAGAAAGAAGAGAGAAGTATGTTTTGTTGATGAAAAACTTTCTGACATGAAACACTGACTATTTTAGAGTAGGTATTTACTTTAGCTCATGTTCACCTAGGTACTTTATTTATTTTTATTATATTTATCCTCACCCACTTATGTGTGTGTGAGTATTTTTTTTTTATCTTATTTAGATATTATGAGATATTATCTAGTTGTTAGGTATACTTATTTCTTTAATTTATGGTATTGACTAGATTTTTGATATCTAGTTCTCTCCTAAATCTATGGTCGTGACTAGTTATTTCTTTGATTTATGGCTTGATCTAAGACATTGACTAGTTCTTAGATTGTTATTCTTTGCCTATATAAGCAAGACTCATTTTCATTGTAATTCATTGAGTTCCATAATAATATATGATATTGTTAATTTGTTTGCAAAAGTTTTATTAAAGTTATTGTGGCGAATTGTTTTCATAATCGTGGTGTTTGATTAGTATCTATGTTCTTGGTTTGGTACGATCTTGTTATCGTTCTTTTTATGGTATCAGAGCAGGGGATTGTTGTTGACATTTGTCTGTAAGTTTCATTTTGCAAGTATTTTTTTTATATTCATATATTTAGGATTTGTCCGTATTTTGTTGCTGCGTGTGTTTTTATGCAAAACAGAGGCGATCATTAGATCTAGAAGGTGGGAAAAACTTAAGATCGACTGTAAACTTGACCATTTTTGGAGGCAGTCGTTTTTTTTGGTTTTTTGTTGTTGCAGATAATGTATTGGATCGCCTTGGGATTCACGCCAAACAACAAAGAAACGGAGGAAAACAATTTTTGGGTTTTGTTGGTTTTTTCGAGATTTGCATTCTATAATTTTCTTCTGCGGCACATCATTTTCGGGAAGCGTGGAACATATTGTTTTTCTTTCCTTTTTAGCAGAGGTCCACGGGTTGCTGTGTAGAGTTTGCTATTTCGGGAACTATTTTGGGCAGCAAAGACCATTTTCGACACAGTCCAGAAATAGTAATGTGACTTTCTTGAAATTCTTAGCCTTTGGTCATATGGTATGGTCAAATGAGGGCTTAAAGCTTGTGATTCCTATTAATAGGTATTTAACTCCAACGCCCTTTCATTTTATGTGTGAACTAAAATAAATAGTAGAACATTTGAAAAATTTGTATTTTTTGATCAGTAACTCGGTTTTGGGTGCCATTTTTTGCAAAAAATATTTTTTTGTGCTCTTTCTATTAGAAATATTTATTTTTGAGAATTACACTATAATTATAAAGTGTCATATTGTAACACACTTATTATAAAGTGCTAAATATGGAGAAGTGTTGTAGTCAATTGTGGACGCAATTTCAGCTGAGTTTGACGTTTTAAACTTTTGAGAGTTGCATTCTTGTATTTATCATGGATTATGAGAGAATGATATGTTTTTCTCTGAAATGTGTGGGCTTCAAGAGGTTATTGTAAAATTTGTAGAAGAAAATAGATCGCTCAAGAAGCGAAATTCTCTTCTACAATCACTCATTCACGATAAGGATACACTAATACATTAATTGCAGTAAAAACTTGCTAGCCTACAACATCACCATCATATTGTGGACAACCATGTCCATGCTCCTAGTCCACTTATAACTGTTGCTCTTGCACCCATTGACATTGATATGCCAATCTTTGACCTTGTTAGTGCTCTTGATGCTCTCAAGTCTATGAGACTTGTTACTGTATGCTCTTTCACATCTGTGCCTATTCTAGTAACACATGTTGTGTATCCTACTTTTGCTCATATGCATGGCTTTTTTGAGAAGCATACCACTGCATTCAGTTCTCGCATGCTCTGTTCTATGGGTTCACTGAAGGAGGTATTGACAGACATTCACATGGTATTATTTCGCTTATTCCACATATTAAGTGGAATTCTCGCCATGACATTGGTTTTGAAGCATATACTTCATTGGGACCACTCATTGACAGAGCTTCTATTTTTGTTCGCTCGACTCTTTCTGAGGATCATGAGCAACACATGAGTTTTGTACCTTCACCCAGACTTGCAAAACTTGAGATTTTAGTTGTCGAACATGATCAATCTCACACACATTCTGATGTTTCTTTGCATGCACCCATTGTGTATTTTACACAAAGTCATATACATATATCTTCTTCATCCATCCGTGTTGATTTGGGGTTAATATCTGATCACTCGTGGCGACGACATAAACATTCATTGAAAAGACTCTACAGGTGTGGCTCCACCATTTGGCCTCTTGCTCCACTTTCTATACCTTTTGCATTGTAATGCTTCTTGTTTTGAGCATTTTTCTTTAGCAGGTGTAGTATATCTCTCTTGTTTGTTGAGATATTTTGTATCTGTATTTTCGACACTTTTGACATGTTGACAATATCTCTTGTGGGGGATCTATTCTGGTGAAGTCTAGTGTTATTTTGTCAGTGTTCGAGTAGTTGATTTTGGGCAACTCATACAGATTTGTAGCGTCACTCTACCCATTCAGCAGTATGAAAGGGTGTGGTGTTGATTCTGCTTCTTCGGGTTTTGTGTCCTTGCCTTGTTACCTTGGCTTTTCTTGGATCATGACACTCTGAATTTTGTGTCATTGCATTGTTGCTTTGGGTATTGTTCTTGAAACGTGACACACCTATTTGTAGCAGCTGATCGAATTATGCTTAATGTTTTTTCTTGCACTTTCGACATCATTCTGTTGACAATCTCTTTGTATGGAGCTATTTTGGTGAAGTTCAGTGTCAGTTGTTTTTGAGTTTTGTGATCGAGCAGTGGATTCAGACCACAATGCACACTAAACTTTTTCAACATTGTATGAGTTTTTTGAGCTGAGCTTATTGGGATGCCTTACATTGGGTTTTTACTCTTTACTTTGTTGTTACTAGTTTTGGGTACCTTGCATTGTCCCTTTTCTTCAATTATTGTACATGAGTATCTTATTAGGCCTAATTGCCGGGACTTATACTGTGAACATGCCATTTCTATTTTGGTCCTTAGCTTCACTTGAGGGGGTGTTAAAGTAGAGGTATTTACGTTAGCTCATGTTCACCTAAGTACTTTATTTACCTTTAGTATATTTATCCTCACCCACTTATGTGTGTGGACATTTCTTTTATCTTGTTTAGATATTAGGAGATATTATCTAGTTATTAGGTATAGTTCTTTCTTTGATCTATGTTATTGACTAGTTCTTTTCTTAATTTATGGTATTGACTAGTTCGTTCCTTGATCTATGATATTGACTAGATTCTTGATGTCTAGTTCTCTCTTAAATATATGGTTGTGACTAGTTCTTTGATGACTAGTTATTTATTTGATTTATGACTTGATCTATGACCTTGACTGGTTCGTAAATTGTTATTCCTTGACTATATAAGCAAGACCCATTCTTATTGTAATTCATTTAATTTCATAATAATATATGATATCGCTGTTAATTTGTTTGCAAAGGTTTTAAGTAAAGTTATCGTGGAAAATTGTTTTCATCTTATTGATCGTGGTGTTTGATTAACATCTGTGTTCTTGTCTTGGTACGATTTGGTTATCGTTCCTTTTAGACCACAATGGCCTTCTTGTGAGATATGGAAACATTCCAGGGCATCAAATTAGTGCTAAAAAACACGGTTATGATATCGCACTGAGATAGGAATATGATGATCACCTTTGATCACAAGGTAGGAGTTAGGACACAAAGATCACTCACTCGAGGCCTTCACAATTCACCTTCATGACCAAAAATCAACTCCATGATGCTCAAACCTTTTCATGTTTGTCTGTTACTGAAATAGGTCTTCATCTTGCAAGTAGAAGGATTGCTCCTTAAATGAAGTTCTTGCCCTGTGACCACCTGTTGAATTGAAATACTGTGATTGCATATGCTTCCTCCTATGATGTGTGAACACATTTCAAGGTGTTGAATGAGTGTTTACGAACACTACTAAGTGAATTGTAACATGTGAAATTGAGATGATTGCCCATTCTTGCAAACATGGTACTCCACATGGATATTATCCCCTTACCCTTCATGGCTCCAAAATCCTCCTTGAATGGAATCAACTTTTAGGATGCTCAGACACCTTGCTCATATGCTCCTTATGGAAATAGGGCCTTTTTCAAATACAAGAATTACTCCTTCAATGAAATCCTTTGCCTCAAACCTCCTAATGGACCTAAACATTGTGGTACAATCTCCTTCTTTTGTGAGATTTAAGCACACTCCAAAGTACTGAACAAGTGTTTAAAAACATTGTTGTAAGACATTGCACTACGTGTTCCTGTGATGACTTCTTGATCTTACAAACATGATGGTCCTAGGTACCTCAGTAGCCTGACTACTTCAGGATGACTTGTTCCTTGAAGAGATTTGAACACGAGGTTGGAGTCAAGATACGATGATCATCACCCTACTCCTTGAATTTCACATTTCATCTTTGTGATAAAGACTTCATCTCCTTGGATGAAATCAACCTTAGGAGACCCAAGTGCCTTCTTATTCACTTGTTCCTTGTTGAAAATGTGTTCTACTACAAACAACGAAAGGATAAATTCTAAATTCACCATCAAAATCAATGAGCACATTGTCATTCCATATTCTAAGGAGATGATTGGGAATTAGGGCTCACTTTTACAAACCTTATTTGATATTTCCTTTCATGTCACTTTGAACATGATGACCCCTTTGAACCTCACAATTTATCTCTGTGACAAATATGTCACCTTTTCAAATGGAAATACACTTAGTATTCCTTAAAATCCTTTCACTCATCTACTCCTCATATGTATTCTCCTCCAGATAGAAGGATTTGTCTCTAAATGAAAATTTATGCCTCTAACCTCCTATTTGACATAAACAATGTGGTTGTAATCTCCTTTTTTTTTAGCTGAGAGCACACTATAGAGATTTTGAATGAATGTTCAGGAACACTGTCATGGAATTTACACTGAGTGGACCAGCGGTGTCTTCTTGATCCTATAAACATGATGATATTAGGTTGAGGCACATTGGGAGAAGTGGATATGATGCAGGAGCATCACATTTATTCACCTCGTAGGCTCAATTCATGTTTGTAAATGTTGAAAGACTCCATCAAGACTTTGGTTCAAAGATTCCTATTTATTTGGTTTGAAGTTTCCTGATTTACCTTAGTGAGGAAGAAATCTCCTTCTCAAATGAATTCAACGATGATGACTCCCTTCTTCTATAATTAGGATGATTTGAACCATCCAAATTCTTGCATCAATACAAAATTCACCTCAAGACTGATGCTTTGGGAGCCTGCAGGGGCTTTCTCTCACATGTTTGAACCATAATACAACTTTCCAGCCTTACAATGGTGGAAAAATCAATGATATAGGTGTAATTTGATTTTATACAAGTGATCTTAGCTCGATTACAAGACTTATTATTTTTAGCAGGTCCTGACTAGGATGGATATTTTTAGTAAGTTTTCCCAAATTTCACCTCCTAGTGTTTTTGGCTTGTTTGGAGTGTTACAGATGTTGATAATTCACCACTTTTGTAAAATTACTAAATCTTTACATGTGGAACCTTACACACTTTCTATTTTTATAAATTTGTCTTATAGATGTCAGGTTGTGACAAAAATAGTCTCAAAAGTTTAGGTTTTTAAGACCATTTGCTCCAGTTTTTTAGGTTTTAATACTGTTGTAACTCTATAGATCTGAGAAGGAAAAATATTGGGATGAAAATTTCTTCTTGATGTTGTAAATTATATATATCATCAATGGTGTTACTTTCACAATCAACTTAAATCCATTTTTGAGAGGGGTGTACAGGAAATTTTTTAGTGAAAATGGATGCATGATAAGGGAGTTATGAGCATTTATTTGTTTTCGATCATGGATGTCTGGTGAAATCTAAGAAGTATGCCTAGACATTAATGGAGGTTAGCAGGTCGCTACAACAACACCTTGAATGGATAAAATGACTAATTATGGAAGTGAGGGGAGTTATTCATTTCAAACTTATTAAATTTAACTCAACTTTGACCATGAGGCTTAACCATAGTCAAGTGGAGGTTAGAGCTTGAGTTGCACCTATAAAAAGGGGGAAAAGGGGACAAAGGTGACACACAAGTGTACTTTGCATTAGATGATGAAAAGTGACAGCCTCTTATTCAATGTGAGTGAGATGCATTTTAACCCAACTTTGACCTGATAGCTTAACTAGAGTCGAAAGGAGGTCAGTGTTTGAGTTGCACTGATGAAAGGGGGGAAAATGTGGCATAAGGGACACACAAGGCTGCCTTGCACCTAGGGTTGACATGTAGCAAGATAAAAAATTGACTAAGTATGAAATCCAAGCTTCTCACTCACCCTTTTACCTCCTTAACTCACATTTAACTCAACTCCATTAACCCATGTCAGGTGGAGGTTAGAGCTTGTGTTGCACCAGTGTATGTGGGACAAAGGGGAAAAAAGGGACACCCAAGGCCACTTTGTACTAGATGATGACAAGTGGCAGCCTCTGGTTCCATGTGGGGGCTGAAACTTAGCACTCGGGAGCTGAAATTAGGTTCCTCATGTGCCTTCGAGTTGGATAAGTGAGGGGAGCACACTTTTCTATCCCATTTGTCCCATTTTCACTTTAGGGACAATACAAGTGGAAAAATTATGCTCAAAACCTTACACTTAGCATTTTAGGAATTTGATGTTACCCATACAGTCCAAATCAAGACACCGGAATGATTTTTCCACCTCATGAGCATGGAAAAGTGTTTTAGGGATAAAATCATTATATGATTTTGACTCCACGACACTCTTTAGGAGATCATTCCAACTAATTATTAGGAGTATAGTATCTACCTAAAATTTCATTTTTAGTGCCTATTTCATTCTTGACTGAAAGGAGCATCTGTTGTGTTCTGGATTATCTAAGAAAATATTTGAGTCTTGGAACAAAGTTTCATATTTCCATCTATGTATAGGGTTACAAGATACCTTCCATTTATTATCTATGTTTCCTCATAACTCATTATGAAACTCCTAGAATCATCTAGACAAGTTGTCTTTCATCATTGGAGCCTTTATTCCATGTGCCAGAATTGACCCAATGTTGAATCAGATTGTTCTTGTCATCAATTTTCATTCCACATAATTTTTCATAAACTACCTTGGAAATCCTAAATTTTCTCCATGACATCACCCTTATATGGTTTGAATCTTTCCATATAGGATTCTCTAAGGGTGTTTACCCAGCTGTACAGAATGGCCAGAAGTGGCCTTTTCTAGGCCTTCAGAGAGCAGTTGTATATCATCGAACCCTAATGAATTTATCTATCATCTTGGGAAATTCATCCCTGCACATTTAAACACACTTGAAATTTTTGTGTAGCACATTACTTTTAACTAAGATGAGTTTGAAACTAAGGACAAAATAGCCAAAGGAAGGGATCACAATGACAAGGAGAGGAAATTTTTATGTACAGGCTTAGTTGTCATGGCCAATTTATTTAAATTTTTCAAGCTAGACATTTATCTTGACAACAGACTGGCTATAGCTTTGGGGACATTAGACTATAAGGGGTAAATGGAGAACCTCATGAACTCTCCTGGGTAATTAGACCATGTGCTTTGACAATTGGACAATAGATTCATTCCTTCACCAACAAACACAAGCAATGAACACACACAAGGGAAAAGACAACACACATGACATGAGAGGGAAACACACAAAAAATGGAAAGGAAGCACACAATGGAAATGGAAAATACGGTACATGGGAGGGAAATTTACAGAGGCAGGGGAATAATACACACACGCCTAGATAATGGGTTGAGAAAAGTAGGTACCATCATGGAACAATGGGCTAAATTCATACCACTCACGAAGCTCAAAGATAATCAACGGGTCATGCCATTCTATCATGATGGTTATGCATGGTTTCATTAGAATAAGGAGAAAGTCAAAGTTTCCATTCTCGTATTAATATTACATAGAAAACACATTTGTATCCAATGACCACTTCGTTACTTGTTTGAAATTTGTGCTTCTCTTTGTAGTCTTCATTTGATATTTTGTGACCATAAGGAGCCAATCCTCCAAATTTTCAAAAATTAAATATATGCTTTCAACATGAAGGTATGTCATCATTCTTGGGTGAAAGTTGCATCATGGATTCATTTCCAAAATTAATAGGGAATCCAAAAGTGATGAGAACAAGTTGATTATCTCCCCATGTCCACTAGGCTTCTTCTATCCTCTCACTTTGTCATGTTTTAAACAACTTACTTTCTGTACATATCAGCTCATCATTGAACCTCAATAGCACTTTTTTTTATGGAGTTACTATCCTTATGAATGAATACATCCACATGGGAGATACAAACATTTCTTTTCCCTTCCATTCATCATGAATAAAATATTTTTTACAAAACTAGAAAGGGAAGGACTCATCTTCACATTCATACTCATCCATCAGTGTTTCAAGGGGAACATTAATCAAATCTATTTGTTCTATCTCGTTATTGAAAAATTTGTGCATCAAAATAATATTTAAAACTAGACTCATACTTATCTTGCATAGTCATAGCATAGGTCAAGATTTCAAGATTGATTTGATGGTCTTTAATTCCTTAAAAAATCTTTAAAATCTCGTGCATATTCCTTATTCAAAGCTACCACATGCTCACTTTCACATTCATTTGAAAAAAATTCACATTGGGTCTCAGGGAGATTGTTGGAAACCTAGAAATCATATGGCCAGAACTCAT
Source organism: Taxus chinensis (assembly GCA_019776745.2). NCBI lineage: Eukaryota > Viridiplantae > Streptophyta > Pinopsida > Cupressales > Taxaceae > Taxus > Taxus chinensis. Next base: position 250,204,790 of record CM034147.1, on the reverse strand, counting down.
TTGAAAAATCCTCTTTCTCATGATCCACATTTCTTATCATTTGGGGGTTTCCTTCTTGCATGTTAAGGAATACTTGATCTTCATAATTTTCAAATACAGAGACAATATCCATGTTAAATGGGAAGGTCACATCTTCCAATTCAAGATCCATCAACTCATCCTCATGAAAATATAAAGGACACAATGTTGGGGTTGAAACATCAGAATAATCATTTACTCTATCATGAACCTCTCATATAGATTCCTCTTCTTCACATGGAGAAGAGAAGACCCCAAACTCATAATCAGCCTAGAATTCTCAGTTAACACCTAGTCGCACTGGCACATCACTCAGCATAGGCTGAGCACTCACCCAAAGCACGCCAAGGTACCAGGTCCCTCTTTAGGGTTGTTGTAGTAGGATGGTAGCATGGTGAAATGATAAAGACATATATTTAGAAACTAATCCATCATTACACAGTTATACCGAACCAGATCTATAAAGGCATGCATTTAAGTATAAATCATCAAGAAATCAATAGTATGCAATGATAACACATAGAAGACACTTTGGTTCGGCCAATATTCTTCATATAGTAAACATGACAATAATACAGAAGCTTGATACAATAATAGTCATGCACGCATGGATCTGTTACAATTATCCAGTCTCATGCACTCATGAATCTCTAACCCTTTAACACCATCGTTTTTCAACTAGGTGATTCATCTAATATATATAGGGTGGGAAACTTGCCCTTCACTGCTAACTATGCGAAAAATAGGTCGCACACTAATAATAGCCACGTGCCATTTACAATTATAGCCATACATGCAAGTATGCTATCTATAGATCACTTACAGTTAACTAGAGTGATGAATCTATTCTTGAATTACTTCCATGCAAGAGTGCTTCGATATGTTCCTCGAAATCTAGACAAAGCGTGGCGCGCAAGTCTCAGCATCACTTTGTGTGTTCCGCACGCCAGCCTCTGAAAATAGACTTGATCTACAAAATCAGCTAAGTCCCAAAAGTTTGACTTTGCACCCCCATGCGTGACGCCTCCCTATTCCTTCGTGCCTTTGATCCCATCCTATTTTTCCACGTGGACTCTGTGTGTGAGTTCTGCTAAGTGTTTTATTTGACCAACATTACCCCACACTAATCTCATTATCACCCTGACAATGGTGATGTCCACAACTGAGTAAAGAATAGTTGAAATACAAAATGCTGAATGAATTTTACACAAAGAATAGAAAAGAATTAAAGAATCAAATAATTATTTAGGCTTCAAGCTCCTCTGTTTCTTTCTGAAGTATCATCTCTGGATACTCCTCCTTTATGTCTGCTTCTAAGTTCTCCCACTCCATTAATGCCTTTCTTGCTTTCTCTGGAACATCCACAATGATAGATTTCAGCTCATCCTGAGTTAGTTTTCCTTGCTCATTCTGGATTACAAGCATTATGCTTGACATAGATGTATGCATCCCTTCCAGCACATCCATCTTCTGAGCAATGAGTTTTCCAAGTTCATCTAACCTCTCTTTATGCGGTGCCTGTTCCGCGGCCAATGCCTCGTGCTTCTGCTTCACCATAGTTAGTCATTCAGTCGGCCTAGTGTGTCATCCTTCATGGCCTTTTACACCTCATTGTCTTCTACCAGTGTTTTTACCCTTATTAGCGCATCTGGAGCTGTGCATATCATTAAGGCATGATCGGATTTCTTCAGCTCCTCTTGGAGTGCTTGTAGTAGGCCCTCATATGTAGCAATCTTCCTTACTACTGCAGCCTATGCTTTTTCTGCCTCTTCTGCTAGGTCCTTGGGTTGCTATGGTATACGCACCTTTTCATCCTCCAATACTAATTTTATCATTGTTTTTACGTAGTGCATCGCAGAAGGAAATTCTTTTGGTACTTGTAATTCCAAATGCAGGCATACCTTTAATACATCATCTCCAATTTCCTCCACCATACTAACATAAGTCTCATATTTCCTTTTGCTTAGATCCCTCTCCTGTACTAAACATGCTATTTCCACATTCTTCACCTTTAGCTCCTCTGTCAACGCTTTAATTGTAGCATATTTGTCAATGTTTCTTCTAGCTACCTCAGCAGATACTTTCACCAAGGCATTGCTTACCTACTCATCTGTCATAACAGTTGGTTTAATTGTCATGTGCCAGGCTTCTGGTGTCTTCTTCAATCGTCTAGACGCACATGATTCTTCACAGACATCAAAATCTGGTTCATCCATATGCGTATGCATCGACCATGAAAGTTGCTTTCGTGTTCATAATGTCACCTTGTTCTTGTCCATAAGCGCCCATCCGAATAAATATTTTTACACGATGGTGCTCTGGAACCGAGCGCAAACAATCTTCTCCTGGTCTTCTACATACCCCATTGTTTGTACCCTCACGTCCTCACTTGTCCGATGGGACCTTGGCCCTTTTGGAATGGCGGCATCAAGGTTAGGAATACTAGCTGTATCCTCATCCTTGCCTTGTGTAGCTTCTGATTGCTCCCTTTCTTCCTCTTCACTCAGTTTTTCCTCCTCATTCTGAGGCTCCTCTTCTACCCTATGACGGATTGGAGATGGAAGCACTTTCTCCTCAGACTCTTCCGCTTCTTCATCTAGCTTGAGCTTTCTTCTTTTCTTCTTCTCCTCAGGTTTCTCTATTGGTGAGAGTCGCTGTGACTTCCTTGTTGTCTGCTGGGCTTCTCCTTGTGACCTTATGCGCTTGAACGCCTTTCTGAAACTTTGGTTTCCTTGCGTTACCTCAGTATTTTATTCTCCTTGTGAAGTCGTCACGTGCTCTTCCTCCTATCCGCCAGATGGTTGCTTCCTCCTATGCACCAAACCACTGCTATCCTCATGCTCTTTGTCCTCTTCCTCGTCATCCTGCATGGGTTTAGAAGGCCTAGGTGTTGGGATGTTTTCCATAGTATGCTTCCCCTTTGGTGGTCCTACAAGTGTGAACTCATTCTCTACATACTTATTATTTTCCATCTTTGGTTTAAGTTGAAGATATATGAGCATGGCCTCGATATCCCCAATAACAAGTGTTTCTGGTTTGATATTCAAAATCTCCGAGATAATACTCTCGTTGTAAGCATTCTTCCCTGGATATCCATACTTCTTTTCGCAAGGTGTGGTATTCGCAATCCACCTTGTCTGCATTAAACACTAACCTCCTTGTATCAGTGAACCGATGAACGGAAGCTTGGAAATACCACGTTGTGAATGCGTACTGTAGTTTGCATTAAGGGCTCCATGATCCATCCACCATCAGAAAACGCGCAATACAAAAGTGCTGGTAAACAACAAACTGAGCCTGCTTCCCCAATACCGAGGGAAACTCCTTTGGTATGCGCCACTCCTCTTCAAAAGCCACGCGGAGCCTATCATACCACATCTCTGCTCTCTCCTTTACCTCATCTGTCATAGACCCCTTGCATAGATACTTGCTGAATCTTTCAGCTGGAGACTTGTTATTCATGTGGGTATTCCCATATATTTTCTTTCGAGCCATCTAGTACTCCAATCTCCATGAATACTAAAGAAAGTAGGACAAAACCAAAACTTATCTTACTTCTTGTGCGTGCTTCCTCTACTATTTGTTCTGCAATAAAGCCGACAATGTTGTAAATAACCCCTTCTGACATGTGCTTTGCCACATGCAACCACATTGAGTTTACTTGTGACCAATGATCTTGGTCATTCAATTTTGTAACCAGGTGCACTGCTGCTTTTACTACTGGACAATCGTGTAATTTATCGATGTCCATTCCGCGCGGTCCTTTCTAGTATCCCAACGCTTTGTGTGTTTCTAATATAGAAACCTTTTCAGTTAGGTCATTTTTGATGTCCTCACCCGTCACCTTCAAACCTGTTACCGTGGCAATTAAAATGGGTGTTAGTCTTACCCTTTGCCCTGCAAAATAGAAGCAGTCCTCATGGACTCGACTCATCAGCCACCTGTATAATGGTGCATATTTCCCGAAGTATGGGAGCTCATATAATTGGTAAACGCCAATCCTTTTCAATAACTTCTCCCCTGCATCATCATATATCGGCATCCCATCACCAGTTCGCCTGTCCGTTCGGGAGTTAAGTAAATCATCCAACTTCTTCTTGATTGTCCTTGGTTCAATGGTTGTACTCGCTTATTTTTCTCTATTGTATGTGGGAATCCCATTCCTGGCCCACAATTACCTCTTCAGGGTACTGCATCTCTGAAAAATTGCTCTCAGGAGTCATCTCTTCCTCCTCTTCCACTACTACCTTCTTCTTTCCTTTTGTTGTTGTTGCTTCCTTCTTTGGAGCCATTCTTCCCTTTGTGTTGTGTTTCTACACCTTCTTCTATAACTCTTTAATGGTTTACTTCAAACCCTAACCTGATTCAATCATGCCCTAAATTGTAATCATGAAATCACGTGCCCTAGCTCTACTCTGTCAATCTACTTCATTCAAACCCTTCTCCTACGGGGATACAAGCTTCTCCAATACACAGACCTGCCTTCCATGCTTTGTTTCACCCTCTCTGCACCTTGACTCGCTTACTCAACTCTTCACACTTAGCTCTTCGTCGAATTCTCGTAGTTGCAAGGGTAGAAATGAATTCACATCCCATCCTTATATAGATTTTCAATTTTTGATGCATTAATTGCTCCTCCACCTACCAAATATTTCTCATTTATTGCTCAATTTTTTCATTTCCGTGCAGTACATCTTCGCGCCACAACTATAACCTTCTAGCGCGCCTTCCTACCTTCTGGTCGCAGACTTCTCTTCAGCGCGCACTTTAGCGCTCGAGTACCTTGTCACTGCTCCTTCTCTAGGTAGTTATCATGGTTGCCGCTTACCTCGCGTTATACTTTTCCTTCATTCATCTCCATCCTTGGTTACTTTTGAGAAGCAATCCTTTGTAAATCACCTTTAGCAGCTTACTTCCTCAACATCCGCAACATTATACCTTCCAATCTTCACAGCATTATACCTGGGAGTCACCAACAATCCACCCCATACTAAAAGTATGTGTAGTCCTCTACGCATCAACATGCTTCATATTGTAGTTAGCTTCATGCGCGCAAGCGTGCTTATTACACAAAAACAAGAACTAAATTGACAAAGCATAGCGATGATGAAAGAAACACATTAAGGAAATGCAGAAAGGGAAACCTAATCTATCTGACAACACTGCCTTATTACAAACACCAAGAAGACTTATTTATAGTAGGGCTTCAACCTACTCCCGTTAAAGTAACTGGGTAGCCGTGTTCCATCAATTGCTTCTAACTGGAAAGCACCTGCCTCAAGTATGTGAGTTATAACATACGGCCCCAACCAATGCACCTTGAGCTTCCCTGGATGGCATAAAAACTTAGAGTCATACAGAAGTACCATTTGTCTGACCACAAGTTTCTTATCCCTGATATGCCTATCATGCCATGCTTTCTGGCACACTTTCTCCTGTTTCTGACTCCATCATGCTATGGCCCGGCGCTCATCCAGTTGAACCATGTTCTCAATCAGTTCTTCCAAATCTTGCTCATCAGCTAGACCTCCAGCACACGCAATGTGCAAAGAAGGTAACATAAATTCTATAGGAAGAACAACTTCTGCACCAAACACCAACTGAAAAGGTGTGGCTTTGTTCAATCTCTTATATGTTGTTCGGTAGGCCCAAAGAACAACAGATACTTTGTCATCCCAATCTTTTCATCCCACATCACAAAGCTTGGTCAATGTGTGGCTCAAAATCTTGTTGAAAGCCTCAGCAGTTCCATTTTCCTAAGGGTGATAGGGTGTAGTCTTGTGGTGGGCAACCATAAACTCATCTAACAGAATTCAGATTGTCTCATTTAAAAAATGGGTGCCCCTATCACTGGTTAAACTTAAAGGACAACCATACCTGGTAAGAACATTTTCCCATAAGAACCTTGCTACTGTAGCCACTGTACAGTCCTTCGTAGGAGCTGCTTCTGCCCATCTCGTAAGATAATCTGTACAAGTAATGATATAGCGCGATCCAGTCCTACGTGCAATTGGTGAAATAGGCCCTACAAAGTCTATTGCCCATTTCTCAAAGGGTTTTGCACTTGTAATTGGTCGTAAAGGCATCTCATCCCTCTGTCCTGGTCGACCTAGATGCTGACAATGGTCACATGCCTTACAATACTCCTTACAATCCTTATACAATGTTTCCCACCACAAACCAGCAAGTAGGATCTTTCACGCTGTAGCATCACCTGCATAGTGGCCACCTAAAATACCACCATGGGCTTCCTCCATTATATCCTTTCGTTCATGCTCTAATACACAACGGCGTAACACCTCATCTCTGCCTAACTTGTATAAGTCACCACTGATTAACATGAATGGTGCCACGCGTATAGCAAGTTACTTTTTCTCCAAGGACCTCATGCCTTCTGGTGCCATCCCCATCCTTAGGAAGACAACAATGTCCTCTAATTCCATTGGCACGCGTTGTAACCTATACAACTGTGCATCAGGCATGGTCTCTTCTATTGTTTGGGCTTCTTCACCTGATTGAACTCTAGACAAGTGATCCGGTCCAGAATTACTTTTCCCTGGTTTTACCACAACTGTAAAGTCAAACTCTTGAAATAAGAGCATCCATCTACATATGCGCCCTTGTAAGATGGGCTTGTTCACCAAATACTTCAATGCCATATGATCTGTATAAAACACAAAAGGTGTGGCCAATAGATACTGTCAAAACTTGTGCAAGGCATATATCATGGACAAAGCCTCGCGCTCTGTAGTGGTATAATTTTGTTCTGCAGGGGTCAACTTCCTACTAGAAAAACAAATGGGATGATCAACTATACCTTCTCCAGGTTGAGCTAAGACAACACCAATGGCCATGCCAGAGGCGTCGATGTGAACATGAAAAGGTTTATCCCATGAAGGAAAGCGCAAGATAAACGCTGTAGTAAGTTTCTTCTTCAGTATCTCAAACACGTGTTGCTGTGAATCCCCCCAATAGAATGTACCTTTCCCCTTGAGAAATTCTTCCAAGGGTGCAACAAATTTGGCATACCCTTTTATAAACTTCCTGTAATACCCTGTATGACCCAAAAATCCACGCACCTCACTCTGACTGGTGGGTGCTTTCAAGCCTAAAATGACCGCAACTTTAGCTGGATCGACCAACAACCCTTCCTTGCAGATTATGTGTCCTAAAAGTATGCCAAAGGGAGTAGCAAAGATGCACTTCTTGATATTCAATGAGATACTCAACTGTCTACATCTTTCAAACATTAAGCGCAGATTGTCACAATGATCCTTAATTAGCCCATAAATGGTCCAATCATCAAGATAGACCTGTAAGAAGTTGTGAATAAAATCCTTGAATGCTTGTACCACTATCCTTGAGAATACAATAGGTGCATTCTTCAATCCAAAGGGCATCACAGTATAGGCAAAGCTTCCCCATTCAGTAGTGAAGGTGGTCTTTTCTTGATCTTCTGGGGCAATCCTAACCTGATGATACCCTGAGAACCCATCTGTAAATGAATATATCTCGCACCCAGCCACTCCTTCTAATATTTCCTCTGTGAATGGCGTAGGGAAAGGATCTGTAACACATGCTACATTCAACTCTCTATAATCAACACAAATTCAAATCCTACCATCCTTTTTGATACTTATCACCATAGGACTGACCCATTCTGACTCATCCAATGGTCGAATGATCCCAGATTTCAACATCTTGTCAATTTCCTCCTTTACTTTCTCACAAATTGGGATTCATTCGATAAGGTCTCTTCCTAACAGGGTGCACACCTTCCTTAAGCTTTATCTTCATTTCTCCAAGTGATTTATGCATGCCTTTAAGTTCATGGTATCCTCTTGGGAATAAGTCCTCATAGTCTCAAAGTAACTCTATGATCTTTGCCACTTCTGATTCTGACCAGTAATCCCCAATTATCACTTCCTTAGGTTCAGCTTCTGTGCCAATATTTACCTTTGTTGTCTTCATAGGTTCATGATATGCATGCGCATCTACATCCGCACTGGCTAACACTTCACGTGCTCCATGTGAATGATCAACTTCTAAGTGCTCAACTTCCTCATCATCAATTATGTAAACCAACTTCCCCTTGTCTTTTTCCAGAGAAGCGCGCTCAAGTAGTATGGTATCATCTACTTCTTCCTCAAAATGCACCCCTGTCTCTGTCTCACCAAATAATTCCTGAATAAGTTCTTCCACTTTCCCACTGTCTCCCATGGTTAAGCACTTGATAAAGCTTAAAGCCTTGTTCACTGGTGGTGTAGATGAGAAGAAGTCAAAAGTTTGGATCATCTCTACAGTCAATTTTTGCCAATTTCCAGTGTCGCGATGTAATTCAGCATATACATACCAAGCACACGCGCAACCTTGTAGAGTAGAATAAAACCGATGCACCCAAAGTGAGGGCGGTAATACTTCCTGTCCTGCTATCCAGAGTCTCTCACACTGCTGGATATGATGCTGAACAGGTTGATCACCATGATAAGGGAAAATCTTTGTAGGTGCATTACTTCTTGAAAACCTGGTTGATAAGGCGGTCCCAATCTCTCCCCATTCCAAGAGATTATCCCTGTGAACCACCCACCAGCGCGCTGCTATCCTGCCCATGTAAAGTATATGACAACATATCTCGTATTTTAATCTGGTCAGCCCAGTTTACCTCCATGGCCTGCAAGAATCCAGCCAGATCTTCAGATCCAGTATATCGGGGTACTGAGTGACCTATACATCAGACAGAGTGAAAACCCTTTTTGCAAGCAACCACGCTTAACTTCACGCCCCACCAGTTCATAAGTACCATGAGCCCAATTATCACAAGCAATACTGGTAGTATCGCTGATTGACTGAGAATCTTCCCAATGAAGGATTCCTTCCTTAGATGGCTCATTGACCTCTGGGTCCCGAATAGCACGTATATAAATTCTGTTCAAGTCCTCTTCACTCAAAGGTTCCACATATGGTATGGATTTCCCATCCATCAATGGTATTATGACCCTTTCCTCCTTGTTCTTGAAGCTGATATACCCCTTGTTAAACCTCAAATCAGCATTGTTTGCATAACACCAAGGGCACCCAAGCAAAGCTGGGAAGCTATCTGCTTCCGCAAGTGCTAACACTTCGAAGTCTCCTGTGAACTTGGCCCCTTGTATAGTGATAGATGCATCCTTCAAAACTCCTATGGGAGTAGCTTTTGTTCTGTTTGCCATGAACAATACATTAGATGATGGCTGTAATGGAGGTCTCCCCATTTGAACCCATGCATCCAATGTAAGTACATTCACTTCCACACCTGTGTCAATCAAAATATTGCTCAACAACCAACCATCCACAACAACATTCAAAGTGATCTCCTTGTCGTAGTCAATGCTATCGGGGGGAGATTCACATGGAGTATTTGTCTTCCAGTCTCAGTTCCCATGCACAGAGTATTCCCCTTCAACCAATTTCCCAATAAAGGAATAATATTCTCCTGGCACAACATTCTACATACCTCTCTGATGTCATCAATATCAGATGAGGCCTTTTCTGTATCCTTATGCTCCAACTTCCGAGACTGCTCTTTCAAACATTGTATTTCACCTTGAAGGCTTCTAAGGACCTCCATAGTTTCCTGATAGACTTCTTTCTGATGAGTTGGATCTGGATACCTAGCATGCAAAACCTCCTCCCTAGTGATTGTCAGCTTCTGTTGCAATACCTCTTTCACGCGTGCCACCTCAGCTCGTGTGGTTATCTTGACTGTTACTACCTCAGGTTCTGGTGTTAACTTGGGCATCCACTGATTCTCTACCACGTGCATTGGATTCTAACCATCCCTGTACCTTTGTTTTCTTTCTTGTGCTGCTTACTGAGATGCTCATACAAGTCTGGACACTCTTCATAACTATGCCCCTTTCCACAAAATGAACAGGAAATATTATGCGGGCATTCACGCCTATAATGGTCAGGTGAGCCACATGTATAGCAAGTTCCTTGAGGGAATTCACCTCTTTCACCACCTCGGCCTCATCCTCCATATCTACCTCGATATCCTCATCCTCTTCCATGACCTCCTTCAAATCTTCCATCATTCCTGTCATAGCATGCTTGATTATAATCCCTATCATGATGCTCATTCTTTCCTTTAGAACTATCAGCCACACTCACCTGTCGTACCCCAATATCAATGGCATCATGGATCTGGCCAATCAATCTACAATCTTTCAGTATCATGGGTCATGGACCTACAAATTTTACAAAAAGAGGATACATTCTTCCTGATCGCACGTTGTAGTAAGGGGCAGTGACTAGCATCATGATTCAAATGGAAAATCTCACAGTCTAACAGTAGTGAATGTACAGATCTGTGAGGGAAACTATCCTTGGTGTGGCCTTCCACTTCACAATCTGTACACCAGATTCCTGAGCACATCTCATGAGCTGAGTTTGCTGATAATTTCTCTAACTGTTTTTCCATAGCTGCTATCTGAGCCTCCAAGAATGGACTAACTCTAGTGTCAATACTCCCAACTACCTCAGCGCGTAGAGCTGCTTCCAATGCTTCGTGCAGGTTGGTATAAGTCTTATGTGACAGTGCCCTTCGAAATGGAGTAATCAATCCCCCGACAAACCATTGTGCATGCTGACTTGCATGTATATCATAGGAGAGTTTGGATAGAAGTGTTTTAAAATGGGCATCATACTCACGTACACTTTCAGTAGTGCCTTGCTTTATATCCTTAAGTGTGCTTATACTCTTCTGCTCAAACTCTGGGATATGGAACTCTTTTAAGAAAGCATCTTTCAATGCTGCATAATCAATACAAGTTTTATTGGGATCAAACTTCCTATACCAGCTGTGCGCGCGTGCCTGTAACATAGTAGCAAATTGACTTGCCTTGTGCTCAGAAGCCATGATACCTTTCGCGCGCCACAATATTTCACACATATGAATATGTTCAGCAACATCCTCAATACCTCTGTACTCTGGGAGATGAAGAGACATCTCCATATAAATGTTCTGGGGTTGCTGCGGGCCTTGACCACCCAACCCAGAACCTCCTTGGTTTCCTCTACCTCCAAAACCACCCGAACCACCAGAACTAGAACTGCCCATACCTCCTGATCCTCCTCTTGAAGTTGGAATAGGGCCCGTAGATGCACTCCCCTATGTCCCGACAGTGGTACTATACTGGACCCCTACAGTCTGTGAAGTAGTCCCAGTTCCAGAGGTGAATCCCACACTCGGCGCGCTCATATTCTGTGCAGATGATGAGCCTGAAAATGTACCCCCAAAGAATAATGAAGTTGTCTGTGCTGCCATTGATGTACTTGTTGTCTAACTTGTTTATGCTCTTTCACTTCCTAAATGAAAACTTTGTTTACCTGTTGTACTAGATACTGGAAAACCAAGCGCAAGGGCTAGGTCAGTAGGTTGGCTTAGATGCGCACCCACGGCCCAGGTCATATCTGTTGGCACACTTCCATGTGAGGCTGAAGAGGGTTCTCTATCATGCTTTCCTAGATGGGGGAGTTCCTGATGCTCTAGCTCTTCTTCATCCTCATGAGCCTCAAATCCTTCATGAGCCATCTCTCTCCACAACGCCATCCGTTCTGCAACTTCTTGCTTCTTGCATAATTCCCTCTCACATGCCTCATCATACTTCAGCTGCCTCTCTTCCCTCTGCCATGCTGCCACTAGGTCTGCCATCTTTCACCAATCCTGTTCCTGCCCCCACGCGTGGAGATTTTTAGCTTGCCATGGGTTTATCTTCCAAGTTCAACGTTACCATCAGTATCTTGATGGCCAATGGAATACCTTGCAAATACGTCCCTCTAGGATACCGTAGGAACTGGAACTCAGCTACCTCCAGGCACGAATAAGTCAAAATTGAATACTCTAGAATATAGTTGTTTAGAACACCGTGAAACTAGGTATCTACCACGAGTCCAGATCAATGTAGCATCATATAATGTTTGAAATTCCTCCTATGTCTAAACAAGTGTGCGATACCTCCAATTCCATTTAGATGCATATGCAGTCAACCACTCGTATAATTCTATGGGAAAGATAACAAAGAAGCTCTCGTACAAATCGTCATACAAATTCTGCTCTACCCAAGTGCGTGCGTTAAATCTGGATCCAGTGCTAAACCTTCATGCATATTCTTCCTCTAGATCATGAATCCACTCTTCAACACTTTCCAAAGTTAGCCGGTATGTCTTCATCATGAACCATCTAAAAACAACTGAAAAAGAGGTCCCGACAATGGAACCAATGATGCAGCCTAGAATTCTCAGTTAACACCTAGTCGCGCTGGCACATCACTCAGCACAGGCTGAGCACTCACCCGAAGTGTGCCAAGGTACCAGGTCCCTCTTTAGGGTTGTTGTAGCAGGATGGTAGCATGGTGAAACAATAAAGACATATATTTAGAAACTAATCCATCATTACACAGTTATACCGAACTAGATCTATAAAGGCATGCATTTAAGTATAAATCATCAAGAAATCAATAGTATGCAATGATAACACATAGAAGACACTTTGGTTCAGCCAATATTCTTCATATATTAAACATGACAATAATACAGAAGCTTGATACAATAATAGTCATGCGCGCATGGATCTGTTACAATTATCCAGTCTTATGCACTCATGAATCTCTAACCCTTCAACACCACTACCCCTTCTCAACTAGGTGATTCATCTAATATATATAGGGTGGGGAACTTTCCCTTCACCACTAACTATGCCAAAAATAGGTCACACGCTAATAATAGCCACGTGCCATTTACAATTATAGCCATACATGCAAGTATGCTATCTATAGATCACTTACAATTAACTAGAGTGATGAATCTATTCTTGGATTACTTCCATGCAAGAGTGCTTCGATATGATCCTCGAAATCTAGAAAAAGTGTGGCGCATAAGGCTTGGCATCAGTTTGTGTGTTCTGCACACCAGCCTCTGAAAATAGACTTGATCTACAAAATTGGCTAAGTCCCGAAAGTTTGACTCTGCACCTCCGCGCGACACCTTCCTATTCCTTCGCACCTTCGATCCCATCCTATTTTTCCACGCGGACTCTATGTGTGAGTTCTGCTAAGTGTTTTATCTGACCAATGAGACAACAATTCTCATCTCTCATGCACAGTGCTCCTCCAAAGGACTGGGTTTCAGACCAAAGTGTAGCTGTGGATGGATACTCCACTTTTATGCTTCCTTAATCATCTACCAAGGAGTTGAGTTTAAATTCATTGGAATTCTCAAGAAGAGGACAGTCATGAGAAGCATAGAAAAAGTCTTCCTAGAATAAACACATCGTAGTATTGAGAATCAACAAAATCCACCTCTGGAAGGTAGTTCTCCTCCTCCTCAATATGGAGTGCTTCAAGTTGCTCATACCTTTCTTGCATAACCACAATATAATTTAGAATTTCAATATTGGTTTGAGGATCCATATTTCTTTCTACAACTCTCAAAATTATTTGCATATGCTCATTTTTCAAAGCTACCATTTATTCATCTCCATAAGCAAGAAACTCATCTAAAGTAAGTGAGAAAAATGACAATGCTTTGAGTTTCTTAGTCATCTGTGTGTAATTCAATACATTACCTTCAAGAAATTACGCCCCGCTTCACCTAGAGATTCAAATTCATGTTGTTCATACAACATTTCATATCTTTTTTACATTCTTCTCATCAGGCTCTTAGATTATCGATCATCAACCAATGCGATTCTCATTTTATTTCCTCTGACAACAATCCGTTTGAATTGAAGCCACGAGGATTTGATGGTAGGATCTTCAGATGTAGAAATTTTATCCATTCTAGTTATCCTTTCCATAAATTTTGTAGGAATGTCATTGACCTTCTTTACTTTTTTTGATTGCGTATTTTTGGTTGAAGCAAGAGATCTCTTCACTCTGTTGGGATCCATACTTTGGCAAGAGATGGTCCAAAATGATGGCTAGTAAAAAATATGGATATCTTGATTGTCATCTTCTTCTTCATCATTGCTGTCACTTACAGGTGCTGAATAACAATATCGAAACTTCATCATTTTGAAGTGGGAAATGAATGTGACATGGATTCGTTCCTCAATAGAGTCATATTTAAAACACAATTTTCATTTTGATTTCTATTTTTTTTTTGTTTTTAAAATATGTAATTTTTTTGGATTTTCTATGTTGGGGTTGATAATGTGAAGTGAGATATTATTTGATAAACCACCACATATGACCCTTATTTAAAAGTTTATTTAAATAAACTTAGTCGGTCTACACAACCTCGACTAGAGTGAAATGACATGACTGTTCACCCATCCTATATAAATAGGATGATCCTGAAAGGGATTGATGGTTGCTACTTGAGCTATTGATTTTAGATAGACAAGCTTGAGTTTTTTATAAGAGAGTTGTTTACTGTGAGACTGAGGAGTGAAGTGGAAGTGCTGGGTTAAAGATCTGATAAATTCTTAATATAGACAATGCTTTATCAATGGGGTTTTTCTCTTTCGGGTTTCCCCACTTAAATATGGTGTTATCTGTCTCATTTAATTTCCTGCCATTTACTTTCAGCTCATGTTATTTAAACTCTGTAATCTGCAATCTATAATAAGCTAAATCAATGTATAATTAACTGCACATCATAATCTATAATCTTTCGGATTTTATTTTGTGGATCTATAATTTGTTAATTATATCTTCCCTTATAAATCTTGACATGGTATAAGAGCTGGCGATTATGCATGTGCATGATTGATATGAAAGCTTTTTAATTTGAAGAGGTGAAGAAGCTTTAATTTTATTTACGGATCTCTGAAGCCCTAAAATTTCTGCATTCGTCTTCAAGCTAACCAAGTTTAAATTTCCAATTCCCACCTAAATATTATTTGAAATATTGGATAAATGGCTATTTAGATCGTGTTTGAGCTATTGTATGCTTAGATATTTGCTTCTTTATCTTGTTTCAGTCGTTTACAATTTAAATTCATCATCTGTGAGATTATTTTAAGTTTTCTCCTTCTTTATAGCCGTTAGAGATAATTTTTTGTCTATGGATCCAAAATATTTCTTTAGATCCAATTAGTTTGTGCTTCTAATTTTGTTCCAGTAGTAAATTCTTTATTTTTTGCTATTTATATCTTTGTAAATTTTAGGCCAATCATTAAGTGCCATGTGGCTTTACTGTGTCAGTTTTTTATATTATTTTTGCTTTTGCTACAAAGCTCGAGCCAATTAAAAGGCTCCACATTGCTTCATGGTGTCAATTTGATTGTTTATCTAATTGTCAGTTGTGAAACACAAACTACTAAGGCCTTTACACTTTTTTCACATTGTCAGACTTGTGTTAGCTTTCTGCTGTCATTCACGAAATCCAATCTAATAAGAAATCTCCAAGTAGCTCCGTGTTTCACATTATCAGTATTCTTTTAGCTTACTTTTTTCATATGCGAAGGTTGAACCAATAAAATTTCTCCAAGTATCTTTGTGTTTTGCATTTGTCAGATTTGTGAAATCCAAGCCAATAGAATTGCTCCATATTTTACATCTGTTAGTCTTTTCATTTGTGGTAGTAGTTATCCAATAAGAATTAACCACCTTTTCACATTTGTCAGTGTTTGTCATTTTTGTGAAAAACGAGCCATTTAAAAGGCTCCACGTGTGTCCATTTTTTCCTTAAGTCATTTTGGTTGCATTGCAAAGTGTGAACCAACTGCATTTGAACACGTATATTAATTTTCTAGTGTGTCTATTTTTGCAAGTGTTAGACTCTATCTTTTGGGGTATTAGTCTTTGCTTTGACTTAACCACTAAGATTATGACAACTGTCTTTTATTTTTTCGATCACGGACTTTATTTTAAAGTTTATCTTATTCTAGGGACTTTAAGTCCGCCCAAGGAAATCTAGTTAAAGTTTGGTGGAAAGCCACCAAGTGTATATTGTCAGTCATTAGATCTTTGACAAGTGGCATCATTTGATTGATTTTTTTTACTGTCTTTGCTTTCACATTTTGTTTGAAGTTTTTCAGAGTGTGAAATAACAAACTAATTAATTAAAGACACGTGTATACGGTTTTGCTGTCTATTTTTAATTAATTTTCTTCTGACTTATTAACTACACTACGAAGTGTGAGCTAATTGAAAAGCAACAAATGTGGTATCCTGCTTCGTCCATGTATTTTTAAACTCTCTTTATTCCGCAGGCTGTAAACTTTCTTTATATTGTGCGTATCTATTTCTTTGTACCATGACTTTCAAAATTTTCTTTGTATCGCTGGTTTTTTTTTTTCAAAGTTTCTTTGTTCCGTGGATTTTTAAACTTCTTTATTCTGTGGGTTTAAAATTTTTCAGTGTATTACGGATTTAAAAATTTAAAAATTTTAACTACTTCTCCTCTATTCCGCGGCCTTCCGCGACTTGTTGTTTGTGTTTGAGCTTTCAAATTTAGTTAATTTTTTCTTACAATGGCTAGTTCCTTTAGTTTCTCAATGGATAAATCACAGTTATTAAATAGAATTAATTACAGTATATGGAGAGTTTGATTAAAATCATGTTTTATGGCAAGGAAGCTACGGGATCTTGTAACTGGTATGGAAAAAAGACCCACCAGAAGACAAACAACTCATGAAAATCTTAGCTTCTTCTCTCAAAGATCACATGAAGCTCTGTCCATCCTTTTGTAAAGCATAAAAGATGAATTTTTAATGCATATAGGTCATATGGACTCACCTGCTGATGCCTGGAAGCAATTAGAGACTATGCATGAAGGTAGTCATTTGTCTAAGATAATTAATCTAGTTTTAGAGTTGTTTACAACTCCTATGAAAGGGGATGAGAAAATAGTCAATTATTTAGCCAAAATTAAGAACATTAAAGCTCAATTAGATGGCTATAATTGTGAATTATTTCATGATAAGCTTA
This sequence comes from Taxus chinensis, assembly GCA_019776745.2. Lineage (NCBI taxonomy): Eukaryota > Viridiplantae > Streptophyta > Pinopsida > Cupressales > Taxaceae > Taxus > Taxus chinensis. The sequence continues at coordinate 250,187,859 of CM034147.1, read as the reverse complement.
TGTACTTCATAATTTAAATAAATATTCATAAAAAATTCAGAAATTAAATCTCTATTCTTAACTCTAAGTATCAAAATGAGAATGATCTACCTGATTTAGACACTATCTTTTTTGTTAATTCAAGAAGAGTGTGTAATGGAGATTTTTTATTCAAAAGAGTCTGCTTCTCAAGCATTGTTCTCTCATAATCATAAGTCTGCTCAAAATAGGAATAATAACAATCTTAATCAGAAGTCTAATATCAGATCAAGATTCAAATCCAATCCTAAGTCTAATTCTTTTAAAAATAGTCAGAACCTTAAGGTCATTTAATGACACATGTAACAAATGTGGAAAATTTGGGCACAAAGAGTTTGATTGTAGAGTAAAGACTAACAAATCAGTCAAGAATGCTAAGAACAACAAGTCTAATAGTCATAATAAAGATAAGAAGTAAAATCATTCTAATGTTGCTGAGCTATCTATTGCCCTGTATACTGCTCTCTCATCCTCAAACGAAAATGAATGGTTTCTTGATAGTGGTGTCTCTAGGCACATGAATTATACTCCTGACATCCTCTTAGATGTAGTTAAATGTGAGGAAAACATATATCTAGGAGATAACTTCATCATTAGATCTGAAAGTTGTGACAATGTTAAATTATCAAATGGAGTAATTAGGAATGTCTTGTATGTTCCTCAAATAAAAAACAATCTTCTATCTTGCTCTCAACTAACTAAATAAAATTGTAAAGTTGTTTTACTACAAGATAAGTGGTATGTAAGAGATAAGTTCAGTAATATTATCGCTTTTGGTATTTAGAAAAATGGGTTGTATATCTTTGATGGTTTTGTGTTTGAGTCTTGCTTTTCTTCCTCTTCTAGGAATGATATTCAAATTTGGCATGAAAGACTTGGTCATGTCAATTTCAAAAGCTTGTATGAAATGTCTCACCTAAATCTTGTAATTGGTCTTCCAAAGATAAAGGTAGATCATGAAACATGTGAAAGTTGCTTGCGTGGTAAGCAACAAATTGAACCATTTCACAAACATCATGATCCTAGTTATTCTTAGTTAATAGAGATGATTCATAGTGATGTAAGAGGACCTCTTGAGGTTCCTTTTCTTAGTAGCACTTTAGATGTTGTTTGCTTTATTGATGATTACTCTAGAATGAATTGATTTTATTTTATCAAGAAAAAGTTTGATGTCCTGTCTAAGTTTCAGGAATTTAAAGATCTTTAGTTGAAAATGCTTCTATCCTCAAAATTAAGAAAATTAGGAATGGTAATGGAGGTGAATATGTCATATTTTTTTTGATGAATTCTGTGTGTCATGTGGGATTCAGAGAGAGTTCACTACTCCCTATTCCCCTTAGCAAAATGACATTGTAAAAAGAAATAATATGTCTATTTTAGGAATGGATAGGACTATGATTCATGCTTCTAATGTGCCTAAGTTTCTATGGGCTGAAGCTATGAATACTGCTGTCTATATGTTTTAATAGAGTGTCTACTAAAAATCTTCATTAAACTACTCCTTATAAAGTATAGACAAAGTAAAAAATAGATATTTCTCACTTAAGAATATTTGGTAGTCCTACTTCTATCTTCATTCCAAAAGAAAAAAGGAAGAAGCTTGATCCAACCTCCTTTTCTTGTATTTTGTTGGCTATGGTTGTAGAACTAAAGGACTAAAAGTTTATGGCCCTTTCAAGCATCAAATTTTTAAAAACAAAAATGTTCAAGTCTTTTAAAATACATTCAGTGATGCTTCTAATGAACCCTCCTCCGTTTCTCCTAAGATAGAGCTTGGTAATCCTCCTCCTAACAATATGGATAAAAAAGTTCAAAAGAGGCTGATTTTCTTGATCTAGACATGATGGAGATTGAGGGAGAGTCATCTCAACTTGTGTTGCATCCCAAGATCCCTAAATGGGCTCAAAGTATTTTTCAAGACTCTTAGCCTACTAATCTTAGAAAGGTAACTCGTAGTCAACATTCTTATCATGCCTTGATGACCCTCTATGAGGTTGAACCACAATATTTTGAAGAATCCTGTCAAGATGATAGATGGATTCAGGCTATGAAAGATGAATACAATGCTTTGATCAAAAAATAACACTTGGGAACTAGTCACTCCTCCTTAAGAGAAGCATTGTAGGATCTGGGTGGTTGTTCAAGATCAAATATAACTTTGTAGGAGAAAATTCACAAGTTCAAGGCAAGGTTGGTAGCTTTTGGTTTCATTTAGAAACCTAGTCTTGACTATGTTGAGACTTTTTCTCTATAGCTAAGATGAGCACTGTAGAATTCTTCTTGCATTCGTCTACCCAATATGGTTGGGAAATTCACCAAATGGATGTTAAAAATGAAATTTTTAAATGGTTATTTAAAAGAATAAATCTACATGAGTCAACCTAAAGGTTTTGAAGAACCTGGTAAAGAACTTTATGTCTACAAGCTGAAAAAGTCTTTGTATGGTCTTAAGCAAGCTCCTAGCGCCTTGTATGCTAAAATTAATAGTTTCTTTCAAGATCTTGGTTTTCTAACTGTTGTTTTGATAATGATTTATTTGTTAAGTTTTAAAACAATATATTATCATTATTGCCTTATATGTTGACGATATTTTGATTACTAGCAGTAATAGAAATTTAATTGTTAGAATCAAAGAAAGGTTAAAACAATGTTTTGAAATGGATGATTTAGGTTTATTAAATCATTTTCTTGGCATGGTTATATTTCAAGATCATAAGTCTATTATTGCATCTCAATCTCAGTATGTTGTGAATTTACTTAGAATATTTAACATGATTGACTATAAACCTTTTTCCATTCCTATGGAAGTTGTTGTAAAATTAGATCCTAAACCAACATGTGCTAAATTCGATCCTACTTTGTATAGACAACTAGTTGGTAGTCTAATTTATTTTACTATTATTAGACCTGATATTTCTTATGTAGTAGGAGTAGTTTCAAGATTTATGTAAGAGCCTTATAAGGATCGTTGGAAAATAGTAAAAATAATTTTGAAATATACTAAAGGAACTGGTAATTATGGCCTGTTTTATTCTTCTTGTAATGATGCACAATTATTTAGCTATTATGATTCTGATCATGTTGGATGATGTTGTAGATAGAAATTCTACATTATAGATATATTTTCAAGTTGGGTGAAGGTTCCATCACTTGGATAAAAAATAAGCAACCAATAGTGTTTAGCTCTTCTATTGAATAAGATTATAGAAGTTCACTATGGAAGCTACTAAAGGAAGCTATGTGGATAAAAGACCATTGTTAGATGAACTACACATGGGAATGCAAAGGGATCACTACTCTTCTATATTGACAGTCCAAAGTTGTATTTCTCTTGCAAAAAAATCTAGTTCAACATCAAAGGACCAAGCATATTGAAGTTCATGTGAAATTTATTTAAGAGAAAGTCCTGAGTGGTGATATAGATCTCAAGTTTTGTTTGAACTGAATATCAAGTTGTAGATATATTTACAAAACCAATGTGTTCTGTGAAATTTTGCAAGTTTCATGCCTTTTTGAGCCTATTAGAGTTGTCCATTGAGGGGGAGTGTGCATGAAAATTCCACCTCTTAACGGTTGTTGTAAACTTCCAATTACTTCCTCCATTTTGTAATAAGTAAATGTCTCACACTATGTGAAGTTCAGTTGTAAATCCAAGTGAAAATTTAGTTACGGGTATACCTTGGTTTAGAAAAGGCTCCATAATATGATGTAAGTTTTCATATGTAAAGAACCGATCATAAGAATTTATGTATGGGAAGATTTGTATGATCTACTCTTGTTTGCATGCTAGTCTAGAATCACTGTTATTGATTCATAAATCTGTAAATAATTTTGTAGAAAAAGGTAATTTGGCATGTTTTGTTTTTTGTTCCTTTGCATTGCATTTTTATGGAAAGCTTGGAACACTATTTTGAACCACGAAAAAACAATGTCTCATGGTCTCACTAAAATCCACAATGCATTCATAGTATGACATAAGGAACAAATGTTTCTCCCACTCAACATTAAGGGGGAGTGTTGGGGTTGATAATGTGAAATGAGATATCATTTGATAAACCACCACATATGAACCTTATTTAAAAGTTTATTTAAATAAAATTAGTCGGTCTACACAACCTCAAATAGAGTGAAACAACATGACCATTCACCCATCCTATATAAATAGGATGATCCTGCATGAGATTGATGGCTGGTACTTGAGCTATTGATTTTAGATAGACAAGCTTGAGTTTTTTATAAGCAAGTTGTTTATTGTGAGACCGAGGAGTAGAGTGGAAGTGCTGGGTTAAAGATCTAATAAATTCTTAATATAGACAATGCTTTATTAGTGGGGTTTTTCTCATTCGGGTTTCCCCACTTAAATACAGTGTTATCTATCTCATTTACTTTCCTGTAACACTCAAAATTACAAGTGGAAGATGAGGATTTTTAAATTAAAAATAAAAAAAATTACACAATTTCCATCACATAAATATATTTAATCAAATTCATTAAATCAGATTTGTTCATTTGATCTATCTGACAACATTTGTGAAGGATTCTTCGCACTTACTATCCCAAACAAATTTCTTACCCTTCTTTTGTATATTTTTGCATCTCGCATGTACCTATCTTGTAATGCACCTAGTTGGTCTTTGGCATATATCTCAAAATGAGCTCTTTCAAGATGATTCTAATTTGTAAATAAGTAAATGTAAACTAAAAGATGTAGACAACTGTGAAAGGGATAGTTGTGAGGTGGTGGAAGACTTAAAACTCATACGACTAGTGTGCTGTCTTAAGTTTAACCATAACCTTCACAATGGATAACTTTGGCCAAAGTAATACATTGATGGATGTGTATTGTCTGATCACCTGTCCTTAAACAAAAATTATTGGTAACCAGATCATGGAATGTTAAACATTGAACATGAGGTAGACAATGGTCTGATACCGGATGATGAAGTTGGGAAACAAACTTCTGGGTAGACCTAAGGAAATTCACATTGTTCCCATAACCTATAAAGGGTTGGGATGTAATGCTAGTAAGAATTATCACTCGATGTAGTGACAAAGGGAGATCATGGAGATCTGGATGCACCCTTCTCAGCCGCACATGGCTTACACGGAAGTTGTTGGATAGATCAAATGAACAAATCTGATTTAAATGATATGATTAATAAAATATGTTTGACTGCAATGGTGTATATTTTTTTATGTTTAAAAAAATCTTTGATTTACAGCTCTTGCATTTGTGAGCGTTACATTTCCTGTCATTTACTTTCAGGTCATGTTATTTAAACTCTATAATTTACAATCTATAATAAGCTAAATTGATGTATAATTAACTACACATCATAATCCATAATATTTGGGATTTTATTTTTGGATCTATAATGTGTTAATTATATATTCCCTTATAAATCTTGACATTCTAGAGATATTTAAGGGTGCACAAGGGCATATCTCTCCCCAACAGAGTCGCCAAAAATTGTTGGTGAAATAATTTGGTGTAGTGTAGATTATTGGTTTTCACCAACAGTCATGGGGCTAAGTCCCTAATTCTTGGGTATGAATAAAAAAAATTGGGGTGGCCATTAGGCTGGGGATCACACAGGTATACTCCACTAAACATGTGGCAAAGTGCTTATACCGTGTACACGTGAGGACTTTGCTATGAAGGGAGGTAAAGATTAGGAGAAATAAAGAGAGGGTTAATGTTGCGAATAAAAAATATCAGATTCTCACAAACAATAACTAGAGTAGGTCCAAATTAAATTAGATGAATTCAACCATGTAATCAACAACAAGACTAAAAAATCAGAGACACAAAGTTAAGTAGATTCATTAATCAAGGACACAAATTTACATCTTGGTTTTACAAGATCACAATGCTTGCAAAGTTGAAGAGTAGGGAGGATATAAGAACATAGATAAGGAAGTAGTGGAAATGTAGTTTCTATTGCTTGATGTAGTAGTGATATAAAGCTCAACAAAATACTCAGAGTTGACTACAATGAAAAATTATCTCTAGTAGCTTGTCTAGACATAAATAATAATACATGAAATTACAACTCAAACTAATAAGCAACCAAGTTATCAATTGGATGTAAAATCTACATTTTAGAAGAAATTTATTGATGAATAAATATATGTTTATTATAAACTAGGCTATGAGATATCATATTACACAAATAAGGCCTACAAACTAAAGAAAACACTCTATGGACTCAAGTAAGCTCTATTGACTTGTTTAAGGAAAAAATGTAGAAAGAATTTGAGATTCAATTGATTTAGGTATGATCAAATATATTTTTTGGTATTGAAGTGAGCTAATATGATAATTTAATTTTCATCTCTCAAGCCAACTTGTATAAAATATATATTTAGATAAGGTTTAATATGTTGAATAATAAACCACCTCCAACACTAGTTGTATTAGGTTTGAAGTTAAGAAAGGAAGAAAAAAGATCTAAGGTTGATGTAACATTGTATATAAGATTGGTAGGAAATTCGATGTTCCTAATACCCACAAGTCCAAACATAATATTTTTATTTAGCCTAATTTCAAGGTTCACGGAGTCATCAAAAGACTCTCATTTGCAAGAAAAGAGAATTTTTAGATATGTAAGTGGAACCATATATCACAGAGTCCTGTATTCAACATAAGATGAGTTCAATCTCATTGGTTATTTTTGTCACTTGAAGTTGCGCCCTTTGCTAAAGCTAGGCTCAATACCTCAGTTTAACATGGAAAGGCCTTCAAATTGTGGGACAATGTATCCTCCAAGGTCAATCTCCAGGTGAAAATGCTGGTTCCTTTCACTCCAGTTCACTCTAACTAATTTAACCGGATCTACACTCTATTAAGTTAACTAGTTCTAATCTAAGATTTCCAAGGAAACATGGTTCAAAAAAATGAAATACTAAATAAAATAAGGCGATGCATAAAACTGGAAGTGGATTGTCTCCCTGAGATGAAAAATGAAAGGGAAAATGAAAATCCAAGAACTTAGAAAGAAAACACATTTAACTTTGTAATTTTTACCAAACTTTGATTCTCTGCATATGTGACAAAAAAGATGAAAATTATGCAAGTATAACTCACACATATCATGCCATAAAATAATAGAAAAAACATGAATACAATAACATAAAATATAGGGTAGGAAGAGAGCCACAATAAAAAATATTATTGATTATAATGTGCACAATCTATTACAATAATGAAGGAGGCACTGAGTGTATTGCATATTACCAACACATAAGTCTACAACTCAAAATACTTGGCTACACAAAAGGAAAACATAACCTTGCATTCAGGAGAGGATGTGTTATAATGAAAAATGAGTTGCATATATAGGAAAAGAATTTTGAAATTAAGCAAATCACCCACTTCTACAACCACCAAGGACTACTTAGCATTCAAGTGTACAAACCCAACATGGGCATCAAATAATTTTTACATAACCCATACCTAAAAAATGACCATGATTCCATTTTATAAAATTTATTCCAAATAAAATATATTTTCATGACCCAAAACTACTTCTAACATGTAGTAATCTTAAAGACCTTTCTAATGATATACATTTTGTCTTATTTGGTGACCTAGATCAAAATTTATGAGCATTTAAAGATCACCATGTCATCTACACAGTTGAAAACTATGGGGCCTTTAAATTTATCCTTCAGGTCACCCCTGCTAACATGTTGACTCCCAATTAGATCTTATAATTTCACTTTTCGATCTGAGAAATTTAAGGAATCCACAAATTTTTAGGATTCACGGAAAAAGAGGAATCCGCGGGTAATTAGGACTCGTGGGAAAAGAGGAAGCCACAAGAAACTAGGACTCACGGAAAAGAGAAATTCGAGGGTAACTAGGACCTACGGAAAAAATGGAATATGCGGCTAACTAGAACCCACTGAAAAAGAGGAATCTACAGGTAACAAGGACTTGCGGAGAAAGAGGAATCCAAAGGCAAATAGGACCCACAAAAAAATAGGAAGCTGCGGGTAACTAGGACTTGTGAAAAAAGAGGAAGTAATGGGAAATTAAGACCCATTGAAATAGAAGGAAGCCACGTATTTTAAGGATCCGTGGAAAATAAAGAGGCCATGGATTAAGAGGAATATGCAGGAAAATAGAAAGGCAGGAATTCCCTTCATTTTGGAAATAATTTGTCCAGATATGCATAAGTTCTTATTTAACAACATTTTGGCGACCTCTTGGGGGACATTTACCCACTAAATGTATGAACTAGTGGCATTTTATATCCATTGGGCATGGAGTCAACATATAACTTGATAAATAATCTTGAAAGCTCTGAAACTCACCCTGAACTTGTCCCACCTTGAAGAATTCACCAAAATCTAGGCCTAAAACCCAACTATAACTCTACCTCAGATCAACAACAAACACTTCCATTTTATCACTTGGATCTACATGCCTATTTCCCCCTTGCTTAGTTCATCAGGACCCATTGAGATTTAACAACTCAAATGCATTAGCTTGCTTGTAAGATGAGATGATGGACGGTCCACTCCATATCACATCAAATTTGGAGTGTCTTCCTGGGTTGGCTCTTTCTGCATCCCACTTCAAAATAAGGTCTACCTCTTTGAATGTTTTCTCACTAGTTTTCCTATTAAACCACTATTTGGTTAGATTTTGATGCTCTTCTAATTTATTCATGGTTGCTTTCCTCATCTCTTCTAGCTCAATCAAATCTAGCATTCTAACTACTTTTCCATCTTCACCTTCTAATAACAGCTGATAGGATATCTCTAATAAAGGAAATTCAAGAGATATTGGAAGCCTAACCTCTCTACCACACACAAGGATGAAGGGATAATTACTTATTGATATTTTTGGTGTGATCCTATTAGCCTAAAGAGCATGTATAAATTTCGTGTGTCACTGCCTTTGATATATATAAAATTTTCTCCTCATGATCTTGATTAAATTCTTGTTTATGGAATAAACTAGGCCATTACCTTAGGGGTAATATACAGAAGAAGTTTTCAAATAGATAATGTATTTGAGATCCTAATCATAGATCTTAAATTCTACAAAATATGTAGCATTATTAGATATTATGGTATGAGGGACCCCAGACATTGTCACAATTTCCTCTAAGAAGTCTATAATGGATGTCTTAGTAGTTTCTTTGAGTGAAATAGCCTCAGTCCACCTGGTGAAGTAGTCGGTGGTAGTCAAAACCCATTTATGACCAACATTAGACATTAGATTGATCATGCCAATGAAGTCAAGACCCCATTAAGAGAAGGGTTGGTCTGATTGAATTGGATGAAGTGGAAGGATAACCAACCTCTTCTTACAAGTAAATAAGGAACATTATATGCATTTCCTAACCTATAAAGGAGCATCATTGAATAGTGTGGGCAAAAAATAAACAACCCTCATGATCTTCATGGCTGTAGGTATTAGTGTAGGATTTATTTTCTTCGCTTTATTTGTATTATCCTACTTGGGAAATTCCACCTCACTTGGAGTTTCCCTACACTTATGAGATATGCTTGCTTAGGTGTACACTTGACTACACTATTCTAGGTGTTGGTTACCACTTGAGTACACCATTCTAAGTGTTGGTTACAACTATTATAGGTGGATATTTCCATGATTCTAGGAGGAGGTTACACATTCACATCCTATATTTACATCTATTGCACTATTCTATTTGATCGTATTGAGTTGGATCTATTTCTATTTTATTGGAATTATCTCTCTTGTATTTTTATAATTTGTAATCTTGTATGCTTGCTTTGTTTTGTCTTGTAACAATTCACGTCTCGCATTTTTCACATGTGCATTATTCAAACCCATATATCTGTGGAACTTCTCTGATAATGGATCTTGTAGAAAAATGACTGCAAGCCAAGCCTTCATGGAATTAACCAAAAATCCTATCAATTTGATCTCTACCAATGCATCTCAATAACAACCCCTCTAGGATTTTCTTGAAGAAAATGCCATTAACTAAGATGTCGTGCCCATTCCCGGGACAACGAACCAAACCAGAACTTACTAAAAATTTTGGGGTAATTTTTTTTTGTGCGAACTATTGGTTTGCCTAAACATTCTCATTAAAAGACTTAATTCTTAACGATAATTTTTTTTGACCAATTCGCTAAAACATTTGTTTCTATTTAATTTAATTTATTTTGCTTCTAATAATTTTCACACATTAACATTAATATTTCACATTGAATGAGTTTACCTACATGAGAAAATAACTACCCTTTTCTTAATTAAAAATTTCATTTCCTATTCAAATAGTGTAATTCCCAAAAAATTGCTCATATCCAAAATTATTGTGGGGTTTATTTTGAGACCTAGGATCATTCAAATCTTGACCCTAGATTTAAAAATTTACCCTAAAATTTTACCCTAATCCTCTACTTGTCATTTTCTTCTCTCTCTCTCTCTCTTATTTCTATTTCTCATTTTGTTTTGGTTTTGGCTTTTCGAATGTACATGTTTTTGGATTCATGGAGTTTTCCAAGGAAGTAATTACATATTGTTTTCATTTGTTAATTTATATCAAAATAGAACAAAATACATATGTATTTATATGTATTTCTGTATAACAAATGCGGCTAGGGTTTTATTTTTATTGTAATTTTGATATTGATGAAGGCCGTATTATATTTTTTGTTTTTTTTGTGTGTATGGGATACAACGGCCTAGCTGTGGATTTTTTTGTTTTTTTTTGTTTTGGTGATGGCGTGCAGGGTTGGTGAGAGATGGAGGGGAAGTTATGGGGAGATGGCGGAAGGGGGTGTGGCTAGGGGCAGAGTAGGGTGCCAGGTGTAGGAGAGGGCGAACAGGGTCAGGAGGGCGAGGTGAGGGGAGGGATTGGGTGGTAGAGTTGGAAGGAGGGGTCGCAGTGTTGTGCGTGGGTGAGTGGTGGGGGAGAGCGCTGGGGCAGGGAATTTGCGGGGGCTGGGACATTGTTCAAAGGGGCTGCGTGGGGGTGGGTGGGGTTCGGCCCCCCCCACCGATTGTTTTGTTTTGTTTTATTTATATTCTTTTTTTTTTCAGGCATTTATATTTATATATACCACAAATTTGTATTATAATTTTTTTTATTGTTATTATATATAGTATATGTATAACGTATTTTAATTATATATATATACATAAGTATAAAATATTATATTATATTATAAATATACTTTTTTTTAATAAAAGTTGAGCTAAGATGTAATATGTATATAATAAGAACATATATATATATATTTGAAAGATTTAATTTCATAACATTTATATTGTCATTCTTTTTTTTTTTTTACAAAAATCAAGAAAACTACCTTGTTTCCAAGCACAATTTCCCTTGCACAAACTAATAAAAAAAGATTTCAAAAACCATGTTAATATAAAAAATAAATGTGCATTTTACAAATAAAATAGTTTCTTCCAAAGTTAAAAAAAGAACAACTTATTATAACCAAGTAGATTTCATTTCAGATTTAATGGAAAGGATCATTTTAGATTTACACACCTGTAAGATTCCTCAACAAGTAATAATTCCTTTTGTAAATAAAATATGGAGATACATTAAGTTACAAATAAATAAGACTTTTGATACAACACTTCTCTTTCACAAGCTTAGAAGTACAAGGGTTTGTATAAATATTCCCAAATGTGCAAACAACCAAAAATTTCTATTACAAGTTTCTTGCAAGTAGGGAGAGAGATTTCTCATTTTAATCACCATGTCTCAAGTTTACATGTGAATGCAAAATATAAAAAATGGAGAATTTACAAGGAGATGAAACCTTTCACATAACCATATCCCAAGGAGTTACAATGAAGTAGGGTTTCATAAGGAGAGAAAAGAATAATAAGATCCCAAGAGGCCACCCACTCCAACTTGAGATCCAACTTCCATGTCTTCCCAAAAACCACGCAAGGAGAAAAGAGCTTGTTTGCCACCCAACCATAGGCATCATTACATGCCTCTCCCAAGGTTGGGATGCATGCTAGCCTCCCCCAAGCCCATGGGAAGGAGGATAACTAACCAAAACTTGCACAAGATGGAGGGTGAACTAACAATGATACAAGCACACAAAATAGGACAAATACAAAACAAGACTCCAAAAATTACAAGGAGGAGAACCCATGTTCTTCCTCAAAAGTGGGGAAGAGAGGAGAAAGTTCTCCAAAGTTATATATCAAATTGCTTGCACAAGTAAAAAATATCCATACTCTCCTTATTGCTCCTAAATTTAATCAACACCCTCCTTATTCCTCCACCCTTTCTCCAAGTCCTTCTTGGAAGGATTTTCAAACCCCAAAGGGGTTTCCTTACCAAGAATGGGGAAGGAGATTCAAGCCAAATGAATCAACTTCCCCACCTCAACCATTTGAGGGGAAACACTAAGACCCTACAAGGCTTGTCCATCAAGCCTTGAGGATAGAGAGGAAAAAAATCCCTCTCTCCTCCCCCACAACTCCAAAACTCCATCATGCCATATGATGGAGGGAGTAAAAACAAGCAAGCAACCCAAATCTACATACAACAATAACAATTTCAAGCAACCAATCTAACAACTAAAATAAAACAACACAAGCAATAAGACATAAGAGCCTACCTCAAGGAAAGCTCTCCAAAAAGCTTTCCAACTTCAAGTTTCTCCACTCTTGACTCAAGCAAATCACAAGCTCCAAATCACCCAAGCATTCAAGCAAGAAGTTCCAAAGAAAAAGTCCCTCTCTTTTCCCATGAATGGGAATTTGAAGAGGAGCAAGCAAGCATCCTCACAAATGAGGGGGTGACATGTGTCACCCCTCTCCTTCTTCAAGGTCAAAGATGCCAAAACAAAAGAGAGAAAGGGTAAAATTGTCTTTTTGCCCTCTTCTCCCAAATTCCCCTAAATGTTAGCAAGACAAAAATTAGTGAAACTTTTAATAAGCACTCCAATCCACACCCCTTACATGGATGTGACCAAACAAGAGGTAAAAAGGGAGGGAAAACTCCCTCTAGCCTTGAAAATAAGCCCCCTACCCATTAGGTAGGGTCCAAGGGCTCATTTTTATGTTAGGGGAACTCCCAAGCTAAAAGGAGGTCCCCTAAAATGCCCAAAATAACCTAATTTCGGGTTTTACGTTTTTTGCACAAGGGTAGAGGGTGTGGGGACCACCCAAGGGTCTCACATGTGACCCTAAACCCTTGTGATTAAGTGACTCATTAAACAAAATCAAAAATTTAAAAGAAAGTGGGATTATTAATCCCCAAAACAAGTTTACAACTCCACTAGTAACCCTAAACCAAATTAATAATTCAAAGCACAATACATTACAAAAATTGGGGTCACTTATAGTGCCCAAAATAATAATCTCCTATACTAAGGCTTCACACAATGAACATGGCTAGGACTCAGCCCGTGGGCTGCTTGTGCAAGATTGTGTAGCTGGCCTGAGTCCCACATTCTACCGTAAACCTGTCACCTACACACTCATTGCACACATTAACCGTACCTGTCTGATAAAATATAAAACAACGACACAATAAGATATCAATAAGTTCTAAACTAGCCTAACATCCTACTGAAATCAAAATGCGACAACGTGCACAATTATACTCAATATTCCAAAAGTTAGACAAGATGATAAAGTGACATATAACCATAAGATCCCAACATGTAACAAATATCCATCAATATAATTATGTTCCAAACACAACATCATATCCATTAGTATCCATGACATCATAAGAAAATGTGACAACATAGAATTTAAGCTAAATTGGTGCTATACGCCTAAATGTCCACACATGTCTAATAAGATCTAATTTCTAAATATAACGTCCAAGATATAACCAATCACTGTCAACACATGTCTATGAGTAAAGAAACAACAAGCTACTGAGCTATAAAAGTGTGGGCACTACATCCCCCTCTACTAAAATTAGACTTCCTCCTTGAAGTCATTGAAAGAGATAGGGATATCTAGCCCTCAAGGGTGTCACATCCTCCCAGGTAGCTGCTGTCTCATCGTATCGGTCCCATTGTACTCTAACCTGGTCCAAGTCTCAACCCCGAAGGGCCAACCTCCAGTGCTCTAGTATGCGTACGAGATCCAATCTCCACTGTCCTCCGTCCTCTACCTGTAATGCCCACTAATTAAAGACATGAGAAGCATCAGGTACATATCTACGTAGTACAGAAACATGAAAAACATCATGGGCCCATGCAAGGCGTGGTGGCAAAGCTAGGCGATAGGCAACTAGACCAATGGCCTCTAAAGTATCAAAAGGCCCCACAAAATGAGGTGATCAAAATCTTATGCAGACGAAATCTAAAGAAGACTTTATCACCCACCGAGAAGTGACGATCCATCCTCTTAGTGTCTACATACGCCTTCTGACATGCTCTGGCCTGCTCAAGACGCTTTCTAATCAGAACAACCTGCTGCTCTAAATCCTGAAGGTAGGCCAGTCCCAGAATAATTTGTCAGCTAGTTTATCCCAACTCAAAGGTGTCCTGCAAGGTCATCCATACAAAACTTGGTAAGGAGCCATACCAATGGAACTATGATAGCTGTTGTTGTAGGCAAACTCAACTAAATGTAAATAATCTTCCCATTTCCTCTGCTGATCCATGACATACATTATCAACATGTCCTCCAACACCTGATTAACCCTCTCTGTCTGCCCATCTGTCTCTGGATGATATGCTAAACTGAAATTAATCTGAGTACCCAGAGCGGCCTAAAAAGAAGTCTAAAAAACTGAAGTGTAGATAGTATCCCTGTCATTGATGATGGTCTTCGAAATCCCATGCAACCTAACAATGTCCTCCATAAATACTTTGGTAATGGCCTATGCATTATAGGTGACCTTGGTTGGTGAGAAGTGTGCAACCTTTGTCAACTTATCCACGGTAACCATAATGGCATCATGATGATAAGAAGACATAGGAAGTCCGACAATGAAATCCATGGAGATCACATCCCATTTCCACTTAGGAATATCACGGGGGTGTAAAAGTCCTGTAGGATGTGAATGCTCTACCTTGAATCTCTGACACTCAAGGCAACATGTAAAAAAATATGCTATGTCCCGTTGAAGACCTGGCCAATAATATAACTCTCTCAGATTAGCGGTCATTTTCTTCACTCCTAGATGTGCTGCATATAGGGCTCGGTGAGCCTCTGAGAGGATGAAACTACGTAAATCACTTGACTTAGGCACGTAGATGCACTCGTGGAACCAAAGCAAACCATATGCCTCTAAAACACACCCAGAATATCTACCCTCCAATGAACCATGTGGCTCCAACATCTGTCTAGCTCCCTCATAAAACCTGTCCTCTGGAAGGTGCTCAATAATCCTACCTCTCAAATTTGATTGCAGTGTCAAAGTAGCAAGCACATGTCATTGCCTACTAAGTGTATCTACAACAACATTTTCCTTCCCTTTGATATATTGAACCTCCATGTCATACTCACATAGGAACTCCATCCAATGCCGTTGACGAGCGTTGAGGTTTGGCTGTGAGAAGATATGCTGCAAACTCTTATAATTTGTCCTCAAAATGAAAGGTCTACCCAAAAGGAAATGTCGCCAACACACTAGAGCATGAATAACTGCTGCAAGCTCCAAGTCTTGAGTAGGATAGTTAAGCTCGTAGTCCTTGAGCTTACGAGACTCAAAAGGAATAACCCGACGCTCCTTTATAAGAATTGCTCCCAAACCCTCTAGTGATGCATCAATACAAACAACAAAATCCTCTATCAGGTCTAGAACTGCTAAGATGGGAACCGTGGTTAACCTTTCCTTAAGCAACTAAAAGGCCTGCTCACACTTCTAAGACCAATCAAACTTCTTCCCTTTCCTCTGAAGAGAGGTGATAGGGTGAGCAATCCTAGAAAAGTCCTGTACTAACCTGCGGTAATACCCTGCCAAACCCATGAAAATCCTTACCTTAGTAACTGATGTGGGTGCTGGCCAGTCCAAGATAACCTGTATCTTAGAGGGATCTATGGAGATACCCTTGCATGATATGATATGACCTAAATACTGAATCTCTGTCTAAAAGAAGCTGCATTTTTCCAAGTTCCCATACAACTTCTGCTGTCTCAAAACCTGAAGTACCTACCTCAAATGCTCTTCATGTTCCTCCTCGGAACGAGAATAAATCAATATGTCATCAAGGAACACTAAGAAAAAGTGATCCAGAAATGTCCTGAATACTCCATTCATGAGGCTCATGAAGACAGCTGGGGCATTGGTCAAACCAAATGGAACCACTGTGAACTCATAATGCCCGTAACGTGTGTGAAACGCTGTCTTATGAATGTCTACATCTGAAATGCGCAACTGATGATACCCTGACTTGAGATCGATTTTAGAGAATACTCTCACTCCCCTCATCTGATCAAACAAGTCATCAATCCTAGGAAGTGGATAACAATTCTTTATTGTGACTTTGTTGAGCTACCTGAAGTCTACACAAAGTCTGAGAGAACCATCCTTCTTTTTCACAAATATGACCGACGCTCCCCAAGGAGATACACTAGGGCAAATGAGACCCTTATCCAACAACTCCTCTAACTGAATCTTGAGCTCATGAAGCTCTGGGGTCGTCATCCGATAAGGTGCCCTAGAAACTGGTGTTGATCTAGGTATTAAATCAATGGTGAAATCTACCTCTTTGTGGGGTGGTAACCTTGGAAGTTCGCCTGGAAACACATCTGCATACTCCCTCAAAACTACATGGTCATCTAAGGGTGAGTGCTCTGATGTGCTCTCTGATTGGTCACTGATGGTGATAGCAAAAAATTGACAACCCTTATGCATGCTTCGCTTGAGTTGCTTGGCCGATATCATGCGTAAGGAGATAGGCCTCTACATCCCTAATATCACAACTACACTCCCAAGATCATCCTGACACTCAATGACCTTATTTTTGCAATCCACCTTAGCTCGATGAGTCTCGAGCCAATCCATACCCAAAACTACCTGATAGGAACCTAGAAGGATAACTTGGAGGTCAAGAGTAGTGGAGAAGGTTTGTAAATCAAGTACGTAACTTTCCACATACGAGTCCATGGTGAGTTTGGCCCCAGAGGCCAACTCAACTTTCCATCTATCTGGTTGCCTAGCCACCACTAGCCCACACTGGTCCACTATAGAAGGTGATATGAAGGAATCTGAAGCACCTGAATCAAAAAGTACTGAGACAGAAATAACCCTGATAGTACCTGTCGTCTCAATGACTGTGGCCTGATGCTCGGCCTGGCAGTTTTCAACCGCTGCATATACACGATGAGCTCATCCTACATCTCCCACCATCTACTCAGATTTAGCATCTCTTTGTTCATCCAAGGTATTGGGTTTGTGTGGGCACATGCGCACATAGTGATCTGGAGATCCACAAATAAAACAACCTATTGTACCCCGCTGAGATGGGGTCCCTCTTGTACTATGGTGTACTGATCCTGCTGGTCCAACCCTAGCAGACTGCTATGTGCAAGCTGGTTGTGCCTACTGAGTACCCTGTCTACTATCGCTGGCTCCACCAAAACCACTTCTAGAAACACCTCTCTGAAATCCCTGTGTCTGCCTAGCCCCCTGTTGTGGGTGGCCCTGCTGCTGTTTCTGTCGCTGCGGGTGCAGTGGAGATCTCGTGGCTACTGGTGGAGGCCAAAATCATCCTCTAGGGGGTGGTGTAGTACCCCGTGATCTCTGACTCTGAAAGGCCTGTATCCTCTCCTGAAACTTGCTCTTGCTTCTTTCATGATGCTTCTATGCCTTGGTCCTGTTCTCCTCAGCTAACTAGGCCTTCTCAACGGCCTTCTCAAGTGTGGGAGGAGATAACATCCTAACTGCTCCTACTATGTCTGCATTAAGGCCTCGAATAAACCTATTAACCTACAATTTCTCATCTTGTAGGTAGTCCACATACTTCTGAAGATCCAGGAACCTGCTCTCATACTGTGCTATTGTGCCAGATCCCTGTCGTAAGTCATGAAACTCATCTATCCTCTTCTACACGAAGTGTTCTGACATATAATGAGCCCTAAATCACTCCTCGAATGTCTCCCAGGTCATTGTCTCTCGAGTCAGATGGAGCTTACGCTCCTCATTCCTCCACCAAATGCCTGTTGCATCTCAGAGGAGGTGTATGACGAACCTCACCTTGATGTTTCTCTCGTAAGAGTGCAAGCCAAAGCAACTATCCAAACTAAGGAGCCATGACTCAGCCCCAAAGCCATCTGTAGAGCCGGTGTAGGTGGGTGGCTGCAAGTGAAGGAGATCCCTGATCACGCTACCTGTATCTCAATCCTGGTGATGTAGTCCAACAGGCGAAGGGGGTCGCCTATCCTTGAATAGTCCCTCGAGACTATGCGAGCGGCTACGACGGAATGAGGTTACCCTCTCGTGATGAACAAAAGGGCTACGTGACCTCTCCCACCTCAGTGTATCGTGCTCTGGTGGCTCTGAATGCGCATCCTCACCTATCGGCTCCTCATCTCTTCATGGTGCCTCCACTCTCATCTCCTGTGGTGGTGGTAGACGCTGCTCCACAATGCCTATCAGTTAGTGCAAGACCTCTAATATCTAAGGCCCAAATTTGGGTGCTGGCTACTCCCGCATAGGTACACCACACCCCAAACCTCTAGCTGATCGACCTCGCTTAGGCGCCATCCTGCGCACGGGGTGAGCGAATAAGCTATTAATTTTAAAACTTAATGGTTGCGGATGATTTATTTTAATTATTTATTTTTATTCATTTAGTTATTTTAGTGTTGTTAAAATTACCATTAACTATTTCAATTAGATACCCAATGGTCCGCATGTGTGAACCCTGCTCTGATACCAAATGTCGTGCCCATTCCCGGGACAACGAACCAAACCAGAACTTACTAAAAATTTTGGGGTAATTTTTTTTGTGTGCAAACTACTGGTTTGCCTAAACATTCTCATTAAAAGACTTAATTCTTAACGATAATTTTTTTTGACCAATTCGCTAAAACATTTGTTTCTATTTAATTTTATTTATTTTGCTTCTAATAATTTTCATACATTAACATTAATATTTCACATTGAATGAGTTTACCTACATGAGAAAATAACTAACCTTTTCTTAATTAAAAATTTCATTTCCTATTCAAATAGTGTAATTCCAAAAAAATTGCTCATATCCAAAAGTATTGTGGGGTTTATTTTGAGCCATAGGATCATTCAAATCTTGACCCTAGATTTAAAACTTTACCCTAAAATTTTGCCCTAATCCTCTACTTGTCATTTTCTTCTCTCTCTCTTATTTCTATTTCTCATTTTGTTTTGGTTTTGACTTTTCGAATGTACATGTTTTTGGATTCATGGAGTTTTCCAAGGAAGTAATTACATATTGTTTTCAGTTGTTAATTTATATCAAAATAGAACAAGATACATATGTAATTATATGTATTTATGTATAACAAATGCGGCTAGGGTTTTATTTCTATTGTAAGTCTGAGTTTGATGAAGGTCGTATTATATATATATATATATATTTTGTTGTATGGGATACAACGGCCTAGCCACAGATTTTTTTTTCTTTTTATTTTGGTGATGGCGTGCAGGGTTGGTGAGAGATGGAGGGGCAGTTCTGGGGAGATGGTAGAAGGGGGTGTGGCCGAGGGCGGAGTAGGGTGCGGCCTGTCATCACCAATCCGGCACTATGATAATTCTTCGCCGGGAACTCCTCGTGCTATGATTATTTACTAATGCACAACCTTTAGTTTGGTGGATGTAATCTGGAAACAAAACAACAACATAACACAAAAATACCATTGACTATGATAAGACGGAATGATGACAAATCTGAAATATCAAAGTAAATTATAATAGTAACATGAAATTGTTACAATCTCGCCCATGAGGTACTTCAACAAGACTATGGGAGAAACTTTACAATTACACCTCTTGATGGCTTCTTCAAAACACCTTTAACTGATGGCTTCCTTGGCACACTTCCTACAATATTTCTCACTACTTCTTTCTATGCTAAATGAGGGGGGTGGCCTCTCTATTTATAGAACTTCTAGGCTTATCCATCCTATCTCTAAGATAGGATAAGAAATCCACTCTGACGAATCATATTCCATACCTTAACTCTTATCTGTACATGTAAGCTTATCTCTTAAGATAAGATAAACCTTATCATTTTACATGGGTTCCACATTTTTAGACTTTTTACAAATAAAATACACAAAATATTTATGACCTCACTCCTTGTCCTTATTATCAATATAATATTTCTAATTCCTAATCATGTAGACCCTACTTCTCTAATTACCCAAACTTTGACATTTTAACATTACCGGACCACTTACGACAAATATTTACTTTTTACAACATTCCTATTGTACTTTGACTGTTATCGTACTCCACATTATTGGCGACACCGTACTGACGGCGCCGTTATCTTCTATCAAACGCTACTACTAATTATACTTAACAACATCCTATTCCTAATACATACATTAATGAAATAGAAATTATGGAGGAAAATTTTAGTGTCGACATCTTCCCCTTCCTAGCTTCTACTCCGTCCTCGGAGTAGACTATTCTGGTGCTTGGAAAATCTTCAACTTGTCGTGGTTGACCCATTTCGTAATGGGAGTGCCATCTAATTCCTCCAGTCGGTACGTACCATTTTCATGTACAGCTGCTATTTTGTAGGGCCCCATCCATTTTGGAAGAATTTTTCTCTGTCTTCTTTTTTTGTATCTGGAATCATATACTAGAACCAAGTCATTCACATGAAATGGAGACCACCGGATATTTTGATCAAAGTATTCCTTCTGCTTCATTTTCTTCTTATGGCTTGTATCCGTTGTTATTTCTCTCATTTCCTCTAGCAAATGAAGATGTACCAACCTTTCTTTTACTGAATCACTTTCATCCATCCTTTCATTTTTCATAACCCTCACAGTGGGAATATCAAACTCAATAGGAAGAACTGGATCAATGCCATAGGCCAACTGAAATGGGGAGTATCCTGTTGCTGACTTTGATGTTGCCCTATACGCCCATAATGCTGCATGAATCCTTTTATCCCATTTATGTACCTGCAAGGCTGCATCTTTTGCTAGAATTTGACACAACACAAAATTTGTTCGTTCCACCTGTCCATTTGTGCTTGGTTTGTATGTTGTTGCCTTCCTGTGCTTAATAGAAAACTTATTGACTAGGGATTCTACCACCTCATTAATGAAGTGGCTTCCTTGATCTGTTACAATTTCTAATGGGCAACCAAATCTAGTGACAATATGTTCATATATGAACCTTGCCACTTCATCCATAAAAGCTGTCTTCAATGGCCTAGCTTCAACCCACTTGGTTAAATAATCTGTGGCAACTACAATATACTTATTTTGACGTGACGTAGTTGGAAGTGGACCTACAATGTCTATTCCCCACTTTTCAAAGGGACCAAGGGGAAGAATAGGACATAATGGAGCTGATGAAGTCTTACGGTTACCATGTGTTTGACAAATATCACATGTCTTACAATAATTATAACAATATTTAAAAAGAGTGGGCCAGTGATAACCTGCATCCAAGATCCTTCTTGCTGTAAGTTGTCCAGAGAAGTGCCCTCCACATGTACCATTGTGGAATTCTTCTAGCAGCTCCTTTCCTTGATCACGTCTAACTGCCCTCTTGTACTGTCCATCAGGTCCTATTCGAAATAATGCTCCATGCAGAATAGAATATGGATGACTGACTTGAGTAATCTTTCTCTTAGTCTTTTCATTGGCACCATCAGGAAACTTGAATTCATTCAGATAATTCCAAATATCTATGTATTCACTAGGGATTGTGTCAAGGGAGAACAATGCTGCATCGGGAAAATCATCATCATCACAAGATGATCCTAAACCATCATAGGCTTGAGAGAGTGCATCTGCATTGACATGCTTCTTTCCCGGCCTATCTATAATATCAAATTCAAATTCTTGTAGCAAAATTATCCATCTTGCTATCCTCCCTGATGGGTTAGGCTTATTGACAATATATTTCAGAGCCTGATGATCTGTTACAACTATAAATTTCTGCCCTAGCAAGTAATTTCTAAACTTCTTTACAGCAAAAATGATAGCTAGAGCCTCTTTTTTAGTTACAGTATAGTTTACCTCAGCACTGCTCATTTGTCTGCTCCCAAAGTAAATTGGATGTTCATTCCCATTTTCATCCTTTTGGCTCAAAGTACTTCCTAGTGCTGCATCTGAGGCATCAGTGTACACAATGAATGGCTTGCTCCAATCTGGATTCTTCAAAACAGGTGAAGACACCAGGGCTTCCTTCAGTTGTCCAAAAGCTTCATGCACCTTATTTCCTGGTTCATAAGTAACATCCTTCTTCAAGAACTGGGTTAGTGGCTGTGCAATCTTTGAGAAATTCTTGATGAACCTTCTATAGTAACCCACATGGCCTAAAAATGATCTCAACTTACTTCTATTCATAGGAAATGGTAAATCTTTGATTTTTGAAACTTTATCAGGATCAGTACCAATACCATCTCTGGATACAACATGCCCTAACAAAACACCTTTAGAACATCCAAAGACACACTTTGTAGGGTTTAGTGAGGCTTGTGCTTCATCTAACCTTTGAAATGCTGTCTCCATCTGGTGCAGGTGGTCCAACTTGCTCCCATAGATGCAAAAATCATCCAGAAATACTCTGATGAAGGTCCCAATGTAGGGTTCGAACACCCTATTCATCAAACGCTGGAATGTTGCTGGAGCATTACACAACCCAAAAGGCATAACTCTATAAGCAAACGTTCCCCAAGGAGTGGTGAACGTGGTCTTCAGCTGATCTTTCTCTGCTATACGAACTTGGTTGTAGCCACTATATCCATCAGCAAAACTATAGCACTCCTGGCCAGCTACTTCATCCAAGATCTGATCTGAAAATGGAAGAGGGTAATGATCCTTCTTTGTTGCCTTATTGAGCTTCCTGTAATCAACACAAATGCGTAGCTTCCCATTCTTTTTTATTGAGATCACAATGGGAGAAACCCATTCTGAATTCTCCACAGCAAATATGAATCCTGCATCAAGCAACTTATCTATTTCTTCTTTTACAGTCTTGGAAAAATTAGGATTCATTCTATATGGCATTTGCTTTATGGGCTTAGCACCATCTACCAGCTCAATACAATGTTCTACCCAACTTACTTGACGGAGTTCCTTGTAATCAAAAGTGAATAGGTGTATGTACCTTCGAAAGAGCTGGAGGTAGGATTCCTTCTCACTCTCCATCACAGCATCACCAATCTTTATTTGTTGGAGACGATCATCAACTTCTTCTTCAGATAATTTTATGGGGTCCTAGGTTGGTGTGACTGGAAGAATATCCATGACTGAAACATCAACCTCACTTTCTTCATCTTCAGTGTCCACTTCACTGGTGCTAGAGTAATCAGAGGATGTCCAATCATCAGTTTCATCACTTGAATCCACAGGTTCTGCTTTATGATGTCGAGGGATCACGTTTATCTTCACCCTCTCTCTACCACGTCCAAGTGTCATGAAACCTTCATTCCAGTAGTTTCTTGCATGAACTCTCCTTAGCCATGGTCTTCCCAGCAGCATTGGGTACGCAACAGTACCATTTTTCATCACCTGAAAGTCTACCACACATACAACACCCATAACAGATATTGCCACATTTGAAACTACACCTTCTGGTTTAGTTTTTCCCTTATTTAATGACCTTAACATAAGTGTTGAAGGGCGATCAATTTTTAAACCCAACATATTCATTACAGACTCGGTCATTACATTAACTGCAGCACCTCCATCAACTAAGACATCATGAATTGAAATACCATTACATAATACCTCAGCTTGTGGAGCATAGGGATCTGCCTCTGCCTCCAAAATAGGGACCTCAACCTCCTTCCTTCTTCGAGCATTGAGTCCACCTCGCAACTCCCGCCTCTTCTCAGAAGACATAGCCAAGAGTTGACCATATGTAATATTTACAGGCCTTTTGGACAGATCTTCCAAGATGGAGTATGGTCCTTGCCCCTGTGAAATCAGAAAATCCTGCACACCCAACTTTCTTCTCCTATGTTTCTTACTAGTTTCTCCTTTCATCTTCTTAGGATCATTTCCATCTTGATTATCTTTTTCTTTCTTTCTTTTTGTTACAAACACATCTACTTCATTATTTCTACTCTTATCTACTACATCAAAAGAATTCACAGGTGCTTTTCCTTTATCATTATCTCTTGTACCAGATGTAGAAGCTCTATCTGGACAATTATACTTATAATGACCCTTTTTATAACAACCATAACAAACAACTTCAGAAATATTTCTTTTTGGACCTCTATCTCCTCCCTGAGAACTAAATTCCTTTCCTTGAAGAAGATTAATAGTTAACTGACCCATCTTTTTGAGCAGATCTTCATACTCAGTAGATGTATTAGGAGAAATATTTGTGCTCACCGGGAGTGGTTGTGGATTCTGGACCAAAGGTGCTGGTGTAGGCTCTACTTTAGCAACAATTTCTTTGGGCTCCTCTTCCATGCTTTCTTCTTGCCTTCTTGCAATCTCCTTTGCTTGTTCAATGGTAGCTGGGCGGTCATACTTCACTCGTTGTCTGATCTCTGGCTTCATCCCAAGAATGAAGTGCTTACAGAGGAGATTATCCATGCCATTCATCAACCCATCCGCTAGTCCTTCCTTTCGGATCTGGGCATCGAGCTTCCTCCTTAGCTCTAGAACATGAGCATGATAATCCCTTATCTTCTCCTTCTCTCCTTGGGATAGCTTTGTGATCTCGATCATGAGATCTGCATATTTCTGTTGTTCACCAAATTCTTCAAGAAAACTTTCAGTTAATAAATCCCATGAATTTTTCACATTATCACCTAGTGTTTCAAACCACCTAAGTGCTGAACCATCCAAAAAGGTAGGAAAAAATTTAGTCCATTGTTCCCTTCTTATAAGGCCATTACAAATACAAGATCGCTTAAACTCTTGAATGAAAGAAGAAGCATCTTCATTAGATTGAGCTGAAAAAACAGGAATCTTTCCCATTTTCAAAAGTAACCACCGTGAAATACCAACCCACAAGTACAATCAACAAGACTTATGTGCACAAATAATTGGAATCACTATAGAAATGACCACGGTAAACTATGGTAAAACTTGGCTTACTGCGATAAAAACTGACTTTACTGTGGTAAACACTATTCACGGTAAAAAGTGAAGTTACTGCAGTAAATACTATTCACGGTAAAAAGTGACTTTACTGTTATAAATACTATTCACAGCAAAAATGACTTTATCATGGTAACTACTATTCACGGTAAAAATGACTTTACCATGGTAACTACTATGCACAGTAAAAACAAGGTTACCCTCCAATTGATTTTTGACTAAGTGGGAATATCTCTCCAGAAAATCCACCAACGAGGAATGGTCCCGGCAACGGAACCAAAATGTCATCACCAATCCGGCACTATGATAATTCTTCACCGGGAACTCCTCGTGCTATGATTATTTACTAATGCACAGCCTTTAGTTTGGTGGATGTAATCTGGAAACAAAACAACAACATAACACAAAAATACCATTGACTATGATAAGACAGAATGATGACAAATCTGAAATATCAAAGTAAATTATAATATTAACATGAAATTGTTACAATCTCACCCATGAGGTACTTCAACAAGACTATGGGAGAAACTTTACAATTACACCTCTTGATGGCTTCTTCAACACACCTTTAACTGATGGCTTCCTTTGCACACTTCCTACAATATTTCTCACTACTTCTTTCTATGCTAAATGAGGGGGGTGGCCTCTCTATTTATAGAACTTCTAGGCTTATCCATCCTATCTCTAAGATAGGATAAGAAATCCACTCTGACGAATCATATTCCATACCTTAACTCTTATCTGTACATGTAAGCTTATCTCTTAAGATAAGATAAACCTTATCATTTTACATGGGTTCCACATTTTTAGACTTTTTACAAATAAAATACACAAAATATTTATGACCTCACTCCTTGTCCTTATTACCAATATAATATTTCTAATTCCTAATCATGTAGACCCTACTTCTCTAATTACCCAAACTTTGACATTTTAACATTACCGGACCACTTACGACAAATATTTACTTTTTACAACATTCCTATTGTACTTTGACTGTTACCGTACTCCACATTATTGGCGACACCGTACTGACGGCGCCGTTATCTTCTATCAAACGCTACTACTAATTATACTTAACAACATCCTATTCCTAATACATACATTAATGAAATAGAAATTATGGAGGAAAATTTTAGTGTCGACAGGCCGCGTGGAAAGTATTTGCGAACAGGGTCAGGAGGGCGACGGTAAACTTTTTTTTGAGGGAGTGTACATGTGTGTGCAAAAAATACAATGGTAGGGAGGGGTCGATAGTTGTTGTGCGTGGGTGATTGGTGGTAGGGAGGCCGCGTAGGGGACGGGGAATTTGAGGGGGCCAGGACAACGTTCAATGATCTATGAATACGCGGGGGTTCTCATTCAAATTATTCGGCCCCCCCCACCGATTGTTTTGTTTTTTTTTAAATTTTTTTCTTTTCTTTTTTTTCAGGTGTGGGGGGGTTCGGCCCCCCACAAATTTGTTTATACATTTTCCAATATTTTTTATTTTTTATTGTTATTTATTATTTAAAACGTTTTTAATAAATATACATATATATATGCATATATATTGCTAGTATATATGTTTATATATATGTATATTGTATATATATACACACCACACAGTGTACATACATAGATTTTTTTTTACATAACATATATATACATATATATATATATATATATATATGTCATGTTGTATAAAATATTATATTATATTATAAATATACAAAAATAATGTGAATATGTATATAATACAACATACATGAATATATGTTATATTGAAATACAATATGAATGATATATATAAACATATAATATTATTTATGTGTATAGGGTTTACATAAATTTATATTTAACAATGACATGTATATATAGGTAAGATATATCATTATAATTTATAATATATATATACCTTAAAAAGTATTATACATCTATACATATATATATATATATATATAAATATATATGTATATATATTTACATGTATGTGTATAGTATGTATATATATATGTGTATGTATATATATATATATATATAATGTATATATATAAATATACACATTTCATGGCATAATAATGTTAAACCTACAACACACACACACACACACACACATATTTAAGATGTATGTTATTTTATAATATAAATAAGGTATGTTAGATGTACACATGTTTGTGACACATTATATTAGACATATCATAGACATACACATTCACACATCTATAGGACAGTAAAACACATAGAATAGAATAGAATAAACATACATACATACATATATTGAGTTTGTATATATATCTAATGTACATAAATATATATGTATATATAGATTATCACGAAGATTTCATTCATAACATTTATATTGTTCCTATATTTTTTTTTTTTTGACAAAAATCAAGAAATCTACCATTATTTCCAAATACAATTTAGGTACTTTGAGACAAATATAATTAGAGTTTTTTACTAAAACCATGTTAATCTAAGAAATGTATGTATTTTACAAATATTAATAGTTTCTTCCAATAGTTAAAACAAGAACAACTTTTGCATTGTGCCAATAGATTTGCCATTTCAGATTTAATGCAAACGAGTATCATTTCAGATTTACACACCTGCAAGATTCTTCAACAAGTAGCATAATTCCTTTTGAAGTAATGACTAAAATATTTGATACTCATATAATTTACAAATAAATGACAATATTTAATATACAAACTTCTCTTTCACAAGCTTAGACATACAATGTTTATAAATGTTCCCAAATATGCTTGTTAAATGTTTATAAATATCTAACAATGTTTCTTGCAAGTAGGGAGAAAGATTTCTCTTTTTAATCACCATGTCTCAATTTACATTATGAATGGAAAATATACAAGTCGGAGAATTTACAATATGGATGAAACTTTACGTGGGTAACCATATCCCAAGCAGTTTTCAATGAAGTAGGGTATTCATAAGGAGAGAAATATGAATAATAAGAGCTCAATTATTTAAAGTTATATTCCAACTTGAGAGCCATTTTCATGTCTTCCCAAAAACCAAGCAAGGAGAAAAGAGCTTGTTTGCCACCCAACCATAGGCATCATCACATGCCTCTCCCAAGGTTGGGATGCATGCTAGCCTCCCCCAAGCCCATGGGAAAAGGATCAACTAACCAAAACTTGCACAAGATGGAGGGTGAACTAACAATGATACAAGCACACAAAAATAGGACAAATACAAAACAAGACTCACAAAATTACAAGGAGGAGAACCCATGTTCTTCCTCAAAAGTGGGGAAGAGAGGAGAAACTTCTCCAAAGTTTCTATATCCCCAGCACAAGCAAAAAATCTCCATACCCTCCTTATTGCTCCTAACATCCAATCAAGAACCCTCCTTATTCCTCCACCCTTTCTCCAAGTCCTTCTTGGAAGGATTTTCAAACCCCAAAGGGGTTTCCTTACTTGAATGGGGAAGGAGATTCAAGCCAAATGAATCAACTTCCCCACCTCAACCATTTGAGGGGAAACACTAAGACCCTACAACGCTTGTCCATCAAGCCTTGAGGATAGAGAGGGAAAAAATCCCTGACGGCTCTCTCCCCAACAACTCCAAAACTCCATCATGCCATATGATGGAGGGAGTAAAAACAAGCAAGTGATGCCTGGCAAATCTACATACAACAATAACAATCATCAAGCAACCAATCTAACAACTAAAATAAAACAACACAACAATAAGACATAAGAGCCTACCTCAAGGAAAGCTCTCCAAAAAGCTCATCCAAAATCAAGTTTCTCCACTCTTGGCTCAAGCAAATCGTAATAAGCTTAAAACAATCACACAAGCATCCAAGCAAGAAGTTCCAAAAAAAAGTCCCTCTCTTTTCCCATGAATGCGAATTTGAAGAGGAGCAAGCAAGCATCCTCACAAATGAGGGGGTGACATGTGTCACCCCTCTCGTTCTTTAAGGTCAAAGATGCCAAAATAAAAGAGAGAAAGGGTAAAATTATCTTTTTTGGCCTCTTCTCCCAAATTCCCCTAAATGTTAGCAAGACAAAATATGAGTGAAACTTTTTTAAAGCACTCCAATCCACACCCTTTACATGGATGTGACGAAACAAGAGGTAAAAAGGGAGGGAAAACTCCCTCTAGCCTTGAAAATAAGCCCCCCTACCCATTAGGTAGGGTCTAAGGGCTCATTTTTATGTTAGGGGAACTCCCAAGCTAAAAAGTGGTCCCCAAAAATGCCCAAAATAAGCCTAATTTCGGGTTTTACATTTTTGGCACAATGGTAGAGGGTGTGGGGACTTACCCAAGGGTCTCACATGTGACCCTAAACCCTTGTGATTAAGTGAATCTTTAAACAAAATAAGAGAGTTAAAAGAAAGTGGTACATTATTAACCCCCAAAACAAGTTTACAACTTGACTAATAACCCTAAACCAAATTAATAATTCAAAGCACAATACATTACAAAAATTGGGGTCACTCATAGTGCCCAAAATAATAATCAATCCTATACTAAGGCTTCACACAATGAACATGGCTAGGAATCAGCTCGTGGGCTGTTTGTGCAAGATTGTGTAGCTGGCCTAGAAATCCCACGTTCTCCCGTAAACCTGTCACCTATACACTCATTGGGGCATCACACATTAACCATGACCTAATCTGATAAAATATAATTCAATGACACAGTAATCCGATCAATCAGTTCTAAACCCTAGCCTAACATCCTATACTGAAATCAAAATGGCTGACAATTGTGCACAATTATACTCAATATTCCAAAAGTTAGACAAGATGATACTTGACATATAACCATAAGATCCCAACATGCAACAACTATCCATCAGTATAATTATGTTCCAAACACAACTACTCATATCCATTAGTATCCATGACCCGTGCATAATAAAATGTGACAATATTTTTTCTTTAATGCTAAATTGGCGCTATACGTCTAAATGTCCACACATGCCTAATAAGATCTAATTTCTAAATATAATGTCCAAGATATAACCAATCACTGTCAACACATGTCTATGAGTAAAGAAACAACAAGCTACTGAGCTATAAAAAGTGTGGGCACTACATAAGACATAAGGAATGTACTAAATTTTGAAGTGTATCCTTCTTGTTTTATCCAACCCTAGAGAATATTCATCAATTTCTAAGAACCTTTACATATCATCCACAAAGTTGTTATTAGGTGTACATAATGGTAATTGTTTTTCTTCTTACTCGAAGGTGTAAGAGGCTTCTTGGTCATCATTACTAGCATCTAATACAATTTGTTCACACAATCCTCTACCTCTAACATACTTCATAACTTTTATTTTAAAATCATATTCCATGATTCTTGATACCCATCAAACCCTCTTCTCACTAACTTCTTCCACCATTATGAAATTTCTCACGCCAGGATGAGAAACTGACACCTTGATAGGACTGTTGGCAAGCATATGCTTGATTTTTTTGAGAGACCTCATGAGTGCAAAGACTTGTTTTTACATGTGATTGTACCTTATCTCATAGTCCTTCAGTGTTTGACTAAAGAAATCCACCAGTTTCTCCAAACCTTCATCATTTTGTTGAGTTAGAATGGCTGTCACACTACTCTCAACCCCATAAGCATACAAGAAAAAATATTTTTCATAATTTGGGTTAATGAGAGTGGGATCATGAGTGATGGCCTCCTTGATCTTATTGAACTATCCTTACCTTCATTAGTCCACTTGAAAGGAGTGTTATTCTTCAGAAATTGAGTGATGTCTTTCACAAATGCTACAAAGTTAGGAATAAATTTCCTAGAAAAATTTATTTTGTCAAGGAAGGACTGCAACAATTTCTTATGTGCTGACAAGGAGAGAGAAAGGATGGCTGGAATTCTGTCTAGGTCAATAGCTATTCCATTTTTTGAAACCATGTAACCAAAAATTTTACCTTTTGGGACATCAAAGATGCATTTCTTTGAATTGAGTAACACCCCAAACTCCCTACACCTTTCAAACACTTTATTAAGATGTCCTATGTGATCTTCACCTTCCTTAGAAAAAACTGTGATATCATCTAAGTAAATTAGAATATTTTTTTTATGAAGTTCTTGAAAGAAAAATCCATGGCCCTCTAAAAGGTATCACCGACATTAGAAAAGCCAAAAGGCATTTTCTCATATGCGCATGTTCCCCATTTAGTAGTAAACGCTATCTTATACATGTCTTCTTCTTTGACCCATATTTAATTGTATCCAAAATATCCATCCTAAATGGAGAACCTCTTATCTCCTATTATTGTTTGCAAAATTTGGTCCACGGAGGGGATAGGATAGTGATCCTTTAAGGAGGATCTATTTAGATCTCTGAAAGCAACACATAGTCTAATCTCCCCATTTTTCTTTGTTACAGAAACTAAGTTTTCCACCCAAGTGAAGTACTTGATAGGAAATATAATTTTGGCCTCTATGATTTTAGAAATCTATTTATTCATGAGGGTTTCTATCTTGGGGTTTATAGGTCATTGTTTTTGCCTAACATGCTTGATATTAGGGTCAAGATGTATAACATGTTACATAATTTTAGGATTGAAACCCTTAAGATCTTCATAGTCCCATGATAAAATATCATGATATTTCTGATATAAGGACACACAAACTTATTTTTTAGCTTCGTCATGTACCTTTCCACGAAACACCTCCTTATCTTGGGAAAGCACAAAATTTTGATAGTCTTCTTCAATAGTTATCATATTTTTCTTTTCTCCTTTGAACTCATCACTAGATCTGAATATGCTTTCAAGAGTAACCAGACCTCTTGGTAAATTTTTAGTTCTTAATTGGATAATCTGATCTCCATAGCCTTCTTACAACCTTGATTACAACTCATATGAGAACTCAATTTCATTATCAATAAATGGGTAATTTTCTCATCATTCTCAAAGACTTTCCAACTCACATTATTGTCTAGGATCAATGGTCTCACAACCATCTTGACATGCTGATCACGTCCCTGAAGGAGATATCTAGGTGGGATAAATTATGACCCTACAACAACCATTTGATCAACTTCCACATTTAACCTTCTTGGAACTACATTGAGATTAATAACCTCAAACTCTCAAATAGGTCCCAAAATCTATGTTTATAATCATTTAAGAGATTTTACTTGGTAACACACTTTCCTCTTACTTGGTGGAAAACCAATTCAATATCCCTAAACACATGCAACCACTTAATACACCTATTCTCAGCTAACAAGAGTCCATGAACTAAAGCCTCATACTCAGCTACGTTGTTAGACCATGTAAATTGAAGCCTATGTGAAAAAAGAAACTTCTTACGCTTTGGGGAAATCAAATCAACACCCACCTCTTCTCCTTTCTTAGTCCTAAAATTGTCAAAAAAACATTTTCCATAGGCCCTGGGAAACCTCTTCATTTTCTCTTAATGCACTTGGGATAAAAGAATCCTCTTGGATGTAATAAGTACGTAAACATGTCTCAACAATAGTGTCATATGGATCAATTTATTACCTTTCCTTATCCCACTCATATAACTTAGGATTAGGGACTGATTGTGATGAATGCACTGCTTCAACTAGTTCTGAATCACTGCTTATTTCTCCTTGTACCATGAAACTTGATTTAATAGGGCTAGGGTCACAGACCTCAACATGACAAGCTGATAAATGCTTAGCTTTAATTGTTAACTTAGTCCCATACCTCCTACTTAAGAGCATATGATACCAATCAGAGGAACAATAACTTTCACCTTGACCGTGGAGTCTCTTGATAAAAAAATGGAAAATAAAGGAGGGAAATCTATAATTGATATGTCTTGAGAAATGGTTAGGCTAGGGCATGCACGGAAAGTTATCTCAAGGCCTTTGATTACTCCAACAGTTTTGAATGTAGTACCATCCAATTTCAAAACACCCTTAGTGATTGGAGTATACTCAATCCCCAATTATCTGCTATCTTCTTAGGCATCACAATGGTGCTGGTTCCTGAATCTCTCATACAACTATGCATTAAGTGATTTCCACTAATCAAAGAGATATAAAATGGAGGAGGTTTATTTTTTTCACTTACTTGCTACTATTTAGGTTGACATAAGCTAATTGAAGAGCTTGTCATTTTTTTTTGTTGTCCCATCCGATGGAGTGGGCTCCTTAAAATCATATTGCAAGAGATATAATTAATATGGAATGGATAAGACATCCCACATTGTCATATTCAAATTAGTTTTCTTCATTTACTCAATGATGTTCATAGGAATTCCTACCTCCTTATGCATCATTGATGTCATTGTTTCTTTCCTTGGCTGCTCTAATGTTGGGAAAGATACTCTTGGTTGAGAAACAACCTCATTCATGGGGTTAGGTTGTATAGAAACATGAGGTAGCCTATTATTACTTGGATCTTCCCCAACTTCCCTTTCTCTGTGAAGAGGATTATCTTGTTAGAAGAAGATGAAGGTCGGGTATCCAAAACTCTCTTCTCAGACCTTATATTATCAACAAACATTAATTTGAGGTGTGTTGGAGTTTACCACAATTTTATTGACTGCGTCTAACTCATCAGACCAAAAATAATGAAATTAACCTCATGTGGAGAATCTTGATATTCTTTAACATTAGTATTTGGAACTTCCATGGTTGATTCATGTTGATTGAAGGAACCTTGCACCACGAGGGCTTGGAATTTCACACCATTTTCACAAGACTTCTGATTATGAGGCTAATTACATGGGAAACACCATTCAACTCCTTGAATCAAATTGTTTTGAACATGAACAATAGATTTTTTCAAACTAGGATTAGGTGAATATTGTGGAAGTGGTAATTATTGAAGAGGTAAGTTATGATTTTCACCTTAAAACCTAATTCAATGATAATTCTATCCATACCCCTTATTTGGATAGTAATTCCTTTGTTAGTACCCTTGATTCTAATTTTGGTAGGGCCTGAGAGCTTGGGTTTGTTGTTTTTTGATGGAAAATATATCATTTGACATATTATTGATCAAGGAATTGAGATCATCTATCTCATTGGAATAATTGGATGTAGGGGTAGATGAAATAGATTTAGACTTAGGGATTGGGGCAAGAGAAATTTGATTTTTTTGAAAAATCTATTGGAAAAGAGGATTTGGGGGTCTAGGGGATATTTTTCTAGCTCGAACCAAATAATTTTCATCCTGAATAATTATCTCATAAGAAGTAGGAAAAGCTATAGTTCCCACTGACTGAATCATCACCAAAATGTCATAATTAAGAGCTCTCAAAAAATATAAAAAATGCACCTTGAGGATATGGCTTGAGGAGGAGTGGAATTATTTCTCATGTCCATTGGAACCTGAAGTTAAATACCATCATCAGCTCATAAGGGACTCTTTTGATAGTTTTTAGTTGCTCCAATAAAGAGATATTATCTACCTTTTTTAGTGCTCGTTTCAACAACCACTTGAGACCCAAGAAACAACCTAGGGTTAACTAGAAAAATTATGGAATAATTTTATTTTTGTTTAAGGGTGAACACAACCAAGTTGCCAGACAACAGTTGCCACTGGCAGATTCCAGAACAAAACCCATTTATGAAAACACAAGTTTCCTTTATTAACTAATATCAAGTTCACAAGGCTCAAATTTTAGGGTTAGATGTTCTAGTTAGCTTCAGGGAGAAATCTACCCCAATACCCACTCTCTAATAGGCTCAGAGTTTAAAATGGATTTTTCTCATACTTAACACTTCCAAAATTTCCCTAAACCATTCCTAATGGATAGGAAATTTTCTCACCTTTCTGGTGATATAAATAAGTCCTCCTAACTCCTTTGGGAACTCAAGATATGGTCCGGCGGAGTTTTGGGATCAAATTTTTCCCAAGGGGGACACATGTCAAGAGGATGGGAAAACCCCTTTGGCAGGTTGGTGGGTCATGGGGCCCATGCGGTGCAAAATAAAAATTTCTCCTGAACCTCCGCCGCCACCCCCAAGGTGCCACGTGGCACTCTCTAATTGGCCGCGGGCCGGCGAGGCGAAATGAATTTTTTTTCCAAAATTTTCAATAAAACTCAAAGGGAAAAAAGTTTCTGCATCTTCGCCATTGCCTCGTGAGGACATGTGGTAGCATCTGATTCGCTATGGGATGGAGGAGCAAAATGGAAAGTTTTTCCAAAATTTTCAAAAAAACTCAAAGGGCAAAAAGTTTCCACGTCTTCGCCGTTGCCTTGTGAGGACACGTGGCAGCCTCTAATTGGCTGCGGGCCAATGGAGTGAAATGGAAATTTTTTCCCAAGCCAAATTTTCCAAAATTTTCCTAAGGGCAATTCAACGGGATTTTTTTGGGTTGCGGGCCCGCCAGGGAAAATTTTCCCAAATTTTCCCGTTAAGGCACAAAAGCTTCAAAGTGCCATAACGTGAGCTAGAAAGCTCAGTTTTGGGAAAATGAGAACTTTTTGAAAAGCTCTCGATTCCCTCTTTGCATAGAAAACATAAACTTACATTTTTATAATTTTTTAAGGGCCAATTTTATGAAAAGGATCTGTAGGCTTTTAATTTGTGAACTGGCAGTTTACCAACTTCTCAATTTGGTTAATTTTGAACTCCTCCTTCACTCAACATGCCAAACAGACATGGAGGATTGGTCTAGGGAGGGTTTAGAGTGTTTTATTGAATTTGATTTGTCTAATTTATTCAAGATTGTATTTTTCTGGCAATAGACGGGAAAAAACGGCTGTGTAAGCTCCGAATTGAATTTTATTAAGTTTTGGAGGTTCTTTCTTGATTGTTATAGTGAATTTGAGTTCCTTAGGTATTAATAAGTCTAAACTTCAATGTTTCTTATCTTATTATTTGATGTAAGATCGAACTGATCATTTTTAATAAAACATGGATTGCTAGAATGAAGTATATTACAGTGAACTGTTTCTTTTAATTGGAATATCAATTTTGGATCTTGAGAATGCATACGATTCCTAACTTAGTAAAATACATTACTTACTAAATCATCCATCCAATTTTAATTGAAAATACATTTCTGATTTCAATTTTAATATACATTTTGCAAGGAAAATAACATTGTCTTTCATTTCATGCATTCTTCTTTCTCAACAACAGTTTTCAATCTTTAATAGCAATTCCAACTCCAATACACATTACAAGTTTTAATAGATATTGCAAGATTTTATTGATCAACAATTACATCTTACAACTTTTCCTTTTTCTTTTAATTTTGAAATGCAGTAACAATACATATACATTCTTTCATATTTCCTCGTACAACATTCCAAACAGAGGTTTCTTATTGCAAGTAAAATTCAGATTTCCAATAGAGAAGATAACCTATGAACAAGGTCAAACACTTTCAAGAAAGGAATGCAATCCTTCATTGATCCTCAATACAATATTACAACTTTCCTTTCTATTTGATTTCAAAATATAGTTTACAAGATACATATACATTCTTCTCATTTCTTTACAAAACAAAGATTGGATACAACTCTCTACATTTCTCAATTCAAATTCAAACTTCCATTTACAAGACAATAAATTCACATTACAAAATTACATAACTCATCCACTCGAAGTGGGAAGGGATTACAAAGAGCTTGCTCAAAGAAATAGGACTGTTAAAACTGTAAATTTATTTTTTCTCTAAACAGCAGCATGCTAGTTTCTCCATCATTTCTTTTTTTTATCACAACAAGGAAGGGGGAAAGGCAACGCTCTCCACCAAACCAAGACATCCAATGAGAAGGGAGAAGCCATCCTTCCTCATTAGCCCCCGAGCCCCAACCATATTGAAATAAAGAATGAGAGACAACTCATGGCAACAATGACTTCTACCACAAACAAGCAACATTCTTTTCACATACATAAAACAATAAAATACACAGTCCAAACAAGACAATAGTTCCTAACTGCATTTGAAATTATTCATACAACACATAGGCTTGATCAAGCAAGCCAACAAGAGAAAGAATTATGGGGAACTACTTATGCCTCCCAATTTGGAATTGGGCATCCACCAAAATCATACCACCATTAAACACATCAAATCCCATAAACCTTATATCTCCCAACCCCTTCTTATGCCCCCCCAAAGTTTATCCCTTATGCCCCCCCGAAAAGTAAGAAATTCAATCAATTTCTTTTCCAAGGTGGATCCCAAACCAAAAATCCCTCCATAATAAAACAGTGCCATTGACAATCCCTTATGCCCCCCCATATGAAATCCCCATATCCTTCTCCTACACAATGCCCTAAGCAATCTACTCAACCAACCAAGAACACAAACACAAACACCATTTAAACATGCATGTAAGAGAAGGAAAACATTTAAAACACAACTCAAGATGCCTACCTCTCCATAATGGAGTTTGTTCCAAGCTCACAAACTTTCCACAATGTAAAAGTGCAGTCCAAAACAAGAAAAGTATAAGAATGCAAAAATACTCTAAGCTTCCTCCACAACAAGCTCCAAAACAACAACAAAAAATGTGCCCCCAAGAGGAAAATAACAAAGTTTCAACAACCATAATCAAGCAAGGAGTTTCACTTTTATAGGAGAGGGAAGATAAGAGGATGATGTGGATCCATGTGGGATGCCACATCATTCTTCCTCAACCCCAAGAGGAAAGTCAACATCCTTCACCAAATCACAATAAAAAAAAATGACAATATCACTTACACACTCCAAAATGACCCATACTCCAAAAGGACTGAATTAAAATTATGTAAGGGAAGTGCAATTAAAACTTACATATTATCACTTCAAAATGCATTATAAATGCCTAAATTTAACCTCCAAACCATAGGCATGGTTGGCGGATCATTTTAAGAGGTGTGGGACAAGTTTAAGTTGTCCCACAAGCCTCCAAATTTGGCCTCCAAGGAAAAATTCGAATTCCAAAGGAGATGAAGTGTTTAACATTCCAAAATCTACCTTACATACAATTACAAATTTCTTACACATTCTTACAACATCAAATTACACACTCTTCCAACATTAATATTTAAAATCAACAACTTTATTAATTACATTCCATATCCCAATTTAATTTAATTAAAGTTTAACTATAGGACTCTCACATTAAAACTATCACATTTAAATTAACTAAAAGAAGGAACACATTACTAATAAAACACATATAACAATAATTAAAAGGAACACATAATAAAATACATATCCCATGGTCACATATAATGGAAATCCCCCCATGGAAAATCCTAGCATAACTCAACACACAAACACATAACACCGTTGCCATGGTGACCTTGTTGAATTCACTCAGAATTCTAATATGGTTAGTCTCCAGTACCCCGACATTGTTGTGATTTTTAACCTGTAAAATGCAAATACCTCCTTCAGCCTCGTGGCCATATCAGAACATCTAAAATGATATAAACAACATTTCAAAATCATCTAAACACATGAATCACAACAATATCAAGAATTCAACATTATCATTTTAATTAAATAATCAACTATATCATTATCAATAATCTACCATACTAGGTCTACTCAAAATTATCCAATGTCACAAGTCCAAATCAACATCCATAATATGTCCATGTCAAACAATATATCATCAACCACGTATAAAAATGTCTATAGTAATCATCATGTGTAACGCCCCATTTTTACACACACAAAAACAATAGTGAAAATTCCAAGATATATTTTTTTGACTTACATTGCTCACCACAAAATGCCACAAGGCTCCAAGTAAGGAAACTCAAAGACGTATACGACACTTACAAGTCATCGAATTACATAGACACATGACAACACCATAGACATGTCGATGCCACACTTTTCCAAATGAACGAAAACTAGCAATGACCCAAACAACAAGAAAAGGACTCGAGGATGGGCAATCCCACAACACATATTTTTTTTAAAATTACATCTTAGTTACGATTAACATTCCAAGAAAATTATTGTGCAAGGATAATTTTCTTGTTTGTCCACTTATAGATTCTTAAGTTCATTCCAAGGTTAAATTACAGTTCGACCTTTTTAAGTTGGCTTCTTATACTTTTCAATTTTTTTTCATAACTTGCATACTTATTCGGCATAATTCAAATGTATATAAAGTACTTAATTATTTTTTTCTTATATTAAAAATATCCTTCTTGAACGTTCAATCAAAGGCTACCTTTTACCCTTACAACTCAAGTGGATCTGACTTGATTGTCCATATAGCAATATTAAGATTTAAGGGAGATTATATACGAGATAATATATATATATATATATATATATTTCCAAAAACACTCTTCGATCACGAAAAAGTTATTTCCCTACCATAGTTATTCTAATTCAATGACTAGTGGAACTCCATTTTGATTTTTTTATATAAATATTTTGTTTTCTCAAAGTTTGATCACACCAAGGCCATTCATATTCTGTGAAACAAATGAAAATATTTAATTGAGTTATAAGGACTCCAAGAGTGGCATTATTCCTAACCTCAAATCTCATTTTTACTCTTATATGCTTTACTTTCTACATCACATTATGGTCTTATTATTAGCATTGTTTTGTAAAAGGAGTTACGAAGTGTTTGTCTAACATCTTGAATACATATATGATTAGAAGACTTGAAGCTACACATGAACCCTAAATTAACATCCAAATCAACTAAGGCATAGATTAGTTCTAATTTTATTAGATGTCTCCGGTTTAAGGTGAGAGGACATATTTATGCTAAACCACCTTCAAGAAAGGACCATGGTGTTATGTTGATAGAAACCAAGGTAAAAAATTTAGCTGAGTGGAGCTAAGGAGTTCATTAACAAGAGTTTAAGACCTAGAACAACTAATTCACAACCTCCATCTATGTCGTCTGGATCCAACAAGGATTTCATTCGATGAAAAAATTTAATTTTAAATCTATCTTTGGAAGACAAGGTAGTCCACTAGGATACAAAGGAAGAGATAGCCTTACTTACTCCAAATAAAGTTTGACTGTGTCACTCCTATTAGACAGGTTTATGACAATGTCACTAAACATACTGACTAAGACGATAAACCCATTCTTGGGCTCTTGTTTACTCAAACTAGGAGGTTCCATCGAGTGTAGAGTTTAAGTTCATTCTACGGTTTTCAATGTCTTCTATGGTAAGGAGTATCACACATGAAAACAAGTTATGCTCCGATATTATACAATGGTAGAGGGTTTCGATTAAATCTCTTTATTACATTTACAAAGTATGAATGCACAAGATGACTCGTTAATTATTTATTGAACTCTGAATATGCACTATAAGATATTACTTCAAATTAATTTACCTTATATAAATATCAAACCTTTTTACCATGTGTACTATGAATCAAATTGAACCTATGATTAAATGCACATTTCCTAGATGTCCTTAAAACTAGCATCTCATACATATCAACAAATTATCAAATATAACCTTCTGTAACATGAGACTACATTATACATATATTCATTTAACATTGAACTATATAAATTACAATGATAATTAATGAATTACACATAACCTTTTCACCATCATTCTTGCATCCTGTAAACCACGTGAGCATGAAATCAATGATAAATCGCTGGCATGGCATCCACCCTAATCTAACATAATTAACATATATTTTTTTGTTTCCCATTTACATATAATAATAATTACAATTTGCAATCGAAAAAAAAAGTTTAGAGAAATGTATTCATTATATTTTATTTCACTTTAATTTGTAACCCAGGAGAGAGAGAGAACGGAAGAGAGAGGAAACACCATTTTGTCAAAATTTCTATTTCACACAACAAGTTACACTATAGAGTTTTTTAAACAGTTATTTACATGTGTCAAAATTTTCCATGGTGGTTTGGTAACCTGACGAGGGTCCCACAACTTTCTATTTTTACATTTTCTTGCTAACTAAATTTTTTTTTCAAAACAGGCTCAGGGGCTAAGAAACCACTTTCAAACATAGTCTTTCGATGAGAAAACACACCATGATTAAATTTATACGTGTTCACTGATATACGAAGAGTTCATAGCAACTGACAGAATTTGGAACTGGCGAACGGTTTACATTTGGCGGCTATTTTTCTGGGGCCATTGGTCGTAATTGTCCCAGTTGCAAATGAACAAAAGTTAGCTCGAGGGCACAGAAAACCACGTCCAAAACTGATGTTCGATAATTTTCAAATGGTGACAAGTTTTTTGGAGCGACAAGTCGTAATTGGTCCAGTTTGACCTCGTCAAACAGCCGCCAGAGGCCTACAAAATGGCTTTGCCAAACTATACAGAAAAGTGTTTTTCCCCAAACTGAATGTTCCACGTAATTGTCTAGTAAGAACACTAGAGGTTTGTGAAAATGGAAGATAATTCCTCTATCTAGGTTTTAATTTGTGGTTCAAAATGAAAGCTAATTTTCTAGATTTAACAACTTCCTACCGCTGTGAAAAAAGTGTAATAGGGCTCCTATAAGGGCATCAAAAAGATCACAAATGTTCATTCAGGGTCAAACCAAAGGGTAAGGTGACTCCTCACATAACCAGGTACACAAATGAAGCTTAACATCCCATTTTTGGAGTTATGAAGGGTACTTAATGAGTCTCCAAAAAATACAAAAATTATATATTTAAACAGGGAGATGGTCAACATTTTTACTTGGAAGTCAATTTTTTTTGGTCGATAAAACAATATTGTAGCGATCTAGTTGGGTAGGAAGTTTTCTAAATCACCTCAGAATGAGGGTGGAAGTTCATGGTTTAATGCAAATGAGTTATTTTGATTTCATGAGTTACGACATGACATTGCATTGTTTTGCAATGAGTTGATATAAACAATTAACTGTATTATAATCCTAATATTTTAAAATTCTATTAAGTTGCAAATGAAAACTAAAGCACAAGAATTATGAAAGGTAAGGAGAGATGAACCATGCCTGGAGGGACAAAGTCAGTAAAACCCGCAGGATTCAGTTCAACATCTCCCTTGGGCATTTCATTAAATAGTTCATGAGCATTGATCTAACCTCTGCAACGACACACAAAATTCCAGATCACAAGAAATTTTCAAATAGAAAAGTTTCCCATTATGTTCTGACAATTTTCTAGGGCCTGCACAAGGCTCCATACTTGAACATGGCTAAGAGAATGTTAGCAAAGGACAGGAGGCTCTACACTTGTGAATGTAGTTGCTTGAAAGTTTTCGAGCTTTTTCAACATACCCATTTTGTTGATAACCTATAACTGTTGCAGGCCATGAACCCACATTTCTCTCAGGAATTTGTTTTTGTTTATAGTTTACATGCCTTTCTTATGCTTCCACATGTTGCAGGTAGATCTGTCAGGGCACTTACAACTACATAATCTGGTAAAATCCCAATTTTGGTGCTGACTGGGGGGGAAAAATTGGAAGTATATTTGGATTTCCATTATGCTTAAATGGACATCCATACTCTGATCTAGCATTGGTATTTTGGAACAGGCAAGGTGAATGCAAGAAAGAGTAATCAATCAGGCCAAAGATCTATTCATTGCATTGGTGAACCAGTGTGATTGACTTATGAGGAACCCATGTATTCCATGCATAGCCATAAAAATACTCCATGAGAAGTCTCATTCTTTCATTCGGTCAAACACTATCACAACAACAAGGTCCCGAGAGATGTTCTTGCTTGAAAATGTGACTGGGGAACATAAAACAAAGAGAAAAAGGTCAGAAATGGCTTCCTCACTGTTGGATGACTTCAAACCTTGAGAACAGTGCAGATAACAACTTAAGCGCTATAATCTTGGTTTTCCTGAACTGCCCCCTCATGCCTTCTTCAACATCTTGGTGGGTGTACATGACTGGTTTGAAGCCTTCCTCCATGGTGGTGGCTGCTCTGCCTCCATACAAAAACTAAAGGAGGAAAAAAATATAATATATATAGAGCCCTAGCCCTCCTTTTTCCCTAAACCGCCCTATTCACATGCTTTTTAAATTTAACTCTTTTATTTTAGTTTTTTTGTTTTAACTCAAAAGCATAAAGAACCTAAAATGA
This sequence comes from Taxus chinensis, assembly GCA_019776745.2. Lineage (NCBI taxonomy): Eukaryota > Viridiplantae > Streptophyta > Pinopsida > Cupressales > Taxaceae > Taxus > Taxus chinensis. The sequence goes on along the minus strand of CM034147.1, from coordinate 250,144,682 downwards.
ATCATCACCCTTCCCTTTTAATTATATTTATATTTCTTATTTTTATTTATTTTTTAAAATATATTCTTCTCATTTCGTGAGAAATATCGTTACCCTATTTACTTTATTTACTAACTTTTTTTCTTTCGCAATGAGCGACTGAAAGGTATTTTTCCTCAATCATCTCTTTAATACATTAGAAATGGTAGTAAACAAAACTCATGGCAAGGTGAGTTCGCACCACCAAGCTGAATGCCCATGCAATAAGGTATATGAATTTACCTCTTCTAGGATAATAACTACATCAAATTGGTATGAGAACCACCCAACACGCCAAGTTAGGACAAGGTGAATGAACTTGCACAAGATTCGGGTCCTTGATCAACACAGGTAAGGTAGCTCTGTAGTTTCTGAAAAATGTTAGAAGAAATCATTATACTGATTTGATAAGACAATCTTGCAAAAATGTCTGAATAGGAAATATGACCCGCTTGGGGCCTACTGACGAGATTTTTGACAAGACACGACAGAGCCAGGCACCACATCATGCATAGTAACTGAATCCAACTCAATAATAATGCATGATCTAACATCTAACCATCATACCAAAACAAAACATAATAGTGTCCATAATACGATCAATATTATACAAATCAATATCTAGAAGTTTCAAAGGGAAGTGGGCACTACACCTTTCCTATGAAATGCTTACAATGCTTCTCTCCAAGTTCATCTCATGTGTGAGTAGAAACAGGCTGCAAACTCCTATACAAATGTAATGCTTTTCCTTTGAAAGATGAGTCCAAGATCCTGACTACCATATAGTCTTTAGTAACAATATGAACTAAGAAAAAATTAGCAATATTTGAGATGTGTTCAATAAGAGTATTTGAATTTTCACAAGTGAAAAAAGGAATGCTCTTTGGGGTAAATGTTGGTATGTCATGTTGGGCCTTCAAATCCAAGGGAATGTCACCATTAAAGGCCACAAAAGGTTGATTTATTTGATGGACCATGAATGTGATGGGTCTTAGAACCATAGAAGATAACAAAAAAGGCCCACCAGGAGGAGGAGTAAAGAGAAATTTATGTGGAGGTGATGGTGATATTTGAATTGATCTACCTCTTATTCTCATCCTTGGTGAAAATTGTAAGTATTAAAAAGGCTATCCACTTGTTATTCTTTGTCTTGTTTGAACTCTTCTTATGAAACTGAAATAATTGACTACTGAAACGAATAGATTTGAAGTTAAGAGTTTCTATATGTGTTACTTCTTTAAGATGAGATCCCCATGTGTGGTTTAACATGATATCCCCTATGTGTCGATTGGCTAGATTTCCCAGATGAGTGACTAGTAGTAGTATCTCCGCTATGTGAATTTCCTTACCACCTCTCTCAGTTCTCTTGTATAAAAATCACAATCCTTGATTGACTCACCTCCTCTGTGGTGTGACAATATGTCACAAACACGTAAGTATGATGACCAAATAGTGTCAGGTGTCTAAAATATATAAACATCACCTCTCGAGTCTTCCCAGTAGGTATCAAAAAACATGTCTAGGTTCATGTGCCGAATAAGGTCTCATCATCCATCAACTCTAGCTACAAAGATCAATCAAACAATGACGAGTTAGAAAGCGTAAGGTAAAAAAAAAGAGAAGAAAAATATTACTAACATCTAATCTAGAAAGTAAAGATATGATAAGTGTGTTTATACTCACTCAAGTCTCCAAGAATCCATGTTGGATCAACAACTGGAGCTGCTGTAGGAGATGGTACTACCTCCTCCTCAGCTCTCTCCTCCTCCATACATTATGGATGAACAGATGAATCCTCCATCTCCACCTTAGCTCTAGCAGCCGCTGAGGCCTCTCTTGTGCCCTGCCACTCTAAGTCTGTCTCCTCCCTTGAGCTTGGATTTGTCTCGACATCCTCCTCCTTATTTTGTGCTGGGCCTAAAACAATTTGTAACACCTATCTCGGTCTAACTAGTGCCACTACAATTAGATCTGGTGTAGCCCACGATGTGTTGATAGGAACCCCAGACATGGTGGCTATCCACTGTAGTTGTCCCCTCTGAGTGGTTCTCGCATCTTGTATACCCCTGTAAATTGTGGCCACTACTAGGAGAGCATCTACACAAGATAACCAAAACTTATGGGGTACCTGAAGCACTGAATGAGCTTCTACCTTGCTGCTGTGGTTGAATAACTGAACATTAGTAGCAGAGGAAGTCAAGGCAACCATATCCTCACCCCATCGACCCATCATATCCTGATATTACTGGGCTACTATATCTACTATAGTAAGAGTAGAAACTAACTATGATGGGACCTTGAATGGAGCCATATCTACTCACTTGGATGCTCTAATATTTGTGGGATTTGCTATCCCAACTCCCCTCTAGTAGGGGATCATCCGCTCATACACCCAAGACATCACTAGTGTAGGACGACTAAGTGATTTATTCCATAATCTAACAATCCTGTTGTTTGTCACCCTCAAAATCCCCCCTCATTTTTTAAAGTCAAATTCAAAAAATTTGAGCTCATGCCCTCCATAAGTGTTCAAGTAAAGTTAGAAGTAAAAACATAGAGAAATTCATGCTTTGAAGTTGTTTAAACTCTCCAGTCTGCGTGGTTTGATAAATTTTCTGTTTCCCTGTCTAGACGCGTGAAAATTATATTGTTGTCCTCATTTAAATGAAATTCTCAATCTTTCTACAACCATGGAATGTTGAACCTTGTATTGTTTTCAATTCCCTGGTTTGCGAAAGAAATTTGAAAATCAGGTGTGAAATGGTGGAGTTTTCTTCTTCTCTGCATTTTTTCCACAGTCGTGAATGGGTATGTGGACATATCTAATTGGAGGTGGGAAGATGAAGCAATTTGTGTTTTTGAGCCTCTTTGTAAAAAATTGAAAAGTCATAAGTGACCCGCATGCCCCGCTCAGCTATGAGGGAAAAATCAAATTTTGAGCCCCGCATCAAAAAAAGTCAAAGTGGGGAAGTGGGGGAAGTTTAGAAAGGAGATTTAGAATTCAAAGCCTTTTTCATAAAGGGGCTAAATTAAAAGTAAACCGCCCCCGCCAAACTAAAGGAAAAAATTCAAATGTTTGAGCCCCCATCAAGAAATCAAAGTGGGGAGGTTGGATTGTCAGGAGATTTAAGAATTTGCAGCCTTGTTTCCAAGAGGGAAAAAGTTCAAATATTAAGCCCACAGTGAAGGTCCAAGCAGGGGGCAGTTTTACGGAGCAATTTTTGTTTTTGAGCTGCTTGAAAAAAGGTAAAAATTTAAAAGTGGCCCGTGACTTTTGTCTCTAATTACAAGTGGGGTCCACGTTCAAGCCATCACTCAAAGAGTGGGTGATTGGGCCAAATGTTCCAAATGAAAATCCTATAAAGTCACAATATGCAAAATGCATCCTCCACACCCGCTCCAGTAAATATTTCCCACGTGGATGACTCTGGTTTAAAGTTTCAAAGGCAAGATGAATGGTTCAAATTCAAAGTTACAAAATGAGTGTAACAACTGCATTATGAAAAGTCTAGTTTTTCTCACCATTGGTGTTTCTTCATGAATCAATAATCTGAACAGATGTGAATGATTGAACAGATTGTAAACCATTTCTTGCTAATAAATAAGAAGTGGTAACTGTTTCTTGCAATATATATAATGACTTCTTCATGCCATTGTAAGGGTTTCTAAAGGCATCAAAAAGATCACAAATGTTCATTCAGGGTCAAACCAAAGGGTAAGGTGACTCCTCACATAACCAGGTACACAAATGAAGCTTAACATCCCATTTTTGGAGTTATGAAGGTACTTAATGAGTCTCCAAAAAATACAAAAATTATATATTTAAACAGGGAGATGGTCAACATTTTTACTTGGAAGTCAATTTTTTTTTGGTCGATAAAACAATATTGTAGCGATCTAGTTGGGGTAGGAAGTTTTCTAAATCACCTCAGAATGAGGGTGGAAGTTCATGGTTTAATGCAAATGAGTTATTTTGATTTCCTGAGTTACGACATGACATTGCATTGTTTTGCAATGAGTTGATATAAACAATTAACTGTATTATAATCCTAATATTTTAAATATTCATTAAGTTGCAAATGAAAACTAAAGCACAAGAATTATGAAAGGTAAGAGAGATGAACCATGCCTGCGAGGGACAAAGTCAGTAAAACCCGCAGGATTCAGTTCAACATCTCCTCTGGGCATTTCATTAAATAGTTCATGAGCATGATCTAACCTCTGCAACGACACACCAACATTCCAGATCACAAGAAATTTTTCAAATAGAAAAGTTTCCCATTATGTTCTGACAATTTTCTAGGGCCTGCACAAGGACTCCATACTTGAACATGGCTAAGAGAATGTTAGCAAAGGACAGGAGGCTCTACACTTGTGAATGTAGTTGCTTGAAAGTTTTCGAGCTTTTTCAACATACCCATTTTGTTGATAACCTATAACTGTTGCAGGCCATGAACCCACATTTCTCTCAGGAATTTGTTTTTGTTTATAGTTTACATGCCTTTCTTATGCTTCCACATGTTGCAGGTAGATCTGTCAGGGCACTTACAACTACATAATCTGGTAAAATCCCAATTTTGGTGCTGACTGGGGGGGAAAAATTGGAAGTATATTTGGATTTCCATTATGCTTAAATGGACATCCATACTCTGATCTAGCATTGGTATTTTGGAACAGGCAAGGTGAATGCAAGAAAGAGTAATCAATCAGGCCAAAGATCTATCATTGCATTGGTGAACCAGTGTGATTGACTTATGAGGAACCCATGTATTCCATGCATCGCCATAACAATACTCCATGAGAAGTCTCATTCTTTCATTCGGTCAAACACTATCACAACAACAAGGTCCCGAGAGATGTTCTTGCTTGAAAATGTGACTGGGGAACATAAAACAAAGAGAAAAAGGTCAGAAATGGCTTCCTCACTGTTGGATGACTTCAAACCTTGAGAACAGTGCAGATAACAACTTAAGCGCTATAATCTTGGTTTTCCTGAACTGCCCCCTCATGCCCTTCTCAACATCTTGGTGGGTGTACATGACTGGTTTGAAGCCTTCCTCCATGGTGGTGGCTGCTCTGCCTCCATACAAAAACTAAAGGAGGAAAAAAATATAATATATATAGAGCCCTAGCCCTCCTTTTTCCCTAAACCGCCCTATTCACATGCTTTTTAAATTTAACTCTTTTATTTTAGTTTTTTTGTTTTAACTCAAAAGCATAAAGAACCTAAAATGAATCATCACCCTTCCCTTTTAATTATATTTATATTTCTTATTTTTATTTATTTTTTAAAATATATTCTTCTCATTTCGTGAGAAATATCGTTACCCTATTTACTTTATTTACTAACTTTTTTTCTTTCGTAATGAGCGACTGAAAGGTATTTTTCCTCAATCATCTCTTTAATACATTAGAAATGGTAGTAAACAAAACTCATGGCAAGGTGAGTTCGCACCACCAAGCTGAATGCCCATGCAATAAGGTATATGAATTTACCTCTTCTAGGATAATAACTACATCAAATTGGTATGAGAACCACCCAACACGCCAAGTTAGGACAAGGTGAATGAACTTGCACAAGATTCGGGTCCTTGATCAACACAGGTAAGGTAGCTCTGTATTTCTGAAAAATGTTAGAAGAAATCATTATACTGATTTGATAAGACAATCTTGCAAAAATGTCTGAATAGGAAATATGACCCGCTTGGGGCCTACTGACGAGATTTTTGACAAGACACGACAGAGCCAGGCACCACATCATGCATAGTAACTGAATCCAACTCAATAATAATGCATGATCTAACATCTAACCATCATACCAAAACAAAACATAATAGTGTCCATAATACGATCAATATTATACAAATCAATATCTAGAAGTTTCAAAGGGAAGTGGGCACTACACCTTTCCTATGAAATGCTTACAATGCTTCTCTCCAAGTTCATCTCATGTGTGAGTAGAAACAGGCTGCAAACTCCTATACAAATGTAATGCTTTTCCTTTGAAAGATGAGTCCAAGATCCTGACTACCATATAGTCTTTAGTAACAATATGAACTAAGAAAAAATTAGCAATATTTGAGATGTGTTCAATAAGAGTATTTGAATTTTCACAAGTGAAAAAAGGAATGCTCTTTGGGGTAAATGTTGGTATGTCATGTTGGGCCTTCAAATCCAAGGGAATGTCACCATTAAAGGCCACAAAAGGTTGATTTATTTGATGGACCATGAATGTGATGGGTCTTAGAACCATAGAAGATAACAAAAAAGGCCCACCAGGAGGAGGAGTAAAGAGAAATTTATGTGGAGGTGATGGTGATATTTGAATTGATCTACCTCTTATTCTCATCCTTGGTGAAAATTGTAAGTATTAAAAAGGCTATCCACTTGTTATTCTTTGTCTTGTTTGAACTCTTCTTATGAAACTGAAATAATTGACTACTGAAACGAATAGATTTGAAGTTAAGAGTTTCTATATGTGTTACTTCTTTAAGATGAGATCCCCATGTGTGGTTTAACATGATATCCCCTATGTGTCGATTGGCTAGATTTCCCAGATGAGTGACTAGTAGTAGTATCTCCGCTATGTGAATTTCCTTACCACCTCTCTCAGTTCTCTTGTATAAAAATCACAATCCTTGATTGACTCACCTCCTCTGTGGTGTGACAATATGTCACAAACACGTAAGTATGATGACCAAATAGTGTCAGGTGTCTAAAATATATAAACATCACCTCTCGAGTCTTCCCAGTAGGTATCAAAAAACATGTCTAGGTTCATGTGCCGAATAAGGTCTCATCATCCATCAACTCTAGCTATAAAGATCAATCAAACAATGACGAGTTAGAAAGCGTAAGGTAAAAAAAAAGAGAAGAAAAATATTACTAACATCTAATCTAGAAAGTAAAGATATGATAAGTGTGTTTATACTCACTCAAGTCTCCAAGAATCCATGTTGGATCAACAACTGGAGCTGCTGTAGGAGATGGTACTACTCCTCCTCAGCTCTCTCCTCCTCCATACATTATGGATGAACAGATGAATCCTCCATCTCCACCTTAGCTCTAGCAGCCGCTGAGGCCTCTCTTGTGCCCTGCCACTCTAAGTCTGTCTCCTCCCTTGAGCTTGGATTTGTCTCGACATCCTCCTCCTTATTTTGTGCTGGGCCTAAAACAATTTGTAACACTATCTCGGTCTAACTAGTGCCACTACAATTAGATCTGGTGTAGCCCACGATGTGTTGATAGGAACCCAGACATGGTGGCTATCCACTGTAGTTGTCCCCTCTGAGTGGTTCTCGCATCTTGTATACCCCTGTAAATTGTGGCCACTACTAGGAGAGCATCTACACAAGATAACCAAAACTTATGGGGTACCTGAAGCACTGAATGAGCTTCTACCTTGCTGCTGTGGTTGAATAACTGAACATTAGTAGCAGAGGAAGTCAAGGCAACCATATCCTCACCCCATCGACCCATCATATCCTGATATTACTGGGCTACTATATCTACTATAGTAAGAGTAGAAACTAACTATGATGGGACCTTGAATGGAGCCATATCTACTCACTTGGATGCTCTAATATTTGTGGGATTTGCTATCCCAACTCCCCTCTAGTAGGGGATCATCCGCTCATACACCCAAGACATCACTAGTGTAGGACGACTAAGTGATTTATTCCATAATCTAACAATCCTGTTGTTGTCACCCTCAAAATCCCCCCTCATTTTTAAAGTCAAATTCAAAAAATTTGAGCTCATGCCCTCCATAAGTGTTCAAGTAAAGTTAGAAGTAAAAACATAGAGAAATTCATGCTTTGAAGTTGTTTAAACTCTCCAGTCTGCGTGGTTTGATAAATTTTCCGTTTCCCTATTTAGACACGTGAAAATTATATTGTTGTCCTCATTTGAATGAAATTGTCAACCTTTCTACAACCATGGAATGTTTGAACCTTGTATTGTTTTCAATTCCTTGGTTTGCGAAAGAAATTTGAAAATCAGGTGTGAAATGGTGGAGTTTTCTTCTTCTCTGCATTTTTTCCACAGTCGTGAATGGGTATGTGGACATATCTAATTGGAGGTGGGAAGATGAAGCAATTTGTGTTTTTGAGCCTCTTTGTAAAAAAGGTGAAAAGTCATAAAGTGACCCGCAGCCCCGATCATGCTATGAGGGAAAAATTCAAATTTTGAGCCCGCATCAAAAGAGTCAAAGTGGGGAAGTGGGACGTTTAGGAGATTTGAGAATTCAAGCCTTTTTCATTAAAGGGGCTTAAAGTTAAAAAGTGACCCGCAACCCCGCCAAACATAAAGGAAAAATTCAAATGTTGAGCCCACATCAAGAAAGTCAAAGTGGGGAGGTGGATTGTCAGGGAGATTTAAGAATTTGAGCCTTGTTTCCAAGAGGGAAAAAGTCAAATATTAAGCCCACATTGAAGGTCAAAGCAGGTGAGCAGGTTGACGGAGCAATTTTTGTTTTTGAGCTTGCCTTGAAAAAAGGTAAAATTATTAAAGTGGCCCGTGACTTTGTCTCTACTCAAGTGAGGCCACGTTCAAGACCATATCAAAAGTGGGTGAGTGGGCCAAAATGTTCCAAAATGAAAAATCTCTATAAAGTCACAATATGCAAAATGCATCCTCCACACCCGCTCCAGTAAATATTTCCCACGTGGATGACTCTGGTTTAAAGTTTCAAAGGCAAGATGAATGGTTCAAATTCAAAGTTACAAAATGAGTGTAACAACTGCATTATGAAAAGTCTAGTTTTTCTCACCATTGGTGTTTCTTCATGAATCAATAATCTGAACAGATGTGAATGATTGAACAGATTGTAAACCATTTCTTGCTAATAAATAAGAAGTGGTAACTGTTTCTTGCAATATATATAATGACTTCTTCATGCCATTGTAAAGGGTTTCTAATTGATCTTGTAAACTCACGAGTGCATTCTACTTAGAGAAAGCAAAGGAAATAGCCATTTTATTCTACTTTCCTCCATTCTCAAATTTCTTCCATTCCCACATTATGTACAACTTCTGTTTAAGCATCAATATAAGAAGAAGGATTTTATAGCTATAGTCATTTTTACCTCTATTACAAAAGGAATGAACCCCATGTGCACCGACCTATCACCCAGCGGGTGTTAGGTGCTCACTTGAGGCACGCGCGAGTACCGAGTCTCTATTTTATGCGAGTTTAGTGGGAAACATCATCTATGATCCATGTTTAAGAGATTTGAAAGGAAGTAAAACATTCAAGCACCATAGAACTTTAGAATGGCTTCTAGATCCTTGTAGTCATTTCAGACAGAAAGAGCTTAACAAATTTTATAACTTATACCAAAATAGAAAGAAGTTGTACAAGCATTAATAATTAATCATAACATCAATGAAAAATAACTATGAGGAAGATGTATGCATCAGAATCATCAATGTTCATATTCATGTAAGCTAGTAACCTCATTACATTCATGGAGCCATTACAGAATGTTGCAGAGAAGTAGACCACAGTCATGCATTATATTTGGACTCATATGGCTAGGATATTAAAATAATTTTATAATCCCCATACCCTTGATACATCCTTTCCTAAGCACAATTACCCAAACTAACAGAGTTCTTGTAGTATTTCTGCAGAGCTCCGCCTTCTATCTATATCTTTTTTTATATCTGTAGGCGCTTGTATATATAGGCTTTCTAGACTGCCAACTCATCCTCCAGCGGCCTCAGATCCAATGCCAAGTGCTTGAATGTGGTCCTCCATGCAAGCATGATCCTCCAGGCCTGAGCTTCCCACTTTTTACCATGATGTGCTTATAGAAGCTTCTACCGCAGGCATGCTCTTCTAGGCCTGAGCTTCCCACTTTTTACCATGATGTGCTTATAGAAACTTCTACCGTAGACATGCTCCTTCTTGGGCCAACCCATCACCAGGCTGGCACCTTATCCACTCCGCATGCATAGTTAGGTCATGCTTTTCACATGTTCTTCCCAAAACGACCAATATGGCTAAGTCCCGAACCCTTGGTTCTGTCCGCGCACATGCCATGGGTTTCCTTAAAGCCTTTCTTAAACCCTGCCCTACACGCTTTATCCTTGCACGCCTTTCTTCAACTAGGCCTTGCATGCCTATGCACCTTTTTGTACTTAGCCAATATTTTAGGGGACCAACAATAGCCTCTTTTATGAAGAGATTTTAGAAACTTTGAGTTCACAATCTCATCTCGTCTTGTTGCCATTTACATGGTTGTTTCTTCTCATGAATGCATGTGTTGAAGTTTCTAATTAGTGCGTGCAAGAATATGATTTTTTACCTATAGCATTAGTTATCCTACCTATTTTCTCACTCCCTTTCTCACTTTTAGACAAAGTATTCTCTAATAAGATATTGCTAGCTTTGCCACAGGGTCAGTGGAGTGCCCCTGCTAGATCCTCAGTCGAAAGGCCACCACAAAAATCCACATTTTATCGCACATACATATACGACAGCTACACTGGTTGAGTAGAGGGACTTAGATTCCTAGAGTGTTGGCAAGGAATTCATAAATTTGTCCACCTGAAAAATTTCCTTGCCAACATTTTTTGGTGCCCATTGTGGGGTAGATTTAGTAGCATTTGCACCCAATATATGACCGCCAGGTCTAAAAATAATAAAAAATCAAATATTGAAAAAAGAAGAAACGGAGTTCATGAAAGTCCATTGCTAAAAGACAAACTACTGATTTCTGCACATGTCTTTTCATATTCCCACTTCAATAATTTCAAAAAGATGGCTGAAGGAAGACACACCAGGTTGAGCAGGTTGAGAGGTGTTGAGGATTTCAATTTCGAGGCTTCACAAAATAAGAAAGAATGAATTAGAGATAATCCATACTTCTTCTCTCAAGCCTCCTCTCCATCTGGCTCTTCACGAAGTTCACTGGACAATCCTATCAAAACTCTTGTGGATACTCCCCCTTCAAATTCTCCCTTTTTTCAACCACCATTGAACATTGAGCTCCTAGAAGAAGAAGAATTTGAAGAAGAATTCGTAGAAGAAAGAGCAGAAGTAGAAATGACAATGGTAGATGAAGAAGAAATACGTCAACCCATTGTTCCATGGGGAAGGAATACGTGCCCGCTTGCTCTTGATCCAACTCTCCATGATCCACCAACAAGTTCCCACAAGAACTTTCCAAAGTTCAAAGGTGACAACACACAACATCCTCAAGAGCACATGGTTGATTTCATGACATTATGTGGAATTCTTGGTGTCCAGCATGAAGATGTTGCCATGAGATTTTTCATGGAGTCCCTCCAAGAGAAAGCAACATAATGGTTCTACCTCCTTCTTGCCCGATCCATCACTGGTTGGGATGACATCAAGACTGCCTTCGGGGAAAGATTTAAATCAACTGAAGACTGTCAAGACCTTTTGGTGAAGTTGGCTCAAATGAAGAAAGGAGACAATAAAACCATGAGAGACTTTGTGGCTCATTTTGAACAGTTACTTCGTAGGATACCTGAAGAGGATTCACCATCTCAAAAAAATGTCAAGAGATTCTTCATCAATGCTTAGTCATTAGAAGTAGGGTTTTTGCTGTGAAGAGCCCAACCAAGGAACGTTGTAGAAGTAAAAAAGATGGCCATTGAACTTGATGACGATCTCATCCTCTCTAAAAAGATCAAGAATCCATCAAAGGGAAAAACCCAACATTCTGGAGATGAGAGAACCAATCCATCTCTGCAAAAGTTGGTGAGTGAGATGGCATATTTGAAGAGGGAATTATTTGAATGGGTATCTTCTCAAAGAAGCAACATAAATTAGATTGTAGGAGCACCCCAAAGGATTGCCTTGGAGGCCCCACCCATGAACATAAATTACATATTTCAAGAAGATGATGAAGAGCTTGAACAAGAAAGTGAATGTGGTGATTTCCTAGAAAATGATGAGTTTCATAACGATACACAAATCATATTCCGTGAGTATTCTGGATGTGATGAAGAAGATGAAGAGGATGTACCCAATTTCTCATGTGCGGTATTCACTCCTCAGTCCAAGAAAAGAGCATCTCCCTCCACTGCTACAAAAGAAAACGAGGTTGATGATCCTCCTGTGGTGACTCCACAAAATAAAATAATCAGTTGAGGATCCCCACTTCCATCTTCCATGAAGTCTATGTCATTGGAGCCTAACCCTATAATAAGTAAGAAGATTCCTGAAATCCCAATTTACTCTTTCGATGTCTCTTCTAAGTCTAAATCTAAATCTTCTCTTGTAAAATCTAATACCTTGAAATATCCTAGTGTACCATTCAAAATATCATCCATTCCTCAAAAATCAAATCCTTCTCCCAAGCCTATCCAGACTCAAAAATCAATCCCTTCACCCCCTTGTCTACATCTACTCTGTTTGACTTCATAGAATATGAAAGCAAAGCTGAGGTATAGATTACCGAAACCAAATATTTGCGGACTCATCCTGAACAATTTGAGAGGTTCGTCTGATATATCAGGAGTGGTAGTCTAACACACAATGTTGTAACATCTAGTTCTAAAGGCATGCTACCAAACTCACCTACACCTCCCTCATAGAACATGATTTCTCTGAGTGCATCAAAGACTGATAAAGTTTAACCTTTCTACGTCTCTCTTCTTGTTGGAGAATATGTACTGAACAATTACATAATAAATTATGGTGCCTCAGACAATGTGATGCCTTTGAAGCTCGCCAAGGCTCTCAAACTTTCCATGACTCCACCCAGTGGCTCTTGTTACTCTTTAGAGTCAAAAGAGGTCCCACTTGTAGGGAAGATCAAAGATGCATAGGTGTCTCTCGCCAAATTTCTAGACAAGAATATTTCAATGATGATTTTGGTAGCTGATGTCCTGACCTCATTCAGAATGTTTTGAGTAGAAGTTTCTGCCAAGACTTGGGAGGTAAAATTCATATGAACTGGTCATCCACAACCATACCAGTGAAGGGAAACATGGATAAATTGCTTCCAGAAAAGAAGATGAGGTACACGGTATGAAAGTATGGAAGCCCAAAAGCTAACATATCGTATTAAGATAATAGGCAGATGAATCACTTGGTGATAACTAAGGAGGATGAAGATATTCCCATCTTGATAGGGCTAGATATGCCTTCTCAGAGAGTTTTGGATTTTGAAGAAGCATTGAGGAGATTTGAGTTATAAGAGGGCAGCCCAAAATTTCCAGATGTTGCAGACCACGAGGAAGAGGAGATGGTTATCGATGATTTTCAAGAAGAAAAATCAGCCTATATGCTTTTACAAGATGAGGAGTTATTCTCATTCCCATTTGGGGATGAAGATGATCTCAGTCAGGCCATATATGGATAGAAAAAATAAGCCTGTGATGAGCCTTTGAAAGGCTTGAAAGAAATCTCCATACAAGGACTGCTAAGAGCCACAGAAGAAATAAAAGACCATGAGATTAGTATAGATCTCCTGATGCAAGCCACAAATCTGCAAGACAAGTGTGAAGCTGATTTGGAAGCCTTAACTAATGTGAAGGTTGGTCATATTGGAAAGTATGATTCTGCTTTTGAGCTAATGATTGATGGATGCAATAATGAAATGGAGGTATTTTCTTTCCCATTTGAAGAGGAAGAATGTTTCCATGATGAACAAACTAAAGCAAGAAGTTTTGAGGCCTTTGAATTTTAAGCTCCTCTAGACAAAGGAGTGATAAAATGTAGCGGTTCCCTAGATGATGAGGTAATCCCTCCAGATAGTTTCCTTGAGCTGAAAAATAAAGATCCTTCAAAGGCATACAAAGAGGAGCTGCAGGAAACAATGAAGCATAAATCCGTGTAAAAAATATTGGATACAATAGAAGTTGTGGAAAATCATGAGCTGATTCTTGATCTCTTCACTAGTGCCATGGACATACAAGACAAATATTATTTTCCCTCCAATCCTCCCATCAGTACTCAAATGCCTCATAGTGAATTAGAGATAAAGGATGAATTGAATGTTTCTCATGGAGAAGATGTCAATGAGCATATACCCGGAAACAAAAGTAACTCAGAATATACAAGGAATTTGAATGAAAAGAAGCCCTGGGGTAGCAACGAGATGTTTGATGGAGAATCAGCTATATGGATGAACATGGAAGGAAACTGGCACGATGAAATTGATTTTAAAGGGTATGAAGGTAGTGGAATTTCCAAGCAAGGACTTGATCATCAAGAAGATCACATAGACTCACTCCTACAAAGTAAAAGTACAATCATGGAAGTTCTTGGATTCTATAAACAATTGAGGAGGGGAGGGTACTTTCTGGAACCCGTCAATGGCTTTACAGAACATCATCACTCAATGTTGCCCACTCATGGGTAACTTTTGAGAAACGGAAAGTGCTTCATGAAAGTAGGTTGTTCCTCGCCTTGTACCCTAGGTGATTTCTAGGTGTGTTTCCCTTCTTGTTGTGTGTCGTGTGTTTCCTTTTCATCCTTTTCATGTGTGTGTTTCCTTATTTTTTCTCTTTTGTTATAGGTTATACATGACTCCGTAAGGCCCAATGGATAAGGAACTGGTCAACGAATTACAGGGTATAGAGATTGAGATTCTGGATTCCCATGTCATGTCTTCACTATGCTTAGTCCATGTTATGTCCCCAAGCTAGAGCTAGCTGTGGTTGCCCTAAAAATCCCCCCCTCATTTTTTAAGTCAAATTCAAAAATTTTGAGCTCACGCCCTCTAGAAGTGTTCAAGTAAAATTAGAAGTCTGAAGAGATAGGGAAATTTATGCTTTGAAGTTGTTTAAACTCTCCAGTCTGCATGGTTTAATAAATTTTCTGTTTCCCCATCTAGACGCATGAAAATTATATTGTTGTCCTGATTTGAATGAAGTTATTAATATTTCTACAACCATGGATCGTCAAACCTTGTATTGTTTTCAATTCCTTGGTTTGTGAAAGAAATTTGAAAATCAGGCGCGAAATGGTGGAGTTTTCTTCTTCTCTACATTTTTTCCACTGTCGTGAATGATGGGCGTTTTCTTCTGCGTCAAATTTTAGCTCTATTATACATGGGTACATGGACATATCTAATTAGAGGTGAGTCAGTGGAGAAATTTGTGTTTTTGAGCCTCTTTGTAAAAAAGGTGAAAAGTCATAAAGTGACCCACATCCCTGATCATGCTATGAGTGAAAAAGTCAAATGTTAAGCCCGCATCAAAAGAGTCAAAGCGGGGAAGTAGGCCGTCGGAGATATTTGAGAATTCGAGCCTTTTTCATTAAAGGGGCTTAAAGTTAAAAAGTGACCTGCAACCCCACCAAACACAAAGGAAAAAGTCAAATGTTGAGCCCACATCAAGAAAGTCAACGTGGGGAGGCGGATCGTCAGGGAGATTTGAGAATTTGAGCCTTGTTTCCAAGAGGGAAAAATTCAAATATTAAGCCCACATCGAATGTCAAAGTAGGTGAGTGGGCCGGCGAAGTGATTTGTGTTTTTGAGCCCACCTTCAAAAAAGGTAAAATTATAAAAGTGGCCCATGACTCAGTCTCCACTCAAGTGATGCCACGTGTCAAGACCATATCAAAAGTGGGTGAGTGGGCCAAAATGTTCCAAAATGCCAAATATCTATAAAGTCACAATATGCAAAAGGCATCCTCCACACCCGCTCCAGTAAATTTCTCCCACGTGGACGAATCTAGTTTAAAGTTTCAAGGGAAAGATGAACGGTTCAAATTCAAAGTTACAAAATGAGTGTAATGGCTGCATTATGAAAAGTCTTGTTTTTCTCGCCATTGGCATTTCTTCACGAAGCAAGAATCTGAATGGACGTGAATGATTGAAAATATTGTAAACCATTTCTTGCTAACAAAGAAGAAGTGGTAACTGTTTCTTGCAAGATATTTAATGGCTTCTTCACGCCATTGTAAAGGGTTGGCAATTGATCTTGTAAACTCACGAGTGTATTGTACTTAGAGAAAGCAAAGAAGATAGCCATTTTATTCTACTTTCCTCCATTCTCAAATTTCTTCCATTCCCACATTATGTACAACTTCTGTTTAAGCATCAATACAAGAAGAAGGATTTCCTCTTTGATGAGGAGATTTTAGAAACTTTGAGTTCACAATCTTATCTCATCTTGTTGCCATTTACAGGGTTGTTTCTTCTCATGAATGCATGTGTTGAAGTTTCTAACTAGTGCATGCAGGAATCTAATTTTCTACCTACAACATTAGTTCTCCTACCTCTTTACTCACTCCCTTTCCCAATTTCAGACAAAGTATTCTCTAGTAAGATATTGATAGCTTTTCCGCAGGGTTAGTGGAGTGCCCCTGTTAGATCCCTAGTCGAAAGGCCACCACAAAAATCCACATTTTATCGTGCATGCATATACAACAACTGCACCAGTTAACTAGAGGGACTTAGATTCCCAGAGCATTGGAAAGGAATTCAAAAATTTGTCCACCTGATAAATTTCCTTGCCAACACATGTATAGACCATGATATGTAGTCCCCAATATGTTTATCCCCCATGCATAGACCTTGCCATGCTGCTCAATGATTTGAACAATAAGATTCTAGTAAAATAAAAACCTATATATGCCCTTGTCCTCGATCAAATATGAAGCCAAAATACCAATGATGGCCTTGCAAAAATTGGTGATAGGTGTGTTATCCACTATATAACTAGTATGAACCCCTGTTTGACACCCATATTACGTACCAATGCATCACCAAGATAGGTAGTCTAACTATGGGCCTCAGCTGTCGAACTCTAAGGATCCTATAAACATCCTCTAGTGTGATAGCCCACTCACCCCTATCCCTAGGAAACTAAAAAGTGTTTCGATTGACATCTAAATAACTAAAAAAGTTACAGAGAAGGTGAATCGTGGGGGCAATAAGTCATGCATGAGAAATCATCCATATACCAACCCTCCCCAATAAATCCCTCTTCCTAGGTCAGTAACTCCAAAATTTGAGGCAACCAATCTTGCTCCTAGGATCTACTCCACCTGATGTAGCTTCCCTGCATCCATAAAAAATGAGAAAAGAGCAAGTTAGAACCTCATAAGTGCATAAAAAGCTCATAAAAATAATATAAGTACAAGTAAATAAGAAAAAATTTCATGCTTAGTTTCTAAAACATAAAAAGTCATGACAGTTATGAAACCACCACTTGTAGCAAGGTGGCAGTTCTAAAATCGACACTATGCCCGAGTGGTAGTTATGTAATCGCCACTCTGCATAGTGCAATAGTTGCGTAACCGCACGATGGTTGTGTCCAAAATTTTTTGGTCATGTCCTTAAGTCTAAAAACTTACAAAAATAACAAAAATGCATCAAAATCATTCAAATAAGCTACATAATCTAAAAAGTGCTCCCCTTGTGATCATTTTGACTACAAAATTATCAAAAACCATCCCCCTGCAAATAGTTTCAACTAAATACTACATTTTAGGGAAAAAAATGCACATAACTTACATGCTCATGTGCCTCTGCTGCTACCACTGGTTGCACTACCATCATATCTGAATGCTCATCAATTCATCTCTATTCTCACGTGAAACAATCACCAGTAATCCAGAGCTCCAAAAATAGCTAGTAGTGTGTGTGAAAATGATTTCCAAAAATAGTAAAAAGTGATATATATAACGTAAATTTGGTTTTCTAATATCACTTTAAGTGAGTGTATGCATGGTCAACGTGCTAGATCAGGTATATTTCTCACCCTCGCGGATACAGTATGTAATCTTGTCATTTTATTTTAAATTATTTTTGTAATCATGTTTTATATCTGCACTTTATTCCCATCACTCTTTTGTACAGGTGGTGGGAAGGTCAGATTTGTGCATGGTTTCAACACACTGAAGTGTTTAAGGTATAATTTCTAACTCTCCTATTTGGGAGCGCCATACTCAGAATTCATGTTTTATGACCATTCATGGCTAAAATAATTCTTTGAGGGGGCAATATATATGCACCCAAAATTACATAGGTGCTACATCGGCGGTATGGTAAAAGTATCTGATAATGAAAAATCTCTTTTCCAACATGATGATGAAGTATGAAATCCTTTCCTCCTTAATTTTAGTATGCTTATTTTTCTTTATTTATCCTTGTTTCAAAGTTTTTTATATCTTTCTGAGCCTTCTTTTACTTATTGTGAGGTTGTCATGAATTTAAGTCACGTAACCACCTTGACGGTTACGTAACTGCCAGTCTTCCTAAATCTGTGGTCTTGTAACCACCGTGATAGTTGCATAACCACTGATCGGCGCACACCGGTAGTTCCATGCGCTTTAATATGAGAATCTGACATATGTGTTATGAATGCATGTATATCAGGTTTGTGAGTGTCTTCCTGCACCTGTTTCTTGACCATTTCATTTCATTTCTGGATGTGTTGGATATGTATTGAACTCCTCTTCTCTATATTTATTATTATTAAAATGTTGACAACCTCTCTTTTGGATTATTTGGCACTTCTTGATTGCCAAGTGTGTTAGACTTCTTCTCTGGCATTTTTCTATTAAACACTCAAGTTTTTTACCCATATCATGGGTTGGATATTTTTTATTTGAATTACACTGTTACTCTACCAAAATACTTGCTAAGAAGTACAAAATACAACATAATAAATTGAGTTTATTGCTTTCTGTTTGCATTTGTGACCATTTTTTCTTGCAACAAGTCTACTCCAACATCTTCTTGATTTATTGCTACAATCAACCAACACTGTTATCTCTGGATCTAATAGGACTCTCATCTCTAGAAAGGAATATGAGGAGAAAAAATAATCATCACCACACTAGGAATTTGTCACAGTTCTACAATAACTAGGTTGGGGGTGTATTACAATTTCTTCAAAACTTTAATTTTTAGAATATTGTCGTTAAAACTAAAAGAAGCAATGGACTTATTTTAAGAAGTAGAATTTGTAGTTTATTTGTTATCAATAAGAAAAATCCATTGATATTTTATTCTTGGCTTATCCCTATGAATCTTCCCAAGAAATAATTTGGAGGAATGTTCTATGCATGAATTTATTCATTTCTTTGTTTCAGAACATTCATGTATTTCAATTTCTTCATTATTAGATTTGTATGGATACGAGAAAACTTCCGTTGAAATATTATTCCCTACTTATCCTTGTGGATTTACAAGGTAAAAAATCTTGAGGAATATTTTGTGTCTTTGCACTTGTCTTTTTAATTCTTCATTATTAGTTTATATGTGTAATTAATTTATTTTACCAGGGGAGTCTCAAGGGAAGAGGAAATTGCTTTTGAGAAGCTTTATTTCTTCCTGTGATTATGAGGTGAAGCAATTAGAAAAATTTATATTTCCAAAATTACAAATTAGAGTAAATATTTCTTTGAATTAGATTTAGTTTCACATCTTGCAATAGAGGAATAACTACATCCGGCTATTCCATGTTTGTTTTATTTGTTGTTAGAAGTAGATTGTTTTATTTAGATTAGTTTCTTTGTCTGAGTCTGTGGCTTTTGTATTATTTAATTTCTAGTAACTAGAAAAGTGCAAAAATATAGATTAGAAGTTGAAGTAGATTCATTTATTTATTTATTTTAAAGCCTCATTGAAAATACAAAAACAATTATATAGTTTGTTTTACTTTTCTTTAATTAAATATTTGCAACTCAAACTTAGTTAATTAAAAGAGGAAATCAAATATATTTTATTTAATTCAAATTTTTTTTTTTTTGTTTATTTAAAGGTAGGAACTAAAATTATTTTATATTGGAAAGAATGGAACTTCTAATTCCCTAATGGTCTAGGATACCTGAAATTAGCTTTCATCCATTTGGATTCTAGCTTGTTTGTTTATTTCCATTTCGCTTAATTAGGTGCCCACATGACCATTTCGGGTCCACCACAACAACTAATCATAATATTTGACCCGCTTATAAGAAAACCAAACATCGAGCAAAACCAAATCAATATTGATAAAGGCTTGCATCAGTTAGTTTTTAGATCCACACCCGTGCCTCCTACAATTATCAACTAACTCATTACCCTTAATGAAGAAGAAGACGTTGCCAAGGAATATTGGGCTAACTAGTTAGACAAGATTGGTCTCCGAGACCTTTGATTTATCCTTACTAAATCTTTCTTCTTATCTCCATGACCCTCTTCAGAGAGGAATACACATACGAAGAAGGAAAATTCCCCCGTGTTCCACAACCGAGTTGGTTTTTTTTTGGTTCCATTGATATCGACATTGATCTACGCACTGCGATCATTCTAATCATAGTATCACCGAACAAGTTAAGCAAACATTCATTTATATAAACCAAAAAATCCCCATTTTGACAATTGAGAACATTTGATTGCCTTGAATTCTTGTCATCATTACCACCCATCCCATCTACACTCTATATATCTACCACATTACCATCCCATCCATCGCATTTTGGCTGACCAAGCACAACCTTGGGATGTCACATGCGTTTGAAATCACGTGTTTATTTTTAGGCATATAATGAATCCATGAATCTTGAGATTATACTTACTCCATACATGATATCTTACCTTGTGGTCATAGAATACATCAGCATTTCTACGAGTCTCTTATACAAGGTTGGATCGACTTTGGACCCCTTTATCTTCTTTCTTAGCTTGGTTCTAGTGATAAGATGAGTTGGCAATGCATTACTATTCACCATTTTTAACCTTTAAAAAATAATTTGTGTACTTATTTTGACATATGAAAATTTCATCTTCTGACTGATTAACTTCAATATCAGGAAAATACTTCATAAGACCCAAATATGTCATCTGAAACTCTATTGTCATTGCATTTTAACAATTCAAATGACAAATTTCCTATGAAAATTAGATCATCAACATAGAGACAAATGATTAAAAACTGACCTTTTGAATTAATCTCCATGTATAATGTAGGCTCACTACTGCTTCTATTGAAGCCATTTCTTAACAGGTATGCATCAATATGACTATATCAAGCTCTCGGTGCTTGCTTCAGGCCATAAATATATTTTATTCATTTTTCATATTAAGTTTTCTTGTACTTCAATTTCATAAATTAGTGGCTACTGCACATACACTTCCTCTTCTAGAAAAATATTTAAGGATGTAAATTTGGCATCCATTTAATATAATTTACATTTTTTGTGTTGCAATTGTTAAGCATTGTTATGAATATATCAAGTTTTTCTATTAGGGAAAATGTATCATTATAACCAACTCCATACCATTGTATAAATCTCTTTGCAACTATTCTTGCTTTGTACTTTTCAACGTTACCTTCTACATTATAATTGGTTTATAAGATCCATTTCACACCAATTGCATATTTTCCATATAGAAGATTGATTAAATCCCACATATCACTTCTTTCAATTTAATAAATTTCATCATCCATTAAATTTATCCAAATTTCATATTTTACCGCTTCTTCAAAATATACAAGATCATAACGAAGCCGTGTAAATTTAGAATATAAACAATTATTGTTCACCTTGAGAGTGATCATAATTATCCTTGATAAATTTTATTTTCCTTGAATTTTCTTTGAGATAAGATATCATTGTGGAAAATATAGGGTTTAAATAATCACTTTCACAAGAATTTCCTTCGTGTCTTGATGGGTCTTCTTTCTGAAAAGTAATTAGAGCATGAGATGATGGTGTCACTAGAAATGGACCCTATGGAACATTATGACCACTTTTAACAATAATAGATTAATAGGGGTTAGTAAGAGGTTGAAGTGGAGAAGGGGGGTTACAATTTTGTGTCCCACTTTTCCCCTTTGTACCTTTGGGGACAATGTGGACAACAAGAGTGTAAAATTTTGACTAGGGTGAGATGCATGGGTTGGGAATGAGCACTGATGGGCTAAAATTTGGTCATAGGGAGATAGAAATAGTTTTTTAGCTGACTAAGGGATAAATGAGAGGAATGAGATCACAAATTTGTGTCCCCCTTGTCTCCTTTGAATATTGGGGGGTAGTGGGGACAAAAGGAGTGAAAAATTGTGACTTGGGTGTGTCCATCATGGAAGGGGGCAAGTGGGAAGTTGATTTGTACAACCTAGGTGTAGAGGTGGTGAGGAGCAAGTGATAGAGGTTTGGAATGATGAGGGGGTAAAAATTTTATGTCCTCCTTATCCCCTTTACACCTTGGGAGAATAAGGGACACCGAGAGTGAAAAAGTGTGACTTTGCTAGTTTGGAAAGCTGATATCACCTATGTTGTCCAAATCAGGACACCAGGAGCAAAATATCGACCATGAGAGCATATGAAAGTGTTTAGGGGTAAAATATTATGTTATTTTGACTCTAAAATAATTTTTGAGATCATTTAAACATTATTAAGATCCAATTCTACCTGAAATTTTGATTTTAGGAAGTATTTCATTCTTGACCAAAAGGAATAGCTGACATGTTCTGGTTTACCTCAAGAAATATTTGAGTCTTGGAAAAAAATTCACATTTCTATCTTGTAGAGGATTCTAATACCTTTCCATTTAATATCTATTTACCTCATAAATATTTCTGGACCTCCCAGAATCATCCAAGAAAGTTGGCTTTCATTGTTGTAGCCTTCATTCCTCGCACCGAGAATGACCCAGTTTTGTTCAGATTGTTCCTGAATCAAATTTATTCCACCAAATTTTATTAAAATACCTTGTAAATATTAAATATATTTGACACCACCCTTGAATGGTTTTAATCTTCCATGTAGGTTTTTAGAGGGTGTTTACTAGTTGCAAAATGGCTAAAAATGACCTTTTTAGGCCTCCAAAGGAAGTTGTCTTTCATCGAATCCGAATGAATTCATATATCATATTGGAAAATTAAACCCTACAAATTTAAATTTTTTAAAAAATATTGTTATCACATTCATTTTAACTAGGATGAGGGTGAAATTGAGGCCATGCTAGCTAGAGGAAGGGATCACAGTGATCAAGAGAGGGGATTTCCAAGTGTGGGCTTAATTATCATGGCCAATTTTTTTAATTTTGCATGTTAGAAATTTAATATGGGAATAAATGGCTCTAGCTTGGGGATAAGAGACCATAAGGGGTAATGAATAACCTTAGGTATCTCATGGGCAAGCAGACTAATGCCTTACAATTGGATAATAAAGTCATTCGTTTACTAACTAACATAAGCAATGAACACACATTAGGGAAAATACAACACACATGACATGAGAGGGAAACACATAAAAATTGGAAAGGAAGCACACAATAGAAATGGAAAATATGGTACATGGGAGGGAAATTTACAGAGGAGGGGGAATAATACACACACATCTGGCAACGAGCTGAGAAAAGTAGGTACCATCAGGGAATGATGGGCTGAATTCATACCACTTACAAAGCTCAAATATAATCAGACGGTCATGCCATGATCTCATGATGGCTCTACATGGTTTGATAAGAATGAGGGAGACAAGGTTTCCATCCTTAGACTGATGTTGCATAGAAATCACCTTTGTATCTAATGACCACTTTGTTAATTGTTTGAAAGTTTTGCTCTCTATAGTCTCCATTTGATATTTTGTGATGATAAGAAGTCATTCCTCCACATTTTAAAAAATGGAATATCTACTTTCAACATGAAGGTAATCATCATCCTTGGGTGAAATTTTCATCATAGATTCATTTACAAAATTAGTAGGGAATCTTGGAGTGATGAGAATAAGTTGATTCTTCCTCTGTCCACTAGCTTCTTCTTACTTATCATTTTGTCATTCAAAATGATTTATTTCCGTACACACTAGATCATTATTGAAATTTTTATAACTTTATGTGATGGAGGTAATATCCTTATGAATGAATAAACCTATAGGATATTTAAGCATTTCCTTTCCCTTCCATTAATCATGAATATAATTTTCTTCACAAAATGGGAAAAGGAAGGACTCATACTCACATTCATACTCATGAATCAATGTTTCCAAGGGAACATTGAGATCCTCTATTTGTTAGGATTTCAAGAATAAGTTGAGGGTCTTCAATTCCTTATGCAACCTTTAAAATCTCTTACACAAATTCCTACTTCAAAACTATCACATACTTACTTCCACATTCATTTGAAAAATCTTTAGATTGGGTCTCTAGGAGATGATTGGAAACATGGAAATCATATGGCTAGAACTCATTTGAAAAATAATTTCTCATGATCCACATTTCTTATCATTTGGGGGTTTCCTTCTTGCAAGTTAAGGCATACCTAATCTTAATCATTTTCAAACACAAAGACAATATCCATGCTGAATGTGAAGGGTATAACTTCCAATTTAGGATTCATCAAATCATATTTATGAAAAGAGAAAGGACATGCTAGAAACTGGGACACTGAGAGGGGGGTGAATCAATGTATTCAATAATCTACCTTCTTAAATTTGATATGACGAAACCACAAAAACTCACACAACCAATTTTCAAGAGAGTACACAATGACACAAGGTGTAATGTGGGAAACCAAAAATGTGAAGAAAACCCACTGAAACTATGAAATATGCTTAGGAACAATTTCCCTTGCATTTATTACATTAGTTTCAAGGTTGAGATTCAAATCAACCAGGAGTTGTTACTCCTCAATTTGACCAAGATGCTACCTAGTCTGGAGGCTTCAACCCAGTGTAATTTAATCAAGTTCTACTGATCTTTAGTGAGCTTCAACTCATAGCAAAGCTTCAACTCCCCAACTGCTACACTGTAACTTAGACTTGTTCTACCAATTTGGTCACTCTTGAGTTACTGTCTTCAACAACTGATGACCACCCTATATTTACTTTCTATCTCTTCTTCCCTATCAAGAATCAATTCATGGTATATCAAACTTTTCTTTTACTATTTGCAATCTCCTAGACCGATGTAACTTAAATATTTATATCACTATTCTTTCACCATGTTTTAGTCACAAATAATAGTCTTGAATCTAACTCACACTTCTTATCTCTACTCTTTTAACTCATATATGTCTTCTAACACTTCCTATCTCATACTTCCTCTTTATAGTCTTCTAGCACTCTACTTTTGTTTTCAACACAGAGAACACAAGAACTGGCCTCTTCACATCCTATGACTTACTCACACTTCACTTTACTACTCAAACTTCACTTCACTTTTCACACAAGCACTTTACTAGCTTCAATGTTTGTGTTTTATGAAAATAAAAATTCCTTTGCTGATCTTATTTCATACATCAACCAATAATTTCAAATACATGATGAATCGATCTATTATGCACTATATTTTCATGCTACAAAGCTTCAAGCTCCTTCAAATTCTGTCATAATTTTATTAGCATTGTATGTTCATAATTTTTCTAACAAGCTTCACAGCTCTCTGCCTTTCTCACTATATTTACAAGAACACTCACTCTTTCTCATTCATTCTTATCAACATTTCAACTTATATTTCATTTCATCTCACTTCTATCAAACAAAGACCTTCAATAATCTTTTCTCTCTAGTTTTTTCACACAATGTTATACATTTTCCATATCCCTCAACTTATCACTACCTTGTTTTACTGTCTTATTCTCACAATGCTTAGTACTGTGTCTTCATGATTTTATATCTCAAATTATTTTCAACTTACCTTTGCACATAAAATCCTACTCATCCATTCCACTACAAAATCATTTTCATTTTCAAGACCTCAGCCGTGTCAGTCTTCCAACCTCTCTATCTTTTACAAGATTTTTTTCATCTTATTTTCAACCATTAGAACTCTTCAAAAATCCTTTAAAAGAAATTTGAATTCCATCCATAAATTACATCAACACAATTTTTGACATCTCACCTTTTTCTTTGGAATCTCAATAGTAAGGCTTCTCAAATATGGAAAAACACGACAATTATTTTTCCCCATTACTCAAGTAACTGACACATTTTGAGAATTTAAACTCAATATTGACTCAATAACTTCCCACCAAATGCAATAGTTTAAATAGGAAGATTAAGAGTAGACTTTCATCATGTTTGTAACAACACCAAGCATGATTATCCATTTACTTGCTATTAAACCTGGTTCAATTATTAAAAGGTGACTTCAAAAATTTTCCCATGTCTTTGAACCTTGATCACAACGAAGCCAATCTTGGTTTTCAAGGAATTCATGAAATTCGATGAAATGGGAACAGTTACAGTCATCCACAATTTGCAGGAGCAAATGTTACAAAATTCTTTAGCTTTAGCCAATGAAAATTTCTCAAACCTTCTTCAATAGTGTCATCTAATGATGACAGACCACTGTATAAAATTTTATTGGATTTGGTTGGCTAAATTTTTTTATATGATCGAGTTTTCAAGCAAGAAACAGTAGAATGAGGGTAATGGAACTGTACATGCACGATTAGAGAAAATTTTTATTTCTCCTTCAATATTTAATGAAATTTTAAATTATAATTTTATGTGTATTTCGAGAACATTATCTACCTTATCCACAAAAATTTAATCTTTGAAAGACCTTCATGTGCTCCCAGAAGCTGGTTTTTACAGGCTACAAAGTTGATTTACACATTACATTATTGAAAATGACCTTCATTTTTCTTGATGAAAGGAATAATTTAAAGATATTTGATTTGAGACTTAGCTAAATCCTTCAAAGAATTTGCATTCACTTTATAAGAATAATCCTTTACCATTGCTGTTGATAACTCAATCTTGCATACCCGTGAATTGACAGAATGAGCCTTCAAGAACTCTTTTCTCAAGCAAGTGAGCCAACAAACCAATATTTTTTCCCATTATCTCTAGTTTGTGATGGAATAATTGAATTATAATCTATATAAAGTGACAATGAAGTTCAAAATACCTAACATGAAGAGGAGGATGTTAGAACAATGGCTTCATGTGAATTTTGTCATGATTCTTGAGTTCATTCTTCCAGGGTAGCATGGAGAGGATAACTACATACTTAATCCCTCACTTGGTAATCAACTTAGATGTAAAAAAACTTGAAAGAGACCTCAGGAAATAGTTTGATCACTTAAGAAATGATCAAAGACCAAAAATCACTCAACCATACCTTGAAGTTCAAAACACATGCCAGAATGCAGAAGAAACACCTATGAAAAATGATCATATCTTTTTGATTACACCTCCTTTTGACAAACCAATTTTTGAACATGATTTATAGGAAAATTTACTATAAAAATAACTTCTATAGTTTATTGGATGGAGTATCTTTATTTTTTTTGACACTTAAGAAGCCAGGAAGCTCCAGATGAACTTCTCAAAAAGGATGTTTTAGTAAATCTTGAATAAATAAAAAATCCCATTACAAAATCTGATGAAATTTGACATGGAGCATTAAAAGACACATTTCTACACCTTCCATGTGGTGGTTAGCCCCAGGTTTTCTTATGAAGCTCTACCTATCTCATTTTCCTTAGAGAAAAGAACCAGTTCTCAAGACCACTTCTCTGTGCAATATGAGTTTTGACTCCAGAAGATGAATTGAGCCTTGAAATTACTCAACGACACTATAGAAATCTTATCAAAGCTTCTACCATTCTCTTAGAGTCTTATAATGATCTAGGGAATACATTCACATCTCATCAGGCTCAAGAAATAGACCTAAATGGGCTATTGAATTGAGACATTCATCAACTGACCTAATATTCATTGTAGAAGCTTGTTATCATTCTTACATCATCATACATGACATGTACCACATCTTAACTACCTCAAAAAGTATTTCTTCACCTTTCACTACTTTTCCATCAATGCCACTTGACATCAATGACAACACCAATGACCAGGATTTAACAAACTCCCCCTTCGTTATTAATGGAAACCCACTCAGAAACCTATAAGCTTTGATGGAAAACAATGGCTTACCTAGTTTTTGGTTGCAGACCCTGTATCTCTCCCCCTTTGACATCATTGACAAAGGTGTCTTTTGCACTTGACCTGAACTAATGACAAATAGGAATAATGAAACATGAGCAAATGATCTTACCTATCCACAAGCTCCCCATTGGATAAGTAACTCCATTTCTAGGGGAAAAACATGCATACCAAGATTCAAGCACACTCTTCATACCAATGTCAATACTATCTTCACACCCTTTATTTCAATACCGTGAGCTCAAAAAGCATACATAGGTCAACTAAGCCTTGACATAATCAAATAACACTCCTCATGGGCTTAAGGCTTCTTCCTCTAGTTCTTAAGCACAAAATGGTAAGCCTCACCTTCTTACCATGACAAGAAACCATATTTGTAAATTTGAAAAAGTCCTAAACACCTTATTTAGTCTTCTTGAGTCATATTCAGCTGAGAAAAACCAATGCATACCTAGTACTTTGAGAAAAACTATGCCATGTTTAGAAGTATACCAAGCTTCCCCTAGAAAACTTGATCCATTCATATCATTTACACTTGTAGAAGCACTAATATGACCTTGAGAAATTTCAATACACATTCCTTGGATGAGAGAGCAATCTATTCTTGAATGGATGAACAACCAAAAATTCCTCAAAGATTTCAAGGAGTAACCTTCTTCCTGTACACCTTTAATCACAATCAATGTATTAGCATAACTTTGACTGTCTTTCCTTTGAAATTAATTTTCAACCTCCCACATCTTTCAACCTTCCTGTCATTTAACCTTTCCACATGCCTTACCAATCATGAAGTTTCATGATCATCCTGAGTATAGTCTAAACATGTAGTTCAACATATTCAAGCTCAAGAATCCATGTATACTACTTAACCTTTCAAAGCACTTTAACCTTTAATTAGAATTAATCATAGTCATAGTCTAAGATACACGCTTATCCAAGGATTTATGACTTAAACATTTACTTTCGCTGATCTGCAACATGAAACTTTTATCTTTTACAAACATTCAGTGTCCTATCACACTCTGAGTTTGCTTATAGAGGATATCAAGATTAGTATTTATATATTTGACAATAAGGACCTTAGACAACTTTATCACAATTTCTATTCTTTGCATGAGAGGGCACAATAGACCACCTAATACAAGATTCATAATTTTCACTTTTAGATAGATATATACTGATGTTTGCACTTTGCTGACTGATATTGTGCACTAAGAGATGAATGATATGCATTGATATACACCACTTAAGGAGAATAACATGCTTAACATTATATGCTTAACTAAGATATAGACTTAGAGCAACAAGACTATGACAACAACCTTAAAATTCTCTTTTCCTGAAAACTTAACCATGACATCCATACAAAAATTGTCAAGTATATGACCCTTAGAATAATGAATAACATAACTTAAAATTCTATTTCCATGTTTGAACATATTGAATGCATGGATCAACACTAATTGATGACAAGAACCTTCAAGATCATACTTTTCTTCTTTTCTAACTGATGCATGCCTTCTAGAAGCTAGAGAAGA
The DNA here is from genome assembly GCA_019776745.2 of Taxus chinensis. Lineage (NCBI taxonomy): Eukaryota > Viridiplantae > Streptophyta > Pinopsida > Cupressales > Taxaceae > Taxus > Taxus chinensis. The sequence goes on along the minus strand of CM034147.1, from coordinate 250,115,313 downwards.
CATACCACCTCATGGGATCACCTTAGAACAATAAGAAGTCATCAAAATGACTTTATGACTATTTATTACTTCTTTTTGATTTTGTATTCTTCTTAATATTTTCAGATTCATTCCTTGGTGTGACCACAAGATCACTTGAGCTCTCATTATTTTTTTGGGTGCTAGATAGGCATGAATGTTGCAATTCATACACCTGTTCCACTACTGTTTGGGGAAGACATTTTTCATATTTTGAACTAGAGTGGTTTTCCTTCTTCTTTCCTTCATCATCATTTCCTACAGTATTACTTGTTATTGCTTCCCTTGTGACTGTCTTAGATTGTTGTACTTATTTAGCATTTTCCCTTGGATTCTTCTTGTCATCCTTTGATGTCTCAACTTCTGATTTTTCTTCCTTGACCTTACATACCCATCTTTCTTTATTCTTACCAACATATCTCTTAACCATAGATGACTTGGTCTTACTCTTTGTGTTTGCATTTTATTTGTATATAATTTTAATTTGTATTTGGAATGCATTCAACTTATAGTTGAATCTAGGTGATTCATGACAATGTTTAGAAAAGTGCCCTAGCTCATGATAGTTGAAGCAAACAACCTGATTTTTGTCCCAAAACTGATTTTCTGGCTCTTCTAAACATTTCTTGACAATCTGAAATTTTCCTTTGTAATTAATACATACTATGTTCTTCTCATAATCTGACCTATAATATCTCCATGGATAGCCTTCATATACTTTTCTCCTAAAATCTCTAGCTCTATGTCCAAAGATATTTCATAAATAACAAACTCCATGAAACTTACCAGATAATATCCTTGCAGATGGTTGCTTTAAGATCCTCTTGTTCTCTTTGTTTTCCTCCTTGGGTTGAGAACATCATTGAAAAACATTATTACTTGATTCCACTCTCAAAACATTTTGCTTTGTTTGTTCCAGCTCTTCTTTCAGGGTCTTTACTTCTGCATTTAAATTTTTACATTCTCCACTCTTGGATTGAATAACTGCCTGACATGTCTCATGCTCTACTCCATTATAATGTTCTTGTTTTCTTTACAAAATTTTAAGTTGATTAGTAACCTATACCAACTCAATCTTCAGGGTCTTTAGATCCTCTGTAAATTTAAGGCAAGCAATTTCTTTATCTTTCAAGGCCTTTGACACTTTTTCAACAAATGAAGCCATCTCATTTAGTTCTTGACCATGGTTAACTTCCTTAAGCTTGATTTCTTTCTTTAACTCTTTTATAAGAGCTTGAGAAATTTCATACCTCTTCTTCAATACTGATTCTACTGATGTACCCATGCTTGTGTCTTTAGGATCACCTCCAATTTATTAGGATTGATTCAGGAGGACCTCAATCTGATACCAATTGTTAGAAACTGGGACACTGAGAGAGCGGTGAATCACTGTCTTCAAAAATATAGCTTCTAAAATCTGATATGATGAAACCATAAAAAATCACACAACCAATTTGTAAGAGAGTACACAATGACACAATGTGTAATGTGGGAAGCCCAAAATGGGAAGAAAACCCACTGAAACTATGAACTATTCTTAGGACCAATTTTTCCTGATTATGTTACATTAGTTTCAAGGTTGAGCTTCAAATCAACCAAGAGCTTTTACTCCTCAATTTTACCAAGCTGCTACTTAGTCTGGAGGCTTCAACCCCGTGTAACTTAATCAGATTCTATTGATATTTAGTGAGACTCAACTCACAGGGAATCTTCAACTCCACAACTGCTAAGCTGCCACTTAGAATTGTTTTACCAATTTGGTCACTCTTGAGTTATTGTCTTCAAGAATTGATGATGACCCTATATTTACTCTCTATCTCTGCTGCCCTGTCAAGAATCAATTCACTGTATATCAAAATTTTCTTTTACTATTTGAAAGATCCTAGACTTCTATATCTTAGATGTTTATATCACTATTCTTTCACTATGTTTCAGTCACAAATAATAGTCCTTCTGAATCTGACTCACACTTCTTATCTCTACTCTTTCAACTCATATATGTCTTCTCACACTTCTATCTCATACTGCCTCTTTACAATCTTCTAGCACTCTACTTTCATTTTCAACATAAAGAACACAAGCAATGGCCTCTTCACATCATATGACTCACTCACACTTTAATTTACTTCTCAAACTTCACTTCACACAAGAACTTTACTGGATTCAATGTTTTTGTTTTATGACAATCACACTTCCTTTACTGCTCTGCTTTCATACATCAACCAATGCTTTCACATACATGATGACTTAGTATATTATGCACTGTATTTTCATACTACAAAGCTTCAAGCTCCTTCAAATTTTGTCATAATTTTATTAGCACTGTATGTTCATAATTTTTGTAAACAAACTTCATAACTCTTTTCCTTTTTCATTGTATTCAAAAGACCACTCACTCTTTCTCATTCGAGCTTATCAACACTTCAACTTCTATTTCATTTCATCTGACTTCTATCAAACAAATACCTTCTTCAATAATCTTTTCTCTATAGTTTTTTCACACAATATTATACATTTTCCATATCCCTCAGCTTGTCACTGCCCTATTTTATTGTCTTATTCTCACAATGGTTAGTACTGTGTCTTCATGCTTTTATATCTCAAATTATTTTCAACTTACCTTTGCACATAAACTGTTGCTCATCCATTCCACTACAACATCCTTTTCAGTCTCAAGACCTCAGTTGTGTCTCTCTTCAAATCTCTCTATCTTCTACAATATTTTTTCTTCTTATTTTTAACCAATATAAATATTCAAAAATGCTTTAAAAGAAATTTGAATTCCATCCACAAATTGCATCAACACCATTTCTGACATCTCACCTTTTTCTTTGGAAGCTCAACATTCAGGTTGCTCACATATGGACAAAAATGATAATTCTTGTTCCCCCTTGCTCGAATAATTGCCACATTTTGAGAATATGAACTCAATATTGACTCAATAACTTCCCACCAAATATAATAGTTCAAATATAAAGATGAAAAATAGACTTTCATCATGTTTGTAACAACACCAAACACCATTCTCAATTTACTTGCTATTAAAACTAATTCAAGTATTAAAAGGAGAATTCAACATTTGTCCCATGTCTTTAAACCTTGATCATAACAAATCCAATCTTGGTTTTAAAGGAATTCATGAAATTCGATGAAATGGGAACAATTACAGTCATCCACGATGAGCAATGATCACATAATTCTTGAGCTTTAGCTAATGAAAATTTCTCAAACCTTCTTTAAGAGGGTAGTCTAATGATGATAGACCATTGTATAAAATTTTATTGGATTTGGTTGGCTAAAAGTTTTTATTTGATTGAATTTGAAGCAAGAAACCCTAGAATGAGGGTAATGGAACTGTACACATGCGATTAGAGAATTTTTTTATTTCTCCTTCAATATTTAATGAAATTTGAAACTATAAGTTTATGTGGATTCATGAGACCATTATCTAACTTCTCCAAATAAATTTTATCCTTGAAATACCTTCATGTGCTCACAGAAGTTGGTTTTTGTAGGCTACAAAGTTGATTTACACATTACAGTATTGAAAATGACCTTCTTGATGAAAGGAATAATTTCAAGAGATTTGATTTGAGACTTAGCTAAAGATTTACAAGCATTTTCATTCACTTTAGAAGATAATCCTCCACCCTTGCTGTTGACAACTCAATATTGCATACCTGTGAATTGGTAGAATGACCCTTCAAGAATTATGTTCTCAAGAAAGTGAGCCAGCTAACCAAACATTTTGACCATGATCTCCAGTTTTTGATAGAAGAATTGCATTAGACTTTGTATAAAGTGAAAATGAATATCAAAATCCCTAACATGAAGAGGAGGATATTAGAACAATGGATTCATGTGAATTTTGTTTGATTATTGAGTTCATTCTTCTGGGGCAACATGTAGCAGATAACTACATACTCAAGCCCTCACTTAGTAATCAACTTAGATGCACAAACACCTTGAAGGAGATCTCAAGAAATAGTCTGAGTCCCTCACAGAATCACAACAGTGGAAAAATAATATGTAGAAATTATTACAGATTTGAAATAAAAGTGTAGAATAAAAAAGAACACAACACAAAGAGACAATATTTAACGTGTTTCACCAAATTTGGGCTACATCCACCAAGAATCACTTTCTCAAATTTTATTACAAGCCACCTCTTCTATCAATACAATACCCAGATCTGTTTGGATCTATGCTAAAAAAACTCTACAGAATTCACACTTGAATTCACACACATCTGCAATGTTACATCAAGCCTACCATATGCAAAAAACCACACCAATAAGAAAATGCTTAAGCAATTTTATAGTACTGTGGGTACAAAAACCATGGGGCAAAACCATCCCATAAACCTATGGGTCAAAAATCCCACCCATATGAGAAGAGAACATTTCCTGATATATCGGGCACATTTTTCAAGGCCAATTTTTTTCCTCAAGGGTTACCGCCCTTGAATCCCCGCTTGGGGCCCGACCCCAAACCTCGATGAGAAACTGTGGATAGTGTACAATATTTTTAATGTATATAATTGAACACTTTCACACATGAAAACAATCTCCACACCATAACACTGAGCACTTAAGAAATTATCAAAGACCAAAAATCACTCAACCATACCTTGAAGTTCAAAACACATGCCAAAATGCAGAAGAAACACCTCTGAAAAATGATCATATATTTTTAATTACACCTCCTTTTGACAAATCAATTTTGCACATGATTTTTAGGAAAATTTAATCCAAAAATTCCTTCTATGATTTATTAGACCGAGTCTCTATATTTTTGTTTGACACTTAAGAATCAAGGAAGCTCCAGATGAACTTCTCAAAAATCATGTTTTAGTAAATCTTGAATAACTCAAAAATCCCATTACTGAATTTTATGAAATTTCACATAGATCATTACAAGATACCCATATACACCTTCCATGTGGTGTTTAGTGCCATGTTTTCCTGTGAATATCTACCCAATCTCATTTTCCTTTGAGAACACAACCAGTTCTCAAGACCCCTTCTCTGTGCAATATGAGTTTTGAATCTAGAAGATGAACTAAGCCTTGAAATTTCTCAACCACACTGTAGAAATATTATCAAATCTTCTTCCATGCTCTTTGAGTTTTCTCATGATCCATGACATACCTTCACATCTCACTAGGCTAAAAAATAGAACTAAATGGACTATTTTAAACTGAGACATTCATTAACTGACCTGATATTCATTATAGAAGATTGTTAACATGATTACATCATCATACCTGACTTGTACCACATCTAAAATACCTCAAAAAGTCTCACTTCACTTTTCATTACTTTTTCATCAATGCCACTTGACATCATTGACAACACCAATGACCAGGATTCAACAGGGCATAATGTTGGGGCTGCAACATGAGAATAATCATTTATTCCATCCTAAACCTATCCTATAGATTCCTCTTCTTCATAGGGAGAAGAGAAGACCCCATACTCACAATCATGATCGCCATCACACTCTTTAGGTGATGATAGGGAAACCAACTCATCAGAGAGGTCACGTGCTCTTTGTTCATCCATAATTGTTTCAAAAATGAAATTTAATTCTTCCATTTTCTCCATTTCATTATGGTAAATTATGCATTAAATGAAGAGCCAAAATTAGAAATTAAATCATCAATAATTTTAGACACATAAAATCCACTTTTACAATCTTATTGCTAAAAGCACACTAATTACTCTCATTCTTACCATTTCCATTATAGTTAGTGATTTCTACTAATTAACTAACGTTTCTCTCTATCTTGGTTAATTAATGACACTTTGTTGATTAACTAACATCTTTCACATTCCAGATGCCAATTTACGACACATCGCAAGTCATAATCCTCTTCTAAACAAAAAATTAGTGATTATTGGTTAATTAGGCCTATTTACCCTTGTATTTGGTCAATCAACCCTATTATTGGCTAAAACCACTCTTCCAACCATTCAAAATCACCCCATTTCCCTCCAAGACATCTCAAAAGGCTCTAATATCTTATCATAGCCTCTTAATTGACCCTAAGTGGTTAATTAAGGCTCCTCACATACTAATCACTTGTTAATTCACTAATCATGATTAACAAGCCTTTATCTGCTTTATCCTTTTTAGTCCCAAATGAACCAAGATGCAAGTTTTCCTCAAATAGAAAAATATAAAAAGGACTAAGCAGCTACCTTCATACTTTACACCAAACTTTGATTAGTATATCATATTAAAAATATGATTAAGAGCCTTACTTCCTTCTTGGATTAGCTTGCTCAATATTTGCATCCAATCTTCATAGTGGTTAGTAGAGGGATATATAATATGACCTTGAAGCCATAGTTAGAGAGATCCTCTCACCATTTTTGGAGTAGAAAAAAACATAATTTGATTTCCCTTAGATCTAATTAGGTCTATGTTAATTAGTAATCATCTCACATAGTAAGGATGCTTGTGGATTAAATGTTTGATTTCATTTAGTTTCCATTGATGCATGCTTTTAAGCTTTGATCATGATGTTTCATTCTTAAGTTTGAGCTTGACTCTAGGTTATTATGGTGTTAGCCTTTAATAGTTAGTCATATTGAAAAAGTTTAATGTGTTATCATTTGGAACACCTGGTAGCCATATAATTGTGATACTTATGTGTATTATTTCCATTGTGAAATTGTATTGTTACGCTACTCACACGCATAATAAATTCTTAATATACTTAGGATTAGTTTTTGATACTAACATATCCTTGAGTTTTTGAGAGTGTTTACGCTACATTGTTCGCATCACAATAACATTATTTTGATACAAAAAATATTTCTTTCATCACAAATCTTGATTCACGTGTCCAAATAGTGTTGTTACGCTGCTCACTTTTGTAACTTCCATTTTTAAAGACTTGGAATTTTTTAGTGTCTAAAAAATGGTTTTAGTATACCTTGTTGGAGGATCACATAAACACTTTCTCAATATTTAGGTCTTGTTTATTTTAAACTTGACCTAAGTGGTGATATTGTGTTGTCACTATTGGCTCTAAACCTATCTTGGAAAAGTGTAGGGAGTAAACTATTTTTGTGGTTGGATTTTGGTCTTGTGCTTAATTATCTTGTCCTAGGTTCTTCTTATATTACCTTGTTAGTGTATATCATTCTTTATTATTTAGTATCCTTGGGTTCATATTGACCTTTGGATTCATGGTAATTTGATAATCAACATTATTCAGGATGACTTCATGTCGTTACACTACGTAAATCTACTTAGGGTCAATATTAGTCAACCTTAGTGGAATATTTTGTGTTATGCCTCCTATTACAAGCATGGGGCATCAAACATTAGGAACAGTTCCCTTTGAAAGTGACAATCCAATTTATGATGACAATAGCATGGTGGATCATAATGATGGTGAAGAGAATTCTCCTCGTGCAGACTTTGAGCTTCATCCCGCCCACATCAATGATTATTTGTTCCAAAAAACATGAGGTCCTAATGCATGTCGTAGAGCTAGGAGAAAGGTTACCCTCTACGGTTGAGCCTTCTCTCATTTCCGATATGGTTCATGGAGAAGAAGAAGTAGAACACCCTTCTCAGAATATTAACGACATCTTAAACCCAAGTCATGCCTCTACTTCTGGATGATAGAATTATGAGGAGATACCTTTCAAAAATGATGGATACTAGAATATATACGTACTATTAGAGTTCATTGTGAGGATCATGAAGAGCATGCTCATCATGACTAACCTCTTCCTTATGAAACTTTTAAAGAAGTACCCACTCAATAGGTAATTTTAGAGAAACAAGTGCAAGCTCTCACTCACCAATTGGTAAGTTTGGATTCACATGTAAACAAGGAACAAAAAAAACCTTTAAAACAAGCTATACCAAAAGCTAAACCAAAAGCTTTGTACCACAAGTTCCAGATAAATACTCCTCATCGAGAGGCACGTAAAGAACATTATGAGGAATTTTATGTGGAAAATAAAGGTGGGGATATAACTATATTTAACCATTTATACATTCCAACGCAACCCACACAGTACTAAATCTTTAATCAAGAGTGGTCAACCATGAAAAATGCCCTTATAGCTTTACAAGAAGGAAAAATGGACAATAACAAAAAGTAAAAATTCAATGAGTTATGCCCATATCCATTAGATATAGCCATGTTGTAGGTACCTTTCCTGTGTCATTTTGATTGTTTGAATTTCAAAAAATACAAGGGAAAAGGTTACCACAGAGACCATATTAAGGAATTTTATATGGCATGTCAAGAGGTCGCGTATAGCGATAACTATCTCATTCACCTCTTCCCACAAAGTTTAGGAGGTCAAACGTTTTAATGATTTTTAAACATCCCTAAGGGATCTATATCTATATGGCCACAACTAGCCGAACAGTTTGTACGTCACTTCTCGTTTAATATATAAAATGATGTCACCATGTTAAATCTATGTAATACAAAATAATGGAATAATAAGAACTTCGCTAGTTTCCTACAACAATGGCGAGGGCTAGCTATCCACTTCCCTTGCTCCATAGCAGAGAAACAAATGATAAATATATTTATGAGTGTGGAGCTAAATTGCTTCACTAAGAACTTGCTTTTATGTGTTACTATTTTGACAATAACCGATGTCGGTTAAGGAGTAACCGGTGCCGGTCAGGTTGTAACCACCATCGGTTACCTGTGCGACGACACCTTTATTTTTTGTCTGAAAAATAGAATAAATTAATTGTTTTAAATATGATTTATTGTTTGTAAAAAGAAAATTTAAGTTTCCAAATATAGACACATGTGCATGTATGCATAGTTGGAGTGTAAGGAAAGAAAAGCAAGTTGTAGAAGAGATTGCAATTAGGTTGCATGTAAGTTTCCTTGGTGAGTAAGATTGTGTAGCTGAGTGAGGGAAGAACATTGAACATCCAGAGAGGTGTTGGAAGACTACATATTCATTTTATTTCCTCTGTAAAGCACTGAATAATAATATTGGCTATTTCTTGGTGGAAGTAGTCCACACTGGGTGAACCACGTTAAATCTGGTGTAATATTTCTCTTGTTTATTTTCATCTTCTGGTTATTTCCACATTGATTTCTTGTATGCTTTATCTGATTATAGATCTGTGCAAACACTGTTATATGGTTTAACCCCAACAACTGGTATCAGAGCTTGTTTGGAGGTTTTGTGTGTTGATAGCATTTACTCATAGAGGGTTTTTCGATTGAGTGGGAGTAGAGCAATGGGAGAAGATAGTAAATACCGAGTAGAGAAATTTGATGGTCATAATTATGAACTATGGAGAATGCAGGTGGAAGATTATTTATATCATAAAGATATATACTTTCCATTGGATGAGCAAGGAATTCAAGCACGATGACAGATGAAGAATGGAAGGTTCTTGACAGGAAGGCTCTGGGATCTATAAGATTGAGCCTGACAGCATCGGTGGCTTCAAATTTTACAGATGTAAAAACCACGGTAGAGTTGATGAAATATTTAGAAATTTTTTATGAAACTCCTAGTGCTTCGAATAAGGTATATTTGATGAAAAAATTGTTTAATTCTAAGATGCAAGAAGGTGGATCTGTGTCTAATCATTTGAATGATTTCCAGTCTATTATGAATCAATTAAAATTGGTAGAAATTCCATTTGATGATGAAGTGAAAGCACTTTTATTCTTATGCTCTTTGCCAGATAGTTGGGATAATTTGGTAATGGTTGTTAGTAATACAGCAACTACTTCTAAGGGTTTGAAATTTGATGATGTGGTTAGTGTAATCCTTAATGAGGAAATACGTAGGAAAAGATCAGGAGAATCATCATCTGGAAACACTTTAACTATAGAAAGAAGGGGAAGATCTAAGGAGAGATCATCCAAGAGCAAGAAGAATGGGAGATCAAAGTCAAGACATGGAAGATCTAGATCCAGGTACAAAGATTTACTTTGCTGGAATTGTGGAAAGAGAGGACACATAAAGAAGGAGTGTTGGTCCAAGGAAAACAAAGAGAATGTATCAAACAAAGAAAAAGGTAAAGAGGAAAATGTTGCAAGTGAGGTAAAGTAAGATGCCCTTATTCTCTCCTTGGATAATAAATTAGAATCTTGGGTGTTAGATTCTGGAGCTTCTTTCCATGCTACCCCTAATAAGGGTTATTTCAGAAATTATGTTCAGGGTGATTTTGGACATGTTTATTTAGGTGATGATGAGCCATGCAATATTACTGGTAAAGGTGATGTTTATCTAAAGTTACAGAATGGAAACCCATGGGTATTGAAAGATTTGAGGCATGTGCCAAGCCTCAAAAGAAATCTAATATCTGCAGGGCAACTTGGTGAATGTGGATGCATGGTTACATTCACAACTGACTCTTGGAAGGTTACCAAGGGATCTCTTGTTGTGGCAAGAGGAAAGAAGGTAGGAACTTTATATTTGTCTACCTGTATTACTGATTCCTTTTCTGTGCTATCTACTATAGATTTAGATGCAAACATGTGGCATAATCGGCTAGGCCATATGAGTGAAAAAGGAATGTAGATCTTAAAGGAAAAGGGTAAGATATCAAATTTGAAACAAATAGATCTTGAATTTTATGAGCACTGCATATTTGGAAAGTAGAAGAGAGTGAGATTTCTCAAAGTTGGGTCAACAAAGAAGGAGTAGAAATTAGAGCTTGTACACTCAGATGTGTGGGGACCAGCCCAGGTAGCTTCTATTGGAGGATCCCAATATTATGTGACTTTCATTGATGATGCCACAAGGAAGGTATATTGTATTAAGCATAAATATGATGTTTTTGAAACTTTTAAAAGATGGAAAGCCCTTGTAGAAAATGAAACAAACTTAAAATTGAAGTACCTTAGATCTGACAATGGTGGTGAGTATTGCAGCAAGGATTTTGATGATTATTGTTTAGAAAATGGAATACGAAGAGAAAGAATGGTTCCTAAAACTCCACAGGAGAATGGAGTTGTAGAAAGAATGAACAAAACAATCATGGAATGTGCTAGAAGCATGAGGATACATGTCAGCTTTCCTTTGAAGTTTTGGGAAGAAGTAGTGGATACAACGGTATACTTGATAAACTATGGGCCTTCAACAACACTAGATGGTGGAATACCAGAAGAAGCTTGGTCTAGAAAGGAGGTAAATTATTCTTTTCTTAGATTTTTTGGCTCAGAAGCTTTTGTGCATGTTGATAGAGAAAATAGAAAGAAGTTGGATGCTAAGTCTAAGAGATGTACTTTCATTGGTTATGGCTCTGGTGATTTCAGTTATGGATTTTGGGATTTAGAAGATTCTAAGATTGTTAGGAGTCATGACATTGATTGGAATGAAAAGAGAATATATAAGGATCATGTTTTGGTGCCTAAACATGAACAGGTTGAGGAGATTTTGAAGGAAAATCAACTTTCAGACCTAAAGTAGACTTACACAGACACCGGCATCGGTTCTACAGAGACCACCACTAGTTAGGCTAACTGGCATCGGTTGGCAGAACCAGAAACAGAGAAAACAGTGACAGAAACTGGTGTCAGTAGTCCCAGAACTGACATTAGTCAATAGACAGAGGAACCGGGGGTCAGTTATGGGTGACCAGCATCAATCACTGATAGAAATTGACACAAATGTGCAACAAGCACAAAATGAGCCTCAGACACCCCAGATCTCAGTAAGAAGGTCACAAAGGGTAAGTAGACATCTAGAGAGATTTTCACCTTCACTTTCTTATTTATTAATGACTGATAGTGGTGAACCAGAAAGCTTTGAATAAGCAATGCAGGTAGATACCCATGAGTAGTGGGAGCATGACATGGATGAGGAGATGGACTCTTTGGAATAAATCAAACATGGGATTTGGTCAAGTTGCTAGCAGGTAAGAAAACACTACAGAACAAATGGGTTTATAGGATCAAGGAAGAAGAAGGTGGACTGAAGAGGTACAAGGAAAGGCTTGTGGTAAAGGGATTTACACAAAAAGCAGGTATTGACTTTGATGAGATTTTTCTCCTGTAGTTAAGATGACTTCTATTCGTACTGTTCTAAGTTTAGTTGTAATAGAAGATTTGTATTTAGAAAAGCTTGATGTTAAGATGACTTTTCTTCATGGTGATTTGGAGGAAGAAATTTATATGCAGAAGCTGCCTGGTTATGAAGTCAAGGGTAAGGAGAAACTTGTGTACAGATTGAAAAAGAGCCTATATGGGCTCAAGAAAGCACCAAGGCAATGGTATTTAAGATTTGACAGATTTATGCATGAGCATGGTTTTATGAGATGTGAATCTGACCATTGTGTTTATTTTAAAAAGTTTGATGATGGGAGCTATGTTATTTTGTTATTGTATGTGGATGATATGTTGATTGTAGGATCCAGTATGTAGGACATTGGTAAGCTTAAAGAAAGGTTATCTCACACATTTTCAATGAAGGATTTGGGAGCTACAAAGAAAATCCTTGGCATGTAAATTCACAGAGATAGGAAAAACAAGAAATTGTATTTGTCTTAGGAAGCTTATATCAATAAGGTGTTGGAAAGGTTTAATATGCAAAAATCAAAACCTATTAGTACACCTATGGATGGACACTTCAAATTGAGAAAAGATCAGTGTCCTTCATCACAAGAGGAGGTTGAGTACATGGCACATGTTCCCTATGCTTCAGCAGTAGGAAGTTTGATGTATGCCATGGTTTGTACTAGACCAGACATTGCACATGCAGTGGGAGTTGTGAGCAGGTTTATGGCTAATCCAGGTAAAGAACATTGGAAAGTAGTCCAATGGATTCTCAGGTATTTGAGAGGGACATCCAGCATGGAGTTATGCTATGGAGGGTCAGATACTTCTTTACATGGCTATGTTGATTCAGATATGGCTGGAGATTTGGATGGCAGGAGGAGCACTACTGGATATGTTTTCATAGTAGGTGGTATGTAAGTTAGCTAGATTTTAAGATTGTAGAAGGTTTTGGCTTTGTCTACTATAGAGAAAGAGTATGTTGAAGCTATAGAATCTAGCAAGGAGATGATATGGATGAGAAGGTTCATGAAAGAGTTGGGTAAGGAGCAAGAGGATTGCAGGTTATACAGTGATAGTCAGAGTGCGATCCATCTGGAAAAGAACTCAACATTTCATTCAAGAACGAAACACATTCAGTTGAGGTATCACTTCATACGGCAGGTATTGGAGGATGGACAAATGAAGTTGGAGAAAATCCATATGGATGAGAACCCTACAGATATGCTAATGAAGCCATTAATAAGGGAGAAGTTGGAGCTTCACTCAACTTCTGTTGGTATTCGAGTTTAAGACTTGAAGAGGAAGAAACATGCCAAGGAAAAGGAACCAAGGATGGTGATGCACAACACAGTGTAGCAGTTGATCTCCAAGTGGGAGATTGTTAAGTGTGGAGCTAAATTGCTTCACTAAGAACTTACTTTTACAGTGTTATTGCTTTGACAGTAACCGGCATCGGTTAAGGAGTAATCGGTGCCAGTCAGGTTGTAACTACTGTCAGTTACCTCTGCGACGAAACTTTTAGTTTTTGTTCGAAAAATAGAATAAATCAATTGTTTTAAATATGATTTATTTTTTATAAAAATCAAAGTTAAGTTTCCAAATATAGACACACTTGCATGTATGCATATTTGGAGTGTAAGGAAAGAAAATCAAGTTGTAGAAGAGATTGCAATTAGGTTGCATGTAAGTTTCCTTGGTGAGTAAGATTGTGTAGCTGAGTGAGGGAAGAACATTGAACATCCAGAGAGGTGTTGGAAGACAGTAGATCTTCATTGTATTTCCTTGTGTAAAGCACTGAATAATAATATTGGCCATTTCTTGGTGGACGTAGCCCACACTGGGTGAACCACGTTAAATCTGGTGTAATCTTTCTCTTGTTTATTTTCATCTTCTGGTTATTTCCGCATTGATTGCTTGTATGCTTTATCTGATTAAAACCTAGTGAAAAAATAAAGTTTGTTCCCAATAAGAAAATTTTTTTTGTAGGCAATGGAATAACAGACTCTCAATGAGTGCAAGCAGTTCAAAACCATGCTCCCTTGAAACTTGCAAAGGGAAATCTGCCTATGGATTACAAATGTCATGCCTTCACCCCTCTATCTGACTCAATATCATCAATATTAAAATGGTTATATAAAGTTAATATGGTCCAATATTTGGAAACTACACCTTATGGGGATGATGCACCTAAGCAATCATGGTTTAGGGAAAATTAGTATTGTGTATTTCATCGTGTTAAAGGTCATAAAACCGATAAGTGTTTGAAATTAAAGCATTATATTAAGGACTTAATCGAAAGTGGTGATGTAGAAATAGATTTTGCCACCCCTACGACATCTCCCAATGTAAGCATGGGGATTTTCAAAGAAAATTTTCCTAAGAACAAGAAAGGAAGGTAAAATTCAGATCAGGGATAGTCATCTCAAACCAAGAGTGCTAATTACATTTCAAAGATGAACCATTTTGACCATTTTGATGCTCTAATAGGTTGTGTCAATCCACCTATTGAGAATATCAACATGATCAAGATTAAATCAAGAGAGTGCACTGTGGAAATGTGATGAGCTTGTCTTGTTATTTCCAAACTTCCTCTCCCTAATCCTTAAGACAGTCATTATGAAAATCATTATGATGTAAGTTTCATTTTCTAATAATCCACTAGCAGTGAAAGCGTCGAAAGGGAAAATTTCCCTAGATCTTTGAAACTTGTAACATGACCTACCATGCGATTTAGATAATAGGGGAAGGTTGTGAACTATAAGGGCATGCTGAAGATCATATTCTATGTAGCTATTTTCTCTAACCATCATCTCCCATGTAGAAAAAGGAGACTTTGATGTAGCAAAACCATTATCATTGGGAGACAAGGTATCTGGATCCACTCGTGAAGTGAGGGATTTTGATTGAACTCGAACAACTATCTCTATAGAAGGAAATTAGTAAATGGTGGGAAAATATCCTGCAAATGCACTACAATGAGAAAAGGGTTGGGGATATCCTTGAATAGTGAGAGTCTACCCTTCATGATGTAACTTTAAGCATTGATGATATGTGTAAGGTACGACTTGAATGGCATGAATCCATGAGCGGCCAAGAAATATGTTGTATGGGAGCTCCAAATCCAAGACACGAAACTTTGTATCTTGATTAATATGACATACTTATAGTGAGAAAGTGGTCATACTGGCTGAATTCTGCTCTTTGTTGTCATATGCCTTTATGGTGATGACCTTTGTTTCTAAATCAGATTTAGCACACTCTAGTTTTTGAACTAGATTTAGAGTACAAATGTTTAAACCTGATCTTCCATCCACAAACACTCTTTTTACCTTCTTACATTTGATTATGACTTCAATATATAAGGGTAAGTTATGAGAGGGATTTTCTTCTAGGATTTATATTAGGTTAAAGGTTATATGCTCTATAGGAGCAATCTGCGCTACCATTTCCTAGAGGCATGTTGAGTTGATATCAATGGAGACTCCTAATCTCTGTAATGTCTTACAAAGGATGTCTCTATGAACATTAGAAATTTTAAGAAGGTGCAAGATTGACATTTTAGTTGTAATTTTCTCTAATTTTTCTAACATATCATAATGAGTGTCTTGAGGAGAAGTGGGGGAGGTTCCAAAATAACAAGACAAGCTCATCGCGTTGCCATGGCACACTCTCTTGATTTGATGTAGCCTATAATTTACCACAAATAACTCAGGCACATTGGCACATCACCCAACCTAAGTTGAGTACTCACCCAAAGTGTACAAAGGTACTAGGCCCCTCCTTAGATTTGCTTGTGCAAGATGTGAACATGATGAAGATATAACGAATTTAGATCCATAAATAGCATAAACAGTCCATAGAGCATATTCCAGATCTATATCTTAAAGAATCATGAATAAAATGATAAACATAATGGAATCAACCATGTAAGAACCACCTTCCATCATGTTTAACACCATTATTCACCCAATACACTCTATTATATTAAACACAGTAAATACAGAAGCTTATTACAATAAATAGTATCATAAGTTTATGCACACATCATATATGGCAGTATAACTCCACAATAGCTCATACATCATGTCTCCCTAACTACACCGATTAATATATAGTTATAAGGGTGGGGAATTTCCATTCACTGCTTACGCACTTCCCAAAATAGGTCGCATGCTGAAAATAATTATGCACCTTTACATTAACATGCACACATGTAAGTACACTAATAATTGATCTCTTACAGTTAACTGGCAGTAGTATTCCTATTATTAACTCGAACTTGTGCATGGCACTTAGTAGACGCTCTTCCCAAAATAGCATTTACATTTCACATAAGTTTCCATCCCGTTGTGTGCTCTGTATGCTATCTCCAAAAATAGCTTGTAACCATGAAAATGGCTTTCCTGAATCAATTTGTCTTTCGTGAGCGTTTCCTTCCCTATCCTTCTGTGCCTTCAAATATGCCTTGATCCCACATGTGAATCTTCTATGTGCCCTCTCCTTAGTGTCATATTCTATTTTCTCAACATGATTTAATCTTGATTGTGTTGATATGCTCAATAGGTGGATCAACACAACCTATTAGGGCATAAAAATGGTCAAAATGGTCTTTCTTTGAAACGTAATTAGCACTCTTGGTTTGAGACGAATGTCCCTAATCTGAATTTTCCCTTTCTTTGTTGTGCTTAGGAAAAGGTTCTTTGAAGATCCCCATGTTTACATTGGGAGATTTGGTAGGGGTGGTAGAATCTATTTCTACATCGCTGCTATTGATTAAGTCTTGAATACAATTCTTTAATTTCAAACACTTATCAATTTTATGACCTTTAACGTGATGAAATCCACAATACTCATTTCCCCTAAACCATGATGGTTTAGATGCATCATCCCCATAAGGTGTAGTTTCAGAATATCAGACCATATTAACTACTTCTAATTTTTTTAATATTGATGATATTGAGTCAGATAGAGGGGTGAAGGCATGATGTTTGTTCTTTGTAGGTGAAGTTCCCTTTGCAAGTTTTAAGGGATCATGGTTCTAAATTTCTTTCACTAATTTAGAGTCTGTTATTCCATCACCTACGACATTTTTGTTCTTATCCATTTTTTTGTTGTTCTTTTGATATTTTAGGGACCTCACACTTAAGCATAGAAATGTTTAAGATGCATTGTGTTCATGGGTTCCCAAAGTTCCTGACCATCCAAGTAAACAAGCTTGTAGGCACCTAAACTAAAATTAGTGACCATAACATATGGCCATAACTAGTTAGGCTCAAATTTTCCCTTCTTTTCTTTTTCCTTTATGGCGTTGAACTGATTTTATTTTAGCACTAAGTCTCCTACTTAGAATTGACGAGGTATTACTCTTTTGTTGTAACTTCACCAGACTCAATCTTGATACACTTTAAGGTGTTCAGAAGTGTGAAATTGTTTCTCATCTAATAGCTCCAACTCTTCTAGTTGAGCTACTCTACAGTCCTCCTCTTCATTCAGGTAGTCCCTTAGCTCTGTATGCAAAGAGGGGAGCTCAATCTCTAGGGGTAGCATGAATTCCGTGCCAAATACTAAGGAATATGGAGTGACACCTATAGGAGTGTGGATAGACGTTCTATATGCCCAAAGGGTAGGGTGAATATGTAAATTCTAGTTACGGCCTATTGTATTCACCATATTCCCCATAATAAGAATGAGGGTTTTATTAGAAGCTTCAGCTTTCCCATTAACTTGAGGGTAATAAGGGGTTGAAAATTTGAGAGTGATTTGAAAACATCCGCATAACACTTTCATAGTGTTATTTTTAAAGGACTTATCATTGTCAGATACAACAATAGAGGGAATACCATATCGAAAGATTATGTGGTTCATTATAAACTTAGATATCTGCACACCTTTGACGTAGGTAAGAGGAACAACCTCTACCCACTTTGTGAAGTATTCGGTGGAAATGATAATGAACAGGTGGCCATCAAAAGATGTAGGGTGAAACTTACCTATAATATTGAGTCCCCATTTCGAGAAATGCCAAGGTGTCATGATAGACTATAATGATTGTGCCGATGCATGTATCAAATTTCCGTATTTCTGACAATGCAAGCATTTATTTACATATTTATAGTAATCATTCTCCATGGAAAGCTAATAGTATCCTAATCTAAGTATATTCTTTGCTAACACGATCCCATTCGTATGAACCCCACAGATGCCTTCATGCAACTCCTTGAACGCTAGGATGGATTCGTCTGAATTAAGACAACGTAACATATTCTCGTCATATCCTTGATGGTAGAGAGTACCCCCAAGTAGGGTATATCAGGCTATACACTGGATGAGGTTTATTTTTTGAGCATGGGAAATGTTTGCGGGAAAGGTTCCATTGTGAAGGTAGTTGAATATGTCACTATACCAAGGGAAAAAGGGACCAACGACTTTGCATACGAAACATGAATTTGGTATGTCATATGCTACTGTTCGTAGATTTTTGATGAAGAAAGACATATCATTATCCCCAGGTGGGATGCTCAACATGGACCCCACTGTGGCCATGGCATCCGCTGCTTTGTTATGTCCTCTTGGGATTTGTTGAAATGAAAATTTGTTCAAAGATATCGTATCTCATTTTGTATATGATGAAATTGCTCTATGTTACCAGTCACCTAAGTATGTTATCCCCAATCAAATGATGTGTAATATGGGATACAAAGGATGTGGCTGCAGCTGTAATGAGCAAGATACACTGGAAGCTATTCTAATACCTCATCGAGGAGTGGGTAAATATGGTATCAATGTTTAGCCGTATGGGTCTGATCCCACAAAAGTCGAAGATACCTCTTCTAAACACAAAGATAGTTCCTCCGAAGGAAAAATAAAAATATATTCCTGATGTAGTCTTTACAAGGATCTTGCCTCTAAAAACTTGTTTTCTGACATGGCTATCCTAACTATAACCCCTGCTGTATCCCTACCATTACCACTACCTTCCCATCTCCTGAATCTACCTGCTCCCCTCCACATCCTCCATCCCAAAAATCCGTGGGATCCCATCTCGGTGGACTGTGCTGTGGAATCGATGTACACAGAGGTGATAAAGGTACATGTAGTGGAATATGCTAAAGTGACACCTGTAATAGAATATGTAATGGAATCTATGGGGCATGCACATGTGGAGCCTATCCCTGAGGCTGTGCTGACATATCACCCTGAAATTCCTAGGATATTGTTTAAGCCCTAAGATCTTAGCCATGTAGGCCCTATGCTGCTACTGCAATCCCAACATGTATAGCTACCTATGGAATGGTAAGTCACCGTGGCAACACTATCGCATACGAATTAGGTTAGTCTTGGGTATTTTCGGGATCAACTATATATGGCCATTGCACTTAAGGATGTGGGACCACCTATATAAAGTTGTCTAATGCTTGCTATAACCTAATCCGAAGCTCAATGCCAAAAGCATCTCTGGACCTATGCCCATACCACATCTCATCTCCAGGAATCCATTAGATGAGACCAAACTGGTGCTATACTCTATCCACTTGGTACCACTCTAGAATATGGTCCTCACTCCCAATAATAAAATGATCAACTCCTGTAGTACGTAAATATGTTGTATCTTCAATCTAATGATATCAGGGATAATTTTAGTGGTGAATATTCATAATATGGTGAATATTCCATTTTTGAAAAATTGGAAAATGTGAATTTTCTAGCACGGGTTAGTGACCTATTTGCCTAAAAATTAAAGTTTAATTTTTTAGGGGTCGGCTTCGCCTACCCATTTAAACTATCCCCTATATAATCCTAGATTATTCACCAAGTAGAACACTACTAGATCACTCATACCACCTAGGATATATGTATTATCAAGTACAATAAATGTGTGAAAGGAGGGTAGAGGCTACAAGTGTGAGACAAAGAGGTTTTGCAAATGCGTGACAAGGAGGTATTGCAAACATGCAATAAGGAGGTATTATAGATGCATGAATAGGGGTTAAGCAGTTGACACGTGATAAGGGGTTAAGTAGTTGATGCATGACAAAGGGTTAAGCAGTTGATGTACGACAAGGGGTTAAACAGTTGATGCGTGATAAGGGGTTAAACAGTTGATGCACGAAAAAGGGTAAAAAAGTTGACACACGACAAAGGGTTAAGCAGTTGATGTGCGTCAACAAGTCATGTTGACGAGCATCAACAAATTTCATTGACGCATGTCAACAAGTCTTGTTGACGCGTGTCAACAAGTCTTGTTGATGCATGTTAACAAGTCTTATTGACGTGCATCAGCAAGTCTTATTGACATGCGTCAGTAAGTCTTGTTGATGCACATCAATAAGACTTGTTGATGTGCACCAATAAGACTCATTGGTGCATGGATAGTGACTGTGTAATTTAAGCAGCTTGCTGGGTTTTTTGAATAACAATTTTTAATGGATCTTGATATGGAAACAGTTGGATTTGCTCAAGGTGGGACTTCAATGGAGGGGTTAGGTATTGGAATGCAACATGCTTCCCTCCCTGTTTCACAATTGAACGATAAATATATATTTTTCAACGGGCAAAGATACGTCCTAATTGAAATGGCAAGGGATGAAGATAAAATGAAAATTGGTTGGAAGGAGGCGAGTTGTAGGTTGATTATGGGTGTAGATTATAGCACTTTGGCTTATTTTGAAAAAGAGATAGGGTACTTGGTGAAGCTGCATGGATGGCAACGACATTAGCCTTCCTCATAACACTTTTTGGAGTGGTGGCACCACATAAGATGCCATGATTCCTATTTGGTTTCGTAGTAATTTTGAATGGATTGAGTTACATGGCATTTGTTGCCATGAAATTCGCTTACAAGTAATTAATACTCACCGAGTTTGATAAATAAAGTATCTTGATAGGGTTATGCGTGTTCATAACTTCATAGCCTTAGGTATTAGGAATACATGAAACAGAAATGAACGACACTCCCCTAATATGCAAATTAATTCTGGGGTTATGCGAGTTGATTGGAATGCATGTTTCTATATTTATGTTTTTGATAGCTGTATGTTCGCTAACAGTTATATTCATGAATTTGCACTGCAATTTATTGTTTTTGTTTTGCGTTCTAAATTTGTTAAAAATAAATTTTTATGTATGAGTACATGGTTGTCAACAACACTTTTTGATGTGAGTCAAAAATCCATCAGTGTTTGTAAATATGCAGTCTCTCTGGCTAAAAAAATGGGTGAAAATTTAGTTATGAAAAATTGGTAAATTCACCTTTCATTGAAACTGGTTCAGGGGATATTCACCAGGTATTTTCCACCTCCAATTTTCTATGGGTGTCTTAAAATGAACCCTGAATGATATAATATATATAGCCACCATGTAATCATACAAAGGTGAACCTCATCAAAACATCTCCTGTAATATGCTGTATCACTAGTGTGCCCATGTATATCCTCACCCACTGGTACCCAACCCATACTAGATGGCTCGCCAAGGGGCTTGGCTCATAATACTCTAAGTGAGCGCCCTATCGTAATATGGTGATAGGACATTATTTGCAACAATGTCACTTGTTCCATGATCTTTTGACCGTGGTATGCTATCAAGTGTAAATATGCATATAAATGGGCTAGTAAACATTGCCCCTAAAAATAGACCTCTCCGCTAACCAGTCCATGGATAACTCTGATCAAACCAAGGGAGAATTGTGCACTAGTCTTGTCAGGAACCATCAAATAAACTAGCACCCATGATCGGCGAAGCATCTAGTGATGTTAACTGACATACCCCTATGGGGACTGTTAGCAACACTGAATATCTCACCAATACTTTACAAAATGTGACCGCGATCACCATTGTAGGTCACCAGCTAACCCTGGATCGACACTCTAAACATGTGCCACACATCCTCTAAGGTGATGCTCATCTCACTTGTCGGTAGGCTGAACATCTGACTCTTGCTCCTCCATATTTTAGCTAATTTTATAAGAAGGCTGTGATCTAGAGTGATATGTGGTATCTGAGCTACATGAGATAAACCTATAACGTCTAAGGTCATCTCTAAGAAGATAAATTTGTGCCATGAAAATGTGGCCTCATAGGCCTGCAACCACTAGTGTTGCTCCTGCATCCCCTAGATGGGTAGGTCCACCTACAAAACAGGTAGCACACCTTGTTAATCTTATTTTCCTCTATACTACATCATCTAGGTTAGTCTATCCATGATTAAATACTTCTATTCATGCCTAATTCTTTTGAAAATTTCCTAAAAAATTCTTCTAAGACCAAACAATCTGGCCCTTTCATGCTAACACACCCCTGGCAACGTCAACGTACCTATGTGCCAACGCCCCCTTTCCCACTTTAGTGTTTGTGTTCTCACGCCAGCGTGCCCATGAACCCCTTTGCAGAATTTCACACTAGTGCACCATTTTTCACACCTACAGACACACACCCATGTCCAGAATACAAATTTTTCCCAAGCGTGGCCACACCTGTGCTGTTTAATGCCAACACACCCTTGAGCACACTAGCACACCCCAAGGGCCATGCTGGTGTTCAAACACAAACCCTAAACTATAATAAATGTACTTAAATACACTAAAAAATTATTATTTTTATGTTGTGTACCTATAGACCATCCTCGAGAAGCCACATGTAATCTCAAACTCGGTCAACACGGTGTTTACGGTTCTGAATCCTCACCATTCCTCTCTCAGGTCAGAGCAAAGTCATCAGTAAAAATGATAAGGGTAGATAGTAAATAATTTTCCACGATGGTTTTTACCCCTCATGGCTTGCTATTGATACTTGTTTTGACCTCCCATGACGTTTTTCATGCCCATGAGGCACCTTGGAGCATTCGTGGTTCTTCTAATTTCTTCTAGCACTCATAGCGATGATTATTTTTAATAAATGACTATTTTTTGCCAGTTTTTGCTACGCTGGGGCATATTTTTGCTTCCTGGCAACCCTTTCTGCTACATGGGGCATATTTTTGGTTGACAATGATTTTTGATGATGTCTTATGAATTTTTTCATTTTTCTACGTCATTTTATTCTATAAAATTTTAAAAACCAAAAAATTTAATTTAAAAAAAAATCCAAAAACATGGTAAAACTCATTAAAAATCCAAAAAATTGTAAAATTTTAATTTTTTTCAAAAAATTGGTAAATGTCATGCACACAGCTGAAGCTTGTATCAAATGCTTTATTCTCGAACATCAATTTTTTTCCTACAAAAACATATTTCTTAGGTTCTTACTTGTTCTTGTCTCAAATGACTCACATATCATTTTGATCTACCTCCATTAACAAAGTTGGCTTGCTTACTATGTCGGTACTCCCATGCTACAATGAGTTGTTAGAGACTGTGTCATAACACACAAATAATTTTCATGGGACTTCTTGTGTCCTCTGTTATTCCCCTCACATGTATCCTTTCTTGGGGCACCATTTTTAACCCTTGTCATTACAACACGAACATTCTAGAAGTAAAGCTTGATAACAAAACATTGGTGAAACTGTCTTGAACGTTGTTTGTTTGAGTAGATGTGATTGTACTTGTTTCTCTATTAGGTTATCTGGTTTACTTTATCGTATTGCATTGCATTATGTATGTTGCATGGATTTACACATTTCTTACAATGAACAAATGTTAGTATTATATATTTTCATGTTATTTTACACTTTTGTTTATTTTAATAAGGGCCGATGATTTAGGTCATAGGGGAAACATGATGAAACAATGTTGCTTATTGAAAGATTGGATGCAAAATCTATTCCTATATTCTTCACTATCACGTCTTATCACTGTTCATTTTTCTTCCAAAACACCTGGGGTAGTAAAAGTCCTTTTTATCCCTATCTTATTTCTTCTATCTGTTTCGATCGTTGATTGACTTATTTTATCACCATATCAACACTTGAGGGGGCATCCTTCATTATACTAATTTTTCTTCAAATTTTTTCTTGTTTATGCTTGTCTACTATGTTTGAAGTGACGTCACTTACTTCACCTCAAACAGGGGTAAATGTAGACACCTAAAATCCAATTTTGCAATCTTATTGCTAAAAGCACACTAATTACTCTCATTCTTACCACTTCTGTTATAATTAGTGATTTCCACTAATTAACTAACATTTCTATCTATCTTGGTTAATGAATGACACTTTATTGATTAACTAACCTCTTTCATATTCCGGATGCCAATTTACGACACATTGTAAGTCATAATCCTCTTTTGAACAAATAATTAACGATTATTAGCTAATTAGGCCTATTTACCCTTGTATTTGGTCAATAAACCCTATTATTGGCTAAAACCCCTCTTCCAACCATTCAAAATCACCCCAATTTACCTCTAAGACATCTCAACAGGATTTAAAAGTTTATCATAGCCTCTTAATTAAACCTAAGTGGTTAATTAAGGCTCCTCACATACTAATCACTTGTTAATTCACTAATCATGATTAGCAAGCCTTGATCTACTTTATCATTTTTAGTCCCACATGCTCCAAGATGCAAGTTTTACTTAAATAGAAAACTATAAAAAATGATTAAACACCTACCTTCATACTTTACACCATACTTTGATTAGTATATCATATAAAAAATATGATTAAGATCCTTACTTCCTTCTTGGATTAGCTTGCTCACTCTTTGCATCCAATCTTCATGTCTGTTAGTAGAGGGATATCTAATATGGCCTTGAAGCCATTGTTAGAGAGATCCTCTCACCATTTGGGGAGTGGCAATAAACATAGTTTGATTTCCCTCATATCTAATTAGGTCTGTGTTAAGTAATCATTTCACATAGTAAGGATGCTTGTAGATTGAGTGTTTAATTTAATTTAGTTTCCATTAATGCATGTTTTTAAGATTTAATCTTGATGTCTCATTATTAAGCTTGAGTTTGGCTCTAGGATATTATGGTGTTATCCTTTACTAGTTAGTCACATTACAAGAGTTTTTGGGTGTTATCATTTGGCAAGCCTGTTGGCCTTGAGGTTGATCATAGCAGTGGTGAGGAGAATCCTCCCTAAGAAAATTTTGAGTTGAATCTCACCCACTTTAACGATTATATATACCAAAACAAACATCACGTCCTAATGCGTTACGTAGAGCTTGGAGAAAGGTTACCCTCTATGGTTGACCCTTCTCTCATTATTTGTATAGTTTGTCGAGAAGACGAAGTAGACCATCCTTTTCGAAATATTAATGACATCTTAAACCTAGATCATGCCTCTACCTATGGATGAATAAATGATGAGGAGACACCTTTCAAAAACGATAGAGACTATTGTATACCTATTGTTAGAGTTCATTATGGACCATTAAGATTATGTTGATCACGAGAAACCTCCTTGTGAAAATCATAAAGTACTCATTCAGGTGGTAACTTTAGAGAAACAAGTGCAAGATCTCACTTGCTGATTGGTTATTTTGGCTTCGTACGTAAACAAGGAAAACAAGGAAAAATTGAAACCTTTAAAACAAGTTATACCAAAATCTAAATAGAAAGCTTCATACCATGAATTCAATGTCAACTCTCCTTGTCGAGAGGCTTGTAAAGAACCTTATGAGGATTTTTATGCATAAATAAAGGTGGGGATACAACTATATTTAATAATTTTTACAAGTCTACACCTCTCACACAAGAACAACTCTTTAATCAAGAGTGGTCAACCATGAAAATAACCTTATATCTTTACATGAAGGAAAAACAAGCAATAGAAAAAGTACCAATTTGAAGAGTTAAGCCCATATCCCTTTGATAGAACCATGTTGTAGGTATCTTTCCCAATTCATTTTGATTGTCCAAAGTTTGAAAAATACAAGGGAAAGGGTGAACCCAAAGACCATATTAAGGATTTTTATATGGCATGTCAAGTGGCGATAATTATCTTATTCACCTCTTCCCATGAAGTTTGGGAGGTCAAGCATTAGAATGGTTTTCACACATCCCTAAGGGATTTATATATACATGGCCAAAACTAGCCAAACACTTTTTATGTCACTTCTTATTTAATATAGAGAATGATGTCACCATGTTAGTTGTATGTAATGCAAAGCAACAGAATAATGAGAACTTTGCTAGTTTCTTATAGTGATGGAAAGGGATAGCTATCCGCTTCCCTTGCTCGATACCAGAGAAACAACTAAACAATATATTTGTACCAAACCTTCACCCAGAAATAACATTCCACTTGCAAATGCATTGTGGTAACACGTTTTAAGAGGTGATCGAAAATGGAAGTCAAGTAGAGAAAGCATTTTTAGCTAGAGGGACCTTAAAACCCCTTTCGCGTGACCGTGATCATAATGATTCCAAACCTAGTGACAAAATAAGGTTCATTCCTAATAACAAAAACAATGACATGGGCGATGGAATAATAGACTCTAAAAGAGTGCAAGAAATTCAAAACCACACACCCTTGAAACTTGTAAAGGGAATTCCACCTATAGATTATAAACGCCATAACTTCACCCCTCTATCAGACTCTATGTCATCAATATTAAAACACTTAGAGGTGGTTAATATGGTCATATATCCTGAAACTACACCTTATGGGGATGACATACGTAAGCCAGCATGGTTTAGGGAAAACAAATATTATGGATGTTGGTGAGAAAATTTGTCAAGTAGAAAAATCAGGTGTCTCCACCAACGTTTACGGGGCTACGCCCCTCTACATTGAATGGTACATATCTAATTATTGAAAGTAAACTAATCCTAATCCTTTTTAAATGTTATGGGTGGCTAAATTGGTCGAGGATCACACAAGGACACTCCACTAAACCATTGGAAAAGTGCTTTTATGGGGGTATAAGGGAGGAAATTACATTGATTAAGGTAAAGAAGGGGAAATTATGCCAAGAATATTCTTACCATGTGAGTAGATTGTAGAGCTCACACCTAGTAACTGGAGTAGTTGCACCTTCAATATAGAGGAAAGCACAATGAAACTAGCGGGACCAATGAATTAATACACCAAGTTTTTAAATTCATCTATCGAAGACACCAAGCTCCTCTCCAATTCCATACAGGATCGACTATTTTTTCAAAGTGCATGAAAGAGAGAAATAGAGGAAAAACAAGAAAGGGAAATAGAAGAAGTGTAGCTTTTATTCGATGTGTAGTGATGAATATAAAGCTTCAAACAAAATATCACAATGCTACATAGTAGGATTTCTTCCAAAATATGGAATCCCTTGGAATGGAGAAGCCATCCCAATTTATAGCAATCTTGAATTGTCCTTTCACTTCCCTAACATGAATCTTCATTTCCATACTCAACTCATGACCTTTTGTCTTACATGAATTAAGTATTTCTCTTATAATTTTTAGAAAATAATATTTACAAATTTAAAATAGGTCACTAAAGTGAATAGGATGAAATACAATAATGACGCATAAGGAAGAATTAGAATGGAGAGAGAAATAAGATAGGGGAAAGAGAGGAAGAAGGAAGGAATGAAGGAAAAACACCCCTCATGATGAAATGCTTTGAATGCCTTGATGTAGTCATGAACATTGACCAAAGATTTATGCCACTAGTGCTCTTTTACACTGATGAAGATTGCTCTCTTGAATAAATTTGAATCATTTTCCTAATCTAGTGATGACTGCAAACTCCTGGACCATAGAATGGGTGTTCAAAAACATTGTTATGAGGTTTACTGCTGCAAGCTCGAAATGAAAACATACAATGCCCACGATGGCCCTCCTTGAAACTTGGTTGATGAACTCCTTGACTCATTAAAATTGTTCTGATCAACTCTCTTTGAATCACCCATCTCCTTAAGTGACGAAGATGAATTCACATGATGTGTCTTGCAATGGCCTTATTTTGTAATATGATATTATCATTCCAAACCAACAAAAAACCTTCATCTCTTCATGATTGATTACACTTGAGAAACTAGACCAACCTCTGCATTTGAAATTCATGTTTCCTTGACACTTAACTATATTTGGAAGAGAAAACTTACTATCATTAGTAAGTATCAGATTTTTTCTTTCTAGACCCCAAATGGTGATATCAACCTAAATGATTATCCCTCAATGTCTCGTTGTGCCAAACTTTCCCTTTGAAAACAACCTGTTATTTTCAGTAAGTACACATGAGACAACTTACTATTTTTAGTAATTTTTGTAGTAATCTTTTCCCAACCTCAACTCGCTATGGTAACTTGAATTATTTCTTCTTACTGTGTTCCTCTCACCTTTTGGACCAACTGGATATTTATAGTAGGGGTTGATGGAACCACTTACTATTTTTAATAAGTGTCAATTGAGAGCCAAGATGACCTTTTTGATGACTTTCCCTAAGATAATCATTATGTGTTCACCACCTTATTTGTAGCCTCTTCAAATGGTGGCTTTCCTAAAGTAACTAGACCCCTATGTAGGAAGGCATTTCAAATTGTAAAAAAATAGGTCTTGAAACTTTGGGGTTTATTCTATGGTTCTACAGTCCAAATTTTGAGAAATTCCTTCATCTGAAAAAGTTGGAAAATGATATTTTCATTTTCATGGGTAGAATACTAACAAAAATCACAGCCCTCTATATCCCTAAAAAATAGGTACTTCATGGCACAAAAACTAGTTCCATGCGAAACCATATTTTTTAATGATCATTCCCTCCAATTTTTGCGTGATTTCGCCCACTAGAACCCTGAGAAGTGAAGAGGTAGCTTGCCACCTTTTTTCACATTTTTTCATTCATGTGACAGGGAAGAAATACTGATGAAAAATTAGTCCTCCACATCCCTAAAAAATAGGGGCTTCATGGCACAAAAACTAGTTCACACGAAACTAGATTTTTCAACAATCGTTTCCTCTAATTTTTGCATGATTCCGCCCACTGGAACCCTAAGAAGTGGAGAGGTAGCTCGCATATTTTTTCCACTATTGTGTCATGGTGGCCATTAATGGAGCTTGAAATTTGCAGGTATATTTTTTATGTCCATTTGCGATGAAATCAACTTCATTGTGATAGGTTTTTGCTTCTTGTCTCATTAGTGAGATTTCTCTTCGATTCGGTTGCCAGTTTGACAGAAAATTGAACTTTGTTCTTCATGGAGCCAGAAGTGAAATTTATTCACTATGTGAATTCCTTGTTGTGAATGGCAGGTTTGAAGGTGATTTTTTAATGTCCTTTGAGATTGGAGAACTCAAAAATAGACGGTTCTACATGTTTGTGCCCTGGCTTGCAAGATATTATCGAAATCTTTGTCTCACAACAATGGAGGTTTCTGAAGAATTATTTCACTCTTCTCTTTCGTTATTCATTCCTCTGGCTCTTTCGATCAATATCTTCTTTGAAAATTCTCTTTGATGAATATTCATGGAGTTTTCAGGAAAGTTTTCTTTGTTTCCATGGTGGAGCTGGTTTTAGAGAAATAATGGTGGACTAATGTGTTCTCTGACAACTTTTCTTATAATAGTGAGGGGTGAAGCAATTGCAAGAAGTGGCAAACAAGCTAAAAAAATCAAAGTAGGAGGGATGTTTTAGTTTGATTTGGGTGCATTTTTCATGTTCCTAACATACCTCTTGGAAGTGAGGGACATGAATTTTCACAGTGTGCCTCAGCTTGACATGTGTCTCTCAGGGGGTTAAGGCTTAACTTTAAAGCACTTAGTGGAAGAGATCCAGGCACAAGTGTAAGGGATTTTTCCAAATTTCCCTGAACCTCAAAGCATGAGGGACTTCAAAGCATGGCACGCCAGGCTTGACATGTGGTAGTGATCCAACATGAAGGTTTGACTCAAACACGTGTGGGCTTGGACGATCCTGGAGGTTGCACGGGGTCCAGAGGGACTTATGGGAAAATTTTTTCAACCTTGATTTCCCTGACCTTGAGGGATGTGAGGGACACAAAATCCCTCTAGGCTCCTAGAGATGACACATGTCCTTCCAAAATTTGACTAACTCTCGAACTCGCTCCAAGAGGGCAACTTGAAATGACGATAACTTGAGCTCATGATGGAATTTTTTGATGAAATTTTATATGATATTTACTATAAATGTCATTTGGAATCCAATGGTGGGGGTCTCATGTCTTTATTCTTCTATTTTATCCCTGAAAAGGTGGATTTTTTATTTGGTACTCTACCTATGCATGAGAAAAACCTACTTGTCAGACCTATTTCTCAAAAGAGTTGTGGAAAACCTAATTTCACCATAGTGTAGGTCTTAGAATTACCATTTCTGACGATATTTCAATTTTCTCCTAAATCCATCTGGAGCTCCCAGAATCACCTTCGGAAGCTCAGCAGTTGTTTTGGCATGTGCACTGCCTAGGCCTGTGAACCCTAATTTTAGTGAAACTGTCCCAACTTCTCTGGATCCTTCTTGAATCTTCCTAAATCAATTCCATGATGTTGCTAGGCCTTTTATTCACCTATGTCTAGTTTGGATTTTCTATTCCACTCCATGGGGTTGCTCTAGTCCTAGGAAGGCCAGTGATAGCCCTTCCCACAACTGCCTGAAGTTTGCATTTTTCAATGAACTCCTAAAATAACCTAGGGGGATTTATTGGAATTTCCTAAATAACCTAGGGGGAATGATTGGAATTTCCTAAATCACCTAGGGGGTGAGATAACATCAATTGGGAGGTCACTCGGACTTACTGGGAAGACCTGGGGTTCCTTGGAAGGGTAAAACTTGAAAAAATTAACACAAGGGTATAGTTTTCATGCTTATAAATTGTCAATTTCCTTGTTGCACATTTGCATGACAATAACTAGCTCTAGCTTGGGGACATGACATGGACTGAGTGCATCAAATATGTGACATGGAGAATCCATAATATCAACTTTAGACCATATAATTTATCGACCAATGCCTTATCCATTGGGCCCTGTGGAGTCACTGGAAAAATAGGCTACACAACTTTCTTTATTAAACACACACATGCAAACAAACAAACGGAAGGGAAACACACCAGGGGGGAAAAAAACAAAACATGAAAGGGAAATTATATACATGGGAGGTAAATTTACAGAGGTAGGGAAAGGATATACACATACCCAAAACAAGGTTGATAAAATTACATGCTATCATAAAATAGTGGATTAAATTATGACCTTTGAAGCAAAAAAAATTGTTATTTGATCAAACCATGCTTTTGTGATGGCTTTGCATGGCTTGAGAAGAAGAAGGCTGACCAAGATTCCATCTTCATACTCATATTGCATAGAGAATGTTCTTACATCCAATGAACACTTTGTTATCTTCTCTGAGATCTTGTACCTTGATGCTCCTACTTGATGCTCTGTGATCATGTGACACCATTCTTCCATGTATTCAAGAGTGGGAAAATTTATCCTGTCATGAAAACCATCTTTTAAAATTACAACTTTAAATATGTCTCCTATATCAGCAAAACACTTAGAAGGAGTGAGAACAAACTGATTTTCTTCCCATTCACCAACTTCTTTGGATGTCCCACTTTGTTTCCTACAAATCAACTCAACATTTTCCTTATTATCTTCCTCCATGGTAGGGACATTGTCTTCAAGATTAATAATATTCAAAGAAGATTCCACAACCTTCCTTATTTTGCACTCACGAACCTCTTCACATTGTGTGAAAGGAAAAGGCATGTTTTCACATCCATTCTCATCAACCAAGGCATTGTAGAAGTCATCTAGTTCACCCATTGGCTCTGTTTCAGTATCAAACATTGGTGAATTGAAAAGAGGAGCATGAATGGCCTCATACCTATCTTGTATTTCCATGGCCTAGTCAAGAGTTCAAGATTGAGTTGAGGATCTTTAGTTTCTTATGCAACCTTCAAAATGTCTTGTACTGATGGTTCTTCTGATTTTCCATAGATTCATCTTCATCCTTATTGGAAGAATCTTTGTGTTGTGCCTCTAGGAGATGGTTAAAAATATGATCCATACGGGCCCATGATTCATTTGAAACATCCTCATTCACCTCTTCCATGCTTTGCATTGCTAAAGATTCACTTTCTTGCAAACATGGGCATACTTGGATTCATGACACCTACTGACAAGGAGAAGAGGTCCATGCT
This sequence comes from Taxus chinensis, assembly GCA_019776745.2. NCBI lineage: Eukaryota > Viridiplantae > Streptophyta > Pinopsida > Cupressales > Taxaceae > Taxus > Taxus chinensis. The sequence goes on along the minus strand of CM034147.1, from coordinate 250,083,249 downwards.
TCATGGGAAGGGAACTCCTTCAAGCTCAAAATCCATATCATCTTCTTCTTGGTAAGAAGTAGAGAACCGTGTTGGGGCAGCAGTATGAGAAGAATTTTTAACTATATCTTGACCATCCATTATTGAATATTCTTACTCAGGTGAAATAAGAAAGGATATTTTTTCACCGTGATGATGATTTTCCTCCCCAAGTAAGTAGAGGTTGTGTTTAAATTGTTCATTCTCCTTGGCTTTGAAAAGAGAGTGGGCTTCTTCCATTCAATCATCCATGATTGCATCGGGAAGAGATTTTGATTCTTTGACTTCCTCCATTTCTTCATGCAAAATTTCTACATCACTTGAAGAATCAAAATAGGAGGGAAGATTATCTATGACCATATTGAATTCATCATCTTCAGACCATGATGTTAGGTGAATTTCTTGCACTTCTTCACATCTTTCCATTTCATCATTAATTGAAAGATCAAAAATTGAAAATAGATCATTCATGTTTACTTTGAATTGGTCATCTTCTTCATCATTTGTGGAGTCTTCGAAGAGCATTGGATCATCCATTATATAGCAAGGATATTCCTTTATTGAATATATTATTCCACCTATGGGATGTGATTCGAGCCAAATGGAATTGCTGAATGGTGATTCTATCTTCGTCTCTGCTACTTATTCCTCCATGACGTTGCTTTGGATTTCATCGGAAGGTTCCATGATAGGATCTTCTTTAGAAGCATCCAAGAATTTTTTGATAATGAAAAACTCATAATATGGGCAGCCATTAGGGTCTTCCTCCATATGGAACATCTCATCTTCTTCCTCCATTTGATTTGGTTCTTCAAGATGTTCATATCTTATATGTAGAGCTAAAGCATACCTCCAAATTTCATCAAAGAATTCAGGGTCAGAATTTCCTTTTATTACACTCTGAAGTCTTTCCACATATTATCTTTTCAACATGTTCATTTCTCATCACCGTATGCGAGGAAGTCATCTATTGAGAGGTGGAAGAAAGATAATGTTCTCAATTTTGCAGTGAGATGCACGAGGTTGTAAAAATATTCTTCAGTGGATCTTGCACCATCCTGTCTTTTGTCATCTTCTTGAATGCTGATTTTATCTTCATCAGAAGGCTCAAGGATAGGATTTTATTTAGTAGAATTCAAGAACCTTTTGGGTATGAAAACCCTATGGTACAAATGATCTTCAGGATCTTCCTCTATAGGAAAACTCTCCTCTTCTTCTTCCTTGCTATGGGCTGCTTCAAGTTGCTCGTACATCTCTTGTAAGAATTTGGCATATTCTCAAGCTTCACATATTATCTTATGTCTCCTTTGAATCCATTCCTCTTCATCGGTGATAGGTTATTTCTTATTTCCTTTGTCAACACTAGTTTGGAACCATGGCTGATCAATGATCTTCTTTTCTAGGAAGACATCTTATTCTTCTTTTTCTTCACTATCACTCATTGGTACTTCACTCCAATCTAGAAATTTATTCATGGTGTGGGAAATGAATGTGAGCAGGTTTCATTCCTTGATCTAGTCACCTTCAAGAATGATTTTACTTTGATTTTTTTTTTGAATATATATATATATATATATATTTTTATTTTGGGTAGAGATATTTTTTGGGCACACTTAGGAAAATATCTCCCCAGTGAAGTCGCCAAAAAATGTTGATGAGAAAATTTGTCAGGTAGAAAAATCAGGTGTCTCCACCAACGTTCACTGGGCTATGCTTCTCTGCATTGAATGGTACATCTCCCATTATTGAAAGTAAACTAATCCTAATCCTATCTAAATGTTGTGGGTGGCCAAATTAATTAGGGATCACACATGGACACTCAACTAAACCTATGGAAAAGTAATTGTACATGGGTACAAGGGAGGAAATTACATCAATAAAGGTAAAGAGGGGGAAATTATGCATGGAAGATTACTACTGTGAGTAGATTACAGAGCTCACACCCAGTAACCAAAGTAGTTCAACCTTCAATATAGAGGAAAGCACAATGAAGCTAGCGGGACCAATGAATTAAGACACCAAGTTTTTAAATTCATCTATCAAGGACACCAAGTTCCTCTCCAATTCCATACAGGATCAACTATGCTTGCAAAGTGCATGAAAGAGAGAAATAGAGGAAAAACAAGAAAGGGAAATAGAAGAAGTGTAGCTTTTATTCCATGTGTAGTGATGAATACAAAGCTTCAACCAAGCTATCACAATGCTACATAGTAAGAGTTCTTCCAAAATCTGGAATCCCTTGGAATGGAGAGGACATCCCAATTTATAGCAATCTGAATTTTCCTTTCACCTCCCTCACATGACTCTTCATTTCCATATTCCACTCGTGACCTTTCATTTTCCATGAATTAAGTATTTCTCTTATAATTTTGAGAAAATAATTTTTACAAATTTAAAATAGGTCACTTAAGTGAATAGGATGAAATACAATAATGACGCATAATGAAGAATTAGAATGGAGAGAGAAAGAAGAGAGGGAAAGAGAGGAAGAAGGAAGGAATGAAGGGAAAACACTCCTCATGATGAAATGCTTTGAATTCCTTGATGCAGGAATGAAATTTGAGAAAATATTTTTGCCACTGGTGATCTTCTACACTGATGAAGATTACTCCCTTAAATAAATTTGAGTCATTTTCCCAACCTAGTGATGACTGCAAACTCTTGGACCATAGAATAAGTGTTCAGAAACACTGTTATGAGGTTTACCGATGTAATCTTGAGATGAACACATACAATGCCCACGATGACCCTCCTTGAAACTTGGGTGATGAACTATTTGACTCATTGAAATCATTTTGATCAAATCTCTTTGAATCATCAAATACTTAAATGATGAAGATGAATTCACATGATGTGCCTTGTGATGCCTTGCTTTGTAATATGAGATGATCATTCCAAACCATGAAAAACCACCATCTCTTCATGATTGATTACACCTGAGAAACTAGACCAACTTGTGCACTTGAAATTCATGTTTCCTTGACACTTACTATATTTGGAAGGGAAAAATTACTATCTTTAGTAAGTTTCAGATTTTTCCTTTCTGGATCCCAAATGGTGATATCAACCTGAATGATTATCCCTCAATGTCCCGTTGTGCCAAACTTTCCCTTTGAGAACAACCTATTATTTTTAGTAAGTACACATGGGGCAACTTACTTTTTTTAGTAAGTTTTGTAGTTAGCTTTTTCCAACCTCAACCAGATATGGTAGCTTGAATTATTTATTCTTAGTGTGATCCTCTCACCTTTTGGACCAACTGGATATTTATAGCAGAGGCTTGTGGAACCACTTACTATTTTTAGTAAGTGTCAATTGTGAGCTGAGATGACCTTTTTGATGACTTTTCCTGCGATACTTCCTCTATGTTCACTTCCTTCTTCGTAGCCTCTTCAAATGGTCACTTACCTAAAGTAACAAACTCCTATGTAAGAAGGCATGTTATTTTTAGTAATTGCAACGTAGATGTCAGATTGAAATAAAACAAGTCTTGAAACTCTGGGTTTTATTCCGGCGTTCCATGCTCCACATTTTGAGTAATTCCTTCATCTGAACAAGTGGGAAAATGATATTTTCATTGGCTGGAGTAGAATACTAACAGAAAAAATATCCCTTCATATCCCTAAAAAATAGGGACTTCATGGCATGAAAACTAGTTTACGCGAAACTAGATTTTTCAATGATCATTCCCTCAAAATTTCTTGTGATTTCACCCACTGGAACCCTGAGAAGTGGAGAGGTAGCTCACTAATTTTTTCCACTACTATGCTATGGTGGCCATTAATGGAGCTTGAAATTTACAGGTTTGGTTTTTTTTTCTATTCATGATGAAATCAACTCCATTGTGATAGGTTTTAGCTTCTTGTCTCACTGGTGAAACTTCTCTTCGATCCTGTTACCGGTTTGATAGGAAATTAAACTTTGTTCTTTGTGGATCTGTAAGTGAAATTTATTCAATGTGAGAAATCATTATTATGAATGGGAGGTTTTAAGGTGATTTTTTAATGGCCTTTGAGAGTAGAGAACTCAGTAATGTATGGTTCTTTGTTTTGTGGACTGGCTTGCAAGATATGTTCGAATCTTCGTCTCACGATAATGGAGGTTTCTGAAGAATTCCTTCACTCTTCTCTTTCGTTATTCATTCCTCTGACTCTTTTAATCAATATATTATTTGAAACCTATGCATATTTATGGAGTGTAAGGTTTGGTTTCCATGGTAGAGCTGGTTTGGAGTGATAATGGTGGACTGTGGTGTCCTCTGCAACTTTTCTTTTGACAGTGAGAAATAACAAGAAGCGACAAACAATTAGATTTTTTTTCAAAATTTTGAGTTTGATTTGGGTGAATTTTTCTTTCCCTGACATCCCTCACCTCAAAGGGACATGAGGGACATCAATTTTCATAATGCACCTCATCTTGGCATGTGGCAGAGATCCGATGGTAGGGGATTAAAGCCAAAAAAGTAGTTTTAAAACATGGAGGGGCATGAAGCTGGTCACATGGGTGACAAAAAGTATCCTTAGGGGCTGGGAATTTTTTTCCAAACTTTATGTGCCTAAAATAAAAGGGAAATGAGGGACATCATTTTCCATGGTGCGCCAGGTGATGACATGTGACAGTGATCCAACAGTGAAGGGTTTGAGCTCCCGCAAGCACCTAGGGGCTGAATTGGCAATCCTTGAGGTTGCATGAGGGTCCAGAGGGATTATGGGGGCTAGGTGAATTTTCATGACCTTGATGTCCTTAAAATTGAGGGACGTGAGGGACAAAAAATCTCGCCAGGCTTGGAGCTCACATGTGTCCTTCCAAAATTTGACTAACTTCTGAACTCGCTCTAAGAGAACAACTTGAAATGGTAATAATGTGAGCTCTCGTTGGACATTTTTGATAAAATTTTATATGATATTGGCTAAAAATGGCCTTATGAATCCAATGGTGGGGGATTTAGGTCTTGATACCTCCATTTGATCCCTAAAAAATAGGTTTTTTATTTGGTACTCCACTTGTGCATGAGAAAACCTACTTGCAGATTTATTGCGCCAAAGTGTCATGAAAAAAATAATTTCATCATCTCATAGGTATTGGAATTAAATTTCCAAAGATATATATATATATATATATATTCTATTAACTCCATCCAGATCTCTTGAAATCACCTTCAGAAGCTCAACAACTGTTTTGGCATGTGCACTACCTGAGCCCGTGAACCCTGATTTTATTGAAACTATCCCAACTTCTTTGGATCCTTTCTGAATATTTTTAAATCAATTCCATGATGTTCCTAGGCCTTTGATTCACCTCCATGTCTGGTTTAGATTTTCTATTCCACTCCATGGGGTTGCTCCAGTCCTAGGAAGACCAGTGATAGCCCTTCCCACAACCACCCGAAGTTTGCATTTTTTAATGAACTCCTAAAATCACCTAGGGGGAATGATTGAAATTTCCTAAATCACCTAGTTGGATGAGATAAAATCAATTGGTAGGTCACTTGGACTGACTGGGAAGACCTGGGGTGCCTTGGAATGGTAAAACTTGAAAAAATTAACACAAGAGTATAGTTGTCCTTTGAAATTGTCAATTTCCTTATTACACATTTGCATGAAAACACAAGCACACAAAGTTCTGTATTTTTTTACAAGATCACAATACTTGTAAAGTTGAAGAGTAGAGAGGATAGGGGAACATAAACAAGGACATAGAATAAATTTATCTTCTCTTGTTTGATGTAATAGTGATGCAAAGATCAAAAACATACCCAAGTTGACTACAATGACACATTTTCTCTGGTAGCCTGTCTAGACATAGTAATAATAATATATGAAATTACAACTCAAAATAAGTGACCAATTTATCAATTGGATGTAAAATCTACATTTTAGAACAAATTTACTGATGAATAAATATATGTTTAATGGAAACTAGTCTATGAGATATCATGTTACACAAACAAGGTATACAAACTAAAGAAAGCACTCGACAGACTCAAACAGGTTCCATTGACTTGTTTAAGGAAAAAATGAAGAAACAATTTGAGATTCAAATGATTTAGGTTTGATAAAATATTATTGTTGGTATTGAAGTGAGCCAATATGATAATTGAATTTTCATCTCTCAAGCCAACTTGTATAAAAGATATATTTTGAAAAGGTTTAATATGTTAAATAATAAATCTCCTCCAATACTAAGTGTATTAGGTTTAAAGTTAAGAAAGAAATAAAAAGGATCTAAGGTTGATCTAACATTGTTTAAAATACTGGTAGGAAATCAAATTTTCCTAATACTCATAAGGCCAAACATAATATTTTTAGTTAGCCTAATTTCAAGGTTCATGTAATCACCAAAATAATCTTATTTGGAAGAAAAGAGAATTTTAAGATATGTAAGTGGAAATATATATCATAGACTCTTGTATTCAATATAAAATGAGTTCAAAATCATTGGTTATTGTTTTCACTTGAAGTTTCACCCTTTTCTAAAGATAGGCTCAACACCTCAGTGAAACATGGAAAGACCTTTAAAGTGTGGGACAATGGATCCTCCAAGGTCAATATCCAAGTGAAAAGGCTGGTTCCTTTCACTGTACTTCATTTTTAACTAATCTAACAATCTCTAATCTCTATTACTAACTAGTTCTAATGTAATATTTCTAAGGAACCAGGGTTAAGAAAGATGAAATACTGAATAAAATAAGGTGATGTACCAAAATAGAAGTGGATTTTCTCCCTAATATGGAGAATGAGAGGGAAAATACAAATATAAGAAGTTATAAAGAAGACACATTCAACCCTATAATTTTTACCAAACTATTATTCTCTGCATAGGTGACACAAAAGATGAAAATTATGCAAGTATAACTCACACACATCATGCCATAAAATAATAGAAAAACATGAATACAATAAGAAAAAATATAGGGTAGGAAGAGAGAAACAATAACAAAATATTATTGATTATAATGTGCACAGTCTATTACAATAATAGATGAGGTAATGAGTTCATTGCATAATACCAACACAAAAGTATACACCTCAAAATACTTGGCTACAAAAAAGGGAAGCATAACCTTGCATTCAGAGAGGATGTGTTACAATGAAAATTTTAAATCTTCTACAACCACCAAGGACTACTTAAGATTTAAGTGTACAGACCCAACATGGGCATCAAATAAGTTTTGCAGAACCCATACCTAAAAAACGACCACGAGTCCATTTTATAAAATTAAGTCTAAATAAAATATATTTTCATGACCCAAAATTACTTCTAACATGTAGTACTCTTCAATACCTTTCCAACAACATGTATTTTGTCTTATTTGGTGACTTGGATCAAAAGTTATGAGCATTTAAAGATCACCATGTTGTTTGCACAATTTATGGTTACATGGCCGTCAAATTATTCTCCAGGTTGCCCTATTGGAATTTCAACTCCATATTTGATCTTAGAGTCTCCCATTTTGGTTTTATAAATTTTAGGAATCCACTAGGAATTGAGTGAAAAGAGGAAGCCACGTGAAAATAGGACCCATGGAAAAGAGGAATCCGCAGGTAACTAGGACCCGCAGAAAAAAGAGGAATCTATGTGTAACTAGGACCCATGAAAAAAGAGGAATCCACGGGTATTTAGGACTCACGAAGAAAGAGGAATCCATAGGTAAATAGGACCCATAGAAAATGAGGAAGCCACAGGTAATTATGAACCATGAAAAAAGAGGAAGCCATGGGAAACTAAAACCCGTGGAAATAGAAGGAATCCATATATTTTAAGGATCCGTGGAAATGAAGGAGGCTACGAATTAAGAGTAATCAATAGAAAAAGAGGAAGGTAGGAATTCCCTTCATTTTGGAAACAAGTTGTCCAGAGACTCATAAGTGCTTATTTGAAATTTTTCTAACAACCTGTTGGGGGACATTTACCCTCTAAATATATAAACTAGTGGCCTTCTATATCCATTAGGTATTGAGTCAACATATAACTTGAAAAATAAGATTGAAATTTCTAAAACTCACCTTGAACTTGTCCAATTTCTGAAATTTTCCCACCTTGAATAATTCACCAAAATCTCGGCCTTAAACCCAACTATAACTTTGCATTGGATCAACAAAAACATGTCCATTTTCTCATTTGGCTCTACATGCCTCTTTTCCCCTCGCTTAGTTTATCATGATTTGAAAACCCAAGGGTCTATAAAAAGAGCTAATGAATTGTGCACACAACACTTATTCAAGGAGGATTTCCACAAAAAAATTGAGGGAGAAAATCTCAATCGGCGATCAAAAGAAAGGACAAGAGAAGCAACCCCCCAACAAAAAATAAAAAATAGAGAGAAACCAAACCTACTATGTACAAGGTGAAATATATACCACTCAATAAGAGGGTTTAAGATAACCCCATATACTGGGATTTGAAGTACTTATCCATTTAGCTTTAACAACTTAAATACATTAGCTTGCTTTTAGGATGAGATGATGTACGAGCCACTCCATAACACATAAAATTTGGAGTTTCTTCCTGGTTTAGCTCTATCTGTATCTCACTTCAAAACATGGTCTCCCTCTTTAAAGGTTTTCTCACTAGCTTTCTTATTAAACAACTATTTGTTTAGATTTTGATGCTCTTTTAATTTATTCATGGTTGATTGCCTCATGTCTTCTAACTCAATCAACTCTAGTATTCTAATTACTCTTCCATCTTCACCTTATAATTTTAGCTGATAGGATAGCTCCAATGAAGGAAATTCAAGATATATTGGAAGCCTAGCCTCTCTACCATACACAAGGATGAAGGGAGAATTAACTATTGATATTTTTGGTGTGATCCTATCATCCTAAAGAGCATGTATGAATTTTATCTACCACTTCATTTGATTTATCTCCGTTTTCTCTTCATTATCCTGATCAAATTCTTGTTTATGGACTCAACTAGGACATTACCTTGGGGGTAATATATGGAAGAAGATTTTAAATAGATATCGTATTTGAGAGCCCAATCATAAATCTTAAATCCTACATTTTTTTTAGCATTATCAGATATTATGGTATGAGGGACCCCAAACCTTGTCACAATTTCCTCTAAGAAGTCTAGAATGGCTACCTTAGTAGCCTCTTTGATTGAAATAGCCTCAGTCCACTTGGTAAAGTAGTTAGTCCACCTGATCATGCCAATGAAGTCAAGACCTCATTGAGAGAAGGGTTGGTCTGATTGAATTAGGTGAACTGGAAGGACAACCAACCTCTTCTTACCAACAAATAAGGGACATTATCTTAATTTTATAACCCATAAATGAGCATCGTTGAATAGGTGGGCCAAAAATAAAAAACCCTCATGATATTCATGGCTATATCTCTTGGTGAACAATTAATGGAAGCCAAGCCTTTATGGAATTCACCAGAAATTATATCAATCTGATCCCTACCAATGCATCTCAATAACACTCACTCTAGGATTTTATTGAAGAGAAAGCCATCAACTAAGACATAGGGAATGGACTAAAGTTTGAAGTTTTTCCTTTAAGTTTATCCAACCCTAGAGGATATTCACCACTTTATAAGAATCTTTCCATATGATCTACAAAGTTGTTGCTATTAGGTGTACGTACTGCTAATTGTTTTTCTTCTTCCTCGAAGGTGTAAGAGTCTTCTTGGTAATCATTACTAGCATCTACTACATGTTGTTCACACAACCCTCTACCTCTAACTAGTTTGGTAACTTTGATTGTGACATCATAGTCCATGATTCTTGCTACCCATTGATTTATTAAAATTTGAAATGTTTTGTTAAAATATAGAAGCAATAATTGCTACAATGATATACAATGAAATACAAATGCTAGAAAATTTATTTGATCTAACTATGGAAGAAAATGGAAGAAATAGGGAAATTACCTTGATTTTTCTTATCTCGAAGTGTGTATAGGCTGGGAGAACTAATGGAACAAAAAATTATATCGTGACCATTTTGCTTAGTAAAATGCAGAGGTGCTGGAAATGTCTAGATACAAGTGCTTGGGTAGGGGTGAAGGCGTCTGCGGGCTGCTTGGATCTCTGCGGGGTGCCACAATCTATAGAAAAGGTCAAAATATGATTTTGACATTTTTGTTAGGGTTTCACACTTATTTGGAAACAATCACCTGTATGTCGCACTTTGACTGCAAGAGTACCTGTAAATTTGTAATACGAAAAATTTCCTACAAAACCATCTAAAAGACATCAAATCCTAAAAAATAAAGATGCAAAATGAGGGGTAGGAATGCCATCAACTATCAAATGAGTGAACTTACTACTGAACATTGCACTACATCTCAGACCCAATGTAGTTCTATGTGAGTGTGTGTGTAATAGTGCTCCTAGGTTTCCCTTCCGTTGATGACACCAAGATAGCGGACAATAGCTAGATAAAATGGAAATGTGTGGGATGGAAAAATGAACTTCTCCTTCCTATGTAGTGTGTATGTAGAAAAACGCACCCAAATGCAGTTCATTTTGATATGTAGATAGATAGTGCTTGATAAAAATTTCCCGCCATTATAATGGTATGTATGTTATGTTTATATAGGGATCTCTTGCTTGAATTTTGACAATAATACTGTAGTCATTTCTTCATATACCTTCTTTCTACCCCAAGCGTACCAGCCTATCACCCAACATGCACTAGTTGCTCACCCAAGGCACATAGGGTACTAAGCTCCTCCTTTTTTGTGAGCCTTGTGAGAGTGTTCCGCCATTGATGGAGAATGAGTTGAAAGAATGGAAATATAGACATTCACGCAAAAACATAAGATACAAATAACATATCCGTGCATAGATACATCATAAATGGGAATGAAAATTGTAAATAAGCATAATGAAACTAGATCTGAATCAGAATAATACGAAGAACACAAGGGTTTTACACTTAAGAACATGAATAACTAGAATCACACACATATATTGATTTATGAACATTTATAATGGCCTCATTACATCATAAGGGTCATAAAGACTGAATACATCAAGGAATATTATCTTAAACCCTACGAAAATACTCGGTAGAGAGATTTATTAGCTATTCTACCCATTACAACCCTTGTTCATACCCAAATCCATGCCTAATATGATTAAAACCCTTCTTACAAGCATCTACAATGCCTTGTTACCACTCAATACCCTCTGTAACCATAATAACATTCTAACAACACTTTTTTTCCTCCTTCAACTCTCAATTTTCTCAGCACTTCTTTATTACTCTCCTCCTCTCCTATTTTAGACCCAAACACTCCTTTGAATAGGATCTAGATGCACCGCCTTGGTTTCCTTTATGAACATATCACATGCCAAGTGGAAGTGTGGTCCACCATGGTTGAGTGCCTATGCCATCTTACAAATTCCTCCACTACATATAATGATCATCCTGAGAATATTCCTTACGTGGAATATTATTTTCTTGATCTCCAAGGCTCTAGGCTGACACCTTATCCAGTTGTCATGCCTACTTGGGATTTTCATGTGTTTCTCCCATGAAAATTTCTTAAAAATATGGCTAAGTACCCAAACGTCCCTGCTCCTGTGTGTGCCAACCTCTTATTCTTCATGATTCTCCCTTGCACACTTTTTCTTGAGTGCCTTCCTTCTTTACTGACTCCCACATGCACTGAATTCTTCCTTGGGACTTAGTCAATTTAGGGCCCAACATTACCCCACACTACGCATGTTGTCCTTCCTTAGAAACACTCTGCCCTTCCACCAAAGAATAAATAATAGAGGAAATGAAAGAATCTGTGATTGAATAAAGAATGGAAGAATCCTACTACTACTGCATGAGAAGTGGGAAATATTTCTTCATGGGGGATTCAATCTTAACCCAAACATCCACCTCATTCTGTGCATGTCGAAGTAAGTTACCCACCATCACTCTAACCTTGTCAAAACTAATCTCACCCCCCTTAGTATTCAACATATATTTAATGCTTTCCATCTACTTGTTAAGGTCTCCCAATGCTTCCATCTTACAATTGACTTGGGGGTACAAATCTTTCAATTTATTTTTTAATCAAAACCCTTAAGGCTTTGATCGCCTCTAATTTCTTCTCTACCTTGGCCTAGATCTTATCCCACTCCACCCTATTGCCCTTATTTTTCTCTTGAAATTATTTTAGATCCGCTTCGTGGCTGGAAATTAATATGCTTTCTACTCTATCCCTGTCACCACAGTTGTCATATACAATTTTTTCCATTTACGCCGTGGTCTTCACTAAGGTAAGGAGCTCAGAGTACCAAGTTAATATATCCTTAGTCTTCAATTTTTATTCATTCTTATGGCACCCCATTACTTCTTCCACTGATTCTAATGCAAGTGGCTTCCTTTCCATGGTGAGTATGTGCGTTAAGTCTTCCAAGAAATTCATGGTTGACTCATATTTTTGTTCATGAGGGGCCAGGTTTAGGTGCTTTAAGATAACGACATCTGAAATGGCCTCTATCTTCTTATGGAATTCACACACCTTTTCCTTTTCATCCCTTAAATAATGTCTTAACTATGCATTGATTAACTGTAACACCTTGGACTGTAGTTACTTCCTCTTAAGCATACAAGTGTTGATATGTGATTTCTTTTGTAAACAGGATGTGTTCCTTTGATTGAGAAGTCATGCTTGATATGGACTGTATCTTCTTTAAGATTATAGATCTTGACTGAGTCAGAATATGATTGGACTCTTTTATTTATTTCATTTTACACCTGAGTTTAATCTGATCTGGGAATGAATTATGGAGTTATCCATCTATAAGACCAAGCCTTGGATCAGTGGTAATGATCCAAGTGGTGCTTTAAGCTTATTCGTGATGAATTAAAATTATAGACCTTACGCAGGTTACAAGGTCTGGATGCATTGAATAAGCTAGTCCAGAGCATAACTCAGGCTGATCATGTTAAATGAATTGGTTCCCGATATCATAATATATCTGGAAGGTCTTGATCGTGGACCAGGTAATAATTCAGTTACATACAATTCATTAGCCATTTGACAGTGCAGGAGTGAACCCTGTTCGTGAATGTATGTTGTAGGTTCTTTTTCTGAGCATATGAAATGTTAGACCTAACTGGATTTATTAAGGTTAGTAACCTAAAACTAAACTTAACCTAAGGGTTAGATTAGTGTTAATCTAACCTAGACCTAGGCTAAGATCTAATGTTATAAGTTAGTATCTATGTGCAAAGTGGTTAGACTAGGTGTTATCCTAAATCCTAACCTAAGTTACTAACCTAACTATTGAATAAGGAGGAAGGGGACCTTTGGAAGGGTGTGATCCATGGGTGGCAGTTTCTATGTCATTAAATGCAGGGATAAGCATGAAGGACAGGTAATTTTGGTAGAAGTTTTAAAATGGCTAACTTGAGCCGACGTGGCAGGTCACCAAAGTTGGAAATGGTCTTTGATGTGCATTTTTCCATCGCCAACTATGGCGGTCGGTGGCAGTGGAGATTGAGTGGGAAATTAGGAGTAAATGCCATTTATGAACTCGGTCTTCGAGCTCGGGTTTCACGGGAAGGCATGCAGAATGGAAAGTTAATGGTTTGTTTGGTTTTTCATGCGCTCCGGTTTTCCCTCTGTCTGTTCACTGGTTCTTTGCACCAGTCTTCTTGGAGTTGCATGGCAAGTATGAGTGTAACTAGCTCTTTTCTCTGGCAAGGAAAATTTATAAGTCATGGAAATAGCAAAATTTTGTTGGTGGATCTAACTTGGAAAAGGAGAAGGTTCGAGCTCTTTTAGTGGTCTGCTTCGAAATTTTAAGCAAATAACCAGGCATGTTAGGCCCTAACCTTTAAAAATCTTGCTTTCTTTCAAGTGATTTCATTAGAACAACTCTGTTCAGATGATTGTTGGATTCAGTTGGTTTTTATGATAAGCTGTGCGTGATTTTGTTGCTGTATCTTCTTACTGGTTCAATTTTTCAATTAAAACCCTGATGGGTGTATTTTATTTTTCGAACTGTTGCAATATTTCATGGTGTTTTGCATACCGGCTTTAATTTGTGAAATATATGCAAGAATGTATGCTGGGCCTGCTTTGTGAGAGCCCATGAATTGTTCTCTTGATGGGTACAGGCTACTGTTGATACTAGTTGTTAATGCTTACTGTTGATGCTTGTTGTTGATACTCATTGGAAAGGATACTGATGGACTTTTTGTTCAGTTTGATTGGACTTCCTTGTAAGTTCTGTCGAGGTTATTAAGGTAGTGGTTACTGAACTTTGTTGGGTTTCGCTATGTTATTTAGGTTTTGTTGAATGGATAACTAGCTGTGTTTCAGTATTTATTGCGACCCTATAGAAGTTGTTTCTCCCTCCCTTGCGTTGCAAATTATGGGATTGAACTCGATGATAGTTTGCATTATACTTATTTATAGTATTCAAAACGACTCTTTGGAGTACATTGGATGATTTGTATATTATGGACCTCTGTTATTTTGTAATGAATTTTTGGTACAGACTCTTTGGGTGTATTTTTACGTTTCCTTTCTGTGTATGCTTGAGCGAAAAATATTGAAGAGGCTTAGTTGGATTCCTTGTTGCGAAATCAATATTTAGCTTTTGATTAAGCCTGATTTTAAATGTTTACCATTGTTGGCATAGTTGGAATCATTTACTATTATTTATCTTGTTACTGTTGTTCAGATTCAGTTGAATCCTTGAAAGGTAACCAGTGTATTTGCCTTTAATTAAGCCTAAATTGGTACACTGTTGTTTTTGACACTGTTGGGGTTCCTTGAGTATAGATAGATATCATGTGTCTTGGCTCTGTAAAAGTGGATCGTGAACACCATACTTCAAACTCTGAATGCGTCGAGATGAGAATAAGTATTTTATGTTCCATTCTGATTATTCCAGTTAGATGAGGCTGTGCATGTTGTGGGAATTTTGTATGGTTATCTCCGCATAGTCTTAGGGAAACATCAAATGCTTAATGCCATGGAGTATATTGTCGACTACGATATAATAGAAGTTCTTTAATTTCAACCTTGGGTCGAAAAGCCTTACTGTGTTTAGTAGGGACTAGCATGGGCTGTAGGTTGATGTAAGGGATTTTTGGCGTGTTTACGTCTTCTGTTGCATGGATATCCATTCTTGAGCTTGATTGAACTTAGGAGTTGTCGACTGCACCTCAACAGGTAATGGTAGTGAATATCTTCTTGTTGTCGCTTCGTGTGGGAGGTCATGTAGAGTCTGTTTGGTTGATAGTCATCACTGTTGGCGTGATAGCTACTGTACAGGAGTTTTGTTATATTTGATGTTAACAAAACAGTGGTAATTCTTGTGGCTTGTCTGACTTATTCGTATGCATGTAAGGTGAATGATTTCCTTTTGAGGAGATGGTACAGTCATGAACTTGTTGAAGGGAAATATGAATGACTTGTTTTCTTTCTCTTCTGTTGTAAAGTTTATGTTGATATTTTTATCTAACCGTTAGAATTGTTTTTAACATATTGATGGAATCATGATTTGTTATGATATTCCTTTTACTGTTGAATGTAATGATCTGTCTGATGTTTGCTGTCTTTGGAATTCAGATGGATAGATGATTTGGATACTTTCGTTCTTCTTGATCCCTAATATGTTGATGAAATATTTGAGAAGTATTTAGGACTATTCTGTAACGATAATTAGAGTTACACGTTTGTAGTCATTTTTGTATTACAAAAGCATAGTCAGAAACATGTATACTTGTTTGGTGAAATGATCTCATTTAAACAGGTTGTTTAATGGAAACAGTTGGTGGAATGCAATTGTTTTAAGAGTTAGTGCTTATCATGCTCAGTTCATCGAACTGACCCATGTTGAAAATTTTTGCAGATGGTCGCCGTAAGTGGTAAAAGCATGCAGATCTGATAGGATGTTCAGATTGTTTAACTTGGTTTATGATGAATTGCAGTTTGATTCTCTAAATGTACTAAATGAGGAAAGATGTTCTTTTTCCGTTGAGCATTGTATTAATTATGCTGAATGCATAAAATGTATTGATTAGTTCTGAAGGGAATGGAAATAGATATTTGATACTTATGTGTTTGTATTCTTATCTTGATAGTTTGACCTTTTTCGGTTCAAATATCTTGAGAGCATTGTTATTATTGTATAAATTGGAGACTTTTGTGATTATCAATGTACGCTTGCAAGATTGTGTGACTGAATACTTATGATTGTTTAGCAATTCTAGTGTGTTCTATTTAAAGCTAAAATTGAAATATAGATCACTGTCTTACTGGAAACTAGGGTTAAAATAAACCTAAGAAAGACGCTAAACAAGCTGAATTAAATTATTAATTCCTAGTCTTGATTAAACCAGGACAACGTGTAATTGGAATCTTAATCACTATATCTCGATACTTATAAGTAAGATATAAGTTCAGTTATGAGAACTGAATTAAACCTAAATGGGGTTTAGATGGCAATCTCATGTGAAGTTTATGAGTTATTGTCCAATTTCGTTGATTTAGAATTATGTATATTCTATGAACTCCTGGATGGAACCTTAGTCTTAATAACTTCTCTGTGTAAAGGGTTTTATTAAGAAAGATCATTCTAGGTGAGGAACTCTGGGATCGAGAAAGGCTAACCTTAGGGGAACGTCTTTTAATATAATTTAACTCAGCGTATGTAACACTTTTTAACAAGTAGATCTTTTCGAGGCGGATTTAAAGGTTGACGACACAAGTCAACTGCAGGGTTGTACCTTCGAGAAGATTAGGATCTTCTCGAAGATACAACAATGCAGGTGACTTATGATGACACCCTTTGCATTGATCGTTAAGATTTACATCTTTAACTCGAACAAGTTACTCTGGGACCGATTAGGAATGTGGTCACATTATATGGGTGCCTAGGAGACTCGGGGTATCTTGACACACTGGTTTAACTAGGGTTGGCCCAGTATGTCATCTTATCCCTAGTCTGCGAGTGCATCCATATAACGTTGTCACCTTACTAATCCGTTTCCGAGTGAATAACTTGGGATAAGGGGGACTGACAGAAGTCAGTATAAGACATTCCATATAACATAAGAATGGGGTGAAGGACGTATTCCAGATTGACGAGTATGCCGTTAAGGAATACGAGACATAAGCAGTATGTTTCAAATCTTTGGCCAAAGTATCGCAAGCTGCTGATTGCGTTGTCCTGAATCACCTGGTCTAAGGGATGAGATGCTGATGAATAATGGTAACAATTATTCAGTTAGGTTCCTTGGACAGAACATTCTGAATCCCAGAATAGGGAAGAGAACCGCGAGAGTGAAGGGTTAAATGAAAACTCCAACTCTTATTACTCATGAATAGATCGGTAGATTTTCGAGTCATGGAATGAATAGATCGGAGGTACTCTGAGTCATTACAGCTGCATATGGTTATCTGTTATAAGAATGGTTATTTGATTTGTGAGTTCTAAATTATGTATTTAAAACCAGTAATCATTTATCAATTTTTTTTTTTCACTTGTTCTAATGTATAAAAATGAGGATGTTACATTAACCCTTTTTTATTTATCTCTCTATCCCTCTTATTGATCTCCTCATTATTCTTCTTGAGTTCCTCCTCCAAGGCTCTTATTCTGTCATTTCTCCCAAAAAGTATTACCTCCACTTCTACTGACACCTTATTGAGCACGTTGCAAACTTGATCATCTGGAAACTGCTAGAAATTCATAAGAGGGTTTATTTCCCTTAAAACATGGTGCCTTCATCAACGCATCATTAATTACCTCAAACTCAGGATCATTGACGTGGGACTCAAAATCCCAAGACAACATCTTTCTTGTGCGAGGGTACACACTCTCTTAATCAAAATATGACCAAGCGAGGAGTTGGTTTTTGGGAAATATTCTTTGGAATCATTCACATAGTACCTTTCTTGGATCATTAACATAAGTCATTATGTGTTCTTGCGCCACTACTATGCCCTTTCCACCTATGTGCGATTCTGTTAGGAAGTTTACTGCTAAGCTAGGGTCTCAACCCATGCTCCCATACTCCTTTCACATGCTCGTGCTACCTTCAATTTCTTTCATCACTTCATTGGTTCTTTTCTCTACTTCTTACTTGACCAAATGTTAGATGATACCCACCACCTCTTTATCTACAGTGTTATCTACCCACTTCTCGGTTGGGGATGGTGTTTTCTAATAATGCATGTCTACATCCTAACTTCCTCTTTTTTCATGTGTGCCTTCTTCAAATTCATTCTTCTCTTCATCCCCTCCTTCATTAGACTCTTGTACATCATACACAGGAGGATTTTGAGCTCCTTCACACTCCTCATTTTCTTCTTCAGTCTCATGGCCTTCCAGGCACTCCATTTCCTCCAAATCCAAGATCTCGGCCACCTTCTACTTCTTCTTAACTAGAGATCCTTCTAACTCCAGGGATAATTGCATTCCAGGAAACTCGTCTTTATTGGATGAATTGTCCTTCTCCTATGTGGGAGAATTCTTTTAGTGAGTATAAGTGCTTGTGCCCACTCCTAACTCATGTGCTCCTATAGTGTACATTGTATGCGCATTTGTCACCTTTTCTACCGGAGTCTTCTCTCGTTCCCTTTTCTTTACTACCACTTTCTTCTTTCTAGTGTGGTCTTTTGGGATAGAGACATCATCCTCAACATAAGCACCCTTTTCAAACTTAGGCCTTAGTTACACATATACTCTTGCTACTTTTCTACCCGCAATAGGTAATGTCACTGGTTTCACCATGTGAACATCACGAGATACATAATTTTCTACATATGTGTGCTTCTTAGGATACACCAATGTCTGACGCATATCGCGGTAGTCTTTCTTAACTACACTTAGATAAAAATGAATATTTTAGGCTTCCTTGAACCTATTAACTGTGCCAAAAGTATTACCCAATGAAAGAGACTGGTAATTTACACTAAGGACTCTTGTTGCCATCTGTCAAGGTAAACCTACCGATACAAAAGTACTGGTATACAGTGAATTCAACCTCTCCATCCAATAATGCCAGAAATTTCTCAGGTATCCTCCATTCTACTCTGAATGCATTACACATCCATTTATACCATTTCTCCAAGCATGCCTTATGAGTAGCCATGATGGTGTCACAAGTGTAAGCCTCAAATATCTTAGTAGGGGAGGGGTCCTCATTCAGGTACTCCCAAACAAACTTATCTGGCCCATCAGACACCCCAATTTCCAAAAAGACAACGGTGAGGATGATGTTACCAAAACTAATTTTCTCTCCATCACACGTGACATCCATAATTTTCTTTGTAATAAAATCTAAAAGGTTGTTTACTGTCCCTTCCAAGATTCTAAGACAAATGTTTAACCAAATCTCATTTATCTGAGTCCATCTCTCCTACCCATTTAACTTTGTAACCAAGCACATGACCATCCTCATAAGATGGTTAGTGATTGGAGAGATATCAAAGTAACGTGAACCCTTCTTGTAATCATATGCCTCAACCATTTTCTCGATGGCCTCTTTATTGCAAAAGTCCTCATCTAGCAGCTCTCCCTCA
Organism: Taxus chinensis; assembly: GCA_019776745.2. Lineage (NCBI taxonomy): Eukaryota > Viridiplantae > Streptophyta > Pinopsida > Cupressales > Taxaceae > Taxus > Taxus chinensis. Next base: position 250,063,730 of record CM034147.1, on the reverse strand, counting down.
TAGATAATGCCAGTATACTTTGAAATTAGCTAAGGAGTTATGTGCATTATTCATCCTATAAAATAAAAGTGATTCTCATGCATGCGTGATATCAACCATTGGTATAGTCACCTAGGTTTTCTAAAATTGGGAAACTCGTTTAGTTGCAGAAGCCCATCCTTTTCCATCTTAACCTTTACTTCGTCATCGTAAATGGGCTTCCCATCTAGTGTTTTCTTCTCTATAGGGCGAACCAATTCTAACTCCATATACTTTTCCATAGTACTCGCTTGATGGTTATAATCACTTATGACCATGTTTCTTATATGAGACACCCATTCCTTACCTAGCAATATGCCATTTGGGTACTGCATCTCCGCATACCATTCTTCATTGAAACTAGTTGAAACGGTTAGTTTTCCTTTTCCCTTTCCATTCTTTGGTGGAACATTTGATCCCTTCCTTAGTGCCATCTTTTTCCATCAGGTTCTTATCACTTCTTCCCTTCCTCCTTGCCTTAGCTCTACTTAAATTCCACAGATCCAATCCTATGCAAAAATTACTTCAAATCCCATGCCCTAACCCTCCAACCCTAACATGGAAAATCCTTCTTCCACAATATGGCGTAACACCAATGGAATCCTCCAAAAAAAATCCTCCGCTCACACCCATGTACTCCCTTTCAAATCTGGTTCACAGATCAAATCCTGTTGAATCTTTCGTACAAAAATATTCTCAAATTCTCTTTGCACAACTCTTCTTTTGCAAGGATGCCCTATTTTGCGAGAGCTCTTTGATAACTTAAAATGTAAGGTAAAATAATAATTCACCTCGACCTTCTATTTATAGATTTTTTATTTTTCTGACCAAACCCCAATGCCACCTACCAATTTATATCTTAAAATCTATGGATTTTTCTGCATATATTTTCTATTAGCACGTGTTTTCCTTCTAAAGTGGAATAAAACTATCTCTCATAACTACACCCATAACCTTCTGGCACATAAAATTCATCAACCATAGATCAGGAGGCTCTCATCACCTAACTCAAACTTGGGATCTTAGGTTGAAGAATACTTACTGGCATCTCCGCCTGCCTCATAGTTTGTGGAAGTGCTTTTCATGAAGAACCTAGTGGTTTTTAGAAATCCTAATTTGACCACCCATAATGACTTCTTGTGTGGTTGCACAGGAAAACGGATATTTTTCCCATGTAGTGTTAGTCCTTAAAAAAATGTGGAGCATATTTTGAATTAGTACTTTGTACACCTCTGTGTTAATGCCCCCGAAGAAAATTTTCGTTGAGGTGTCTTACAAAGGATGGTGAGCCCATGGGTCAAGGGTTTCGGGGGGGTGAAGCCCCTAAGAAAATTGTTTTTGGCCTTGAAAACATGCATGATTTATCTGGGAAACCTCTTCTCATATGGGTAATGGGATTTTGAACCCATAGGTTTATGGGATTTTTGGGCCATGGTTTTGATACCCATTGTTTTGTAAAACTACTTAAGCTAATTGTTCTATTTATATGGTTTTGTACATATGATAAGATATACAAGCATGTAACATTGTGAGGTGTGTTTTGAATTCGAGTGTGAATTTCTGTAGAGTTTGTTGAGCATAGCTCCAAACATATCTGGGTATTGTATTCAGAGAGTGGTGGCTTGTAATAAAATCTGAGCAAGTGATTCTTGGTGGACGTAGCCCAAATTGGGTGAACCATGTTAAATACTATCTCTTTATGTTGTGTTATTTTATTCTACAATTTTATTTGAGATCTGTAATATTTTCTGCATATTAGTTTCTACTGTTGCGATTCTGTGAGGGATTATTCCACATATTTTATCCCTTATTTCCTAACAATTGGTATCAGAGCCTGGTTTGGTTTGCTGAAGTGTTGAATCACAGGGAAAGTTTTATCTTGAGTGAGAGTTATGTCAGATGATGGAAGATCTAGGGTTGATAAATTCAACGGGTATAATTTCAGTCTTTGGAAGATGCAGATGGAAGATTACCTTTATTAGAAGGATCTTTATATTCCGCTGTTTGAGAAGGTGAACAAAACCTTGAGCATGAGAGATGTGGAATGGGATTTGCTGGATAGGAAGGCACTGGGGACAATCTGATTTTGTCTTGCATCTTTGGTATTATTTAATGTTTCAAAGGAAAAGACTACAAAAGAACTGATGGATGCATTAGGGAAGTTGTATGAAAAACCCTCTACCTCTAATAAGATATTTTTAATGAAAAATTTGTTTAATATGAAGATGTCTGAGAATGGTTCAGTAGTAGATCATTTAAATGATTTTAATATGGTTGTAAATATGCTAGCTTTGGTTACAATAGAATTTGATGAAGAAGTTAGGGCTTTATTAATTCTGTGCTCTTTACATGTAAGTTGGAACAACCTGGTTATGTCGGTAAACAACTCGATTCCAACTAACTCAAAGTTGAAGTTTGAGGATGTTGTAGGGGTGATTCTAAGCGAGGAAAAGTGAAGAAAAAGATCTGGCGAATCTTCTACTTCAGGGAATGCTTTGATAGTGGAAACTAGAGGGAGACAGAAGAATAGAGGAAACCATGGAAAATCAAAGGATCGGGAAAGGTCAAAATCCAAAAGCAAGATAGTATGCTGGCACTGTGGAAAGTCTGGGCATGCAAAGAAGGATTTTTGGGAGCTTTGGGACAAGAAGAAACAACAGGAAGAAAATAAGGAGGAAAATGTGGCAATAGGTAATGTATGCCAGGATGCTTTGATTCTTTCTTTGCACAATATTACTGAATCTTGGGTTTTAGATTCAGGGGCTTCTTTCCATGCTACTCCACATAGGCATTATTTTGTTGATTATGTTCAAGGAGATTTTGGCATGTTTTTCTTGGTGATGATGAGCCTTGCAACATAGTTGGAAAAGGTTCTATTCAGGTTAAGATGCAAAATGGGAATACTTGGCTATTGAAGGATGTTAGACATGTGCCTACATTAAGATGAAATTTGATATCGGTGGGGAAGTTGTGAAGTGATGGTTGTACCGTGATATTTACAACTGAATCTTGGAAGGTTACCAAGGGTGCTCTTGTGGTGGCAAGAGGTAAGAAGGTTGGAACCTTGTATTTAACCACTGATAGCACTAATGTTTGTAATCTTGTGGCTTCAGAAGTAGATACAACATTGTGGCACTATAGGCTCGGTCATATGAGCCATAAGGGCATGGAGATCATAAAGAAGGATTTTCCTGGATATATAGAAATAAGTTTGGAGTTTTGTGAGAACTACATATATGGGAAACAGAAGCGAGTAAGGTTTCTCAAGGTTGGACCTACAAAGAAAGAGAGTAAGTTAGAGCTGGTACATTCTGATGTGTGGGGGGCAGCTTAGGTATCATCTCTTGGGGGTTCAAGTTATTATGTTACTTTTATTGATGATGTAACAAGGAAAGTTTGGGTTTATTGTATTAGAAACAAATCTGATGTATTTGATACTTTTGTTAAATGGAAAGCCTTGGTAGAGAATGAAATAGGTCTTAAGCTAAAATGTCTTAGGTCAGATAATGGAGTGGAGTATTGCAGCAATGAATTTGATGATTATTGTTCTAAGAATGGAATACATAGGAAAAATATGGTTCCAAGAACTCCTCTGTAGAATGGGGTGTCAGAAAGGATGAACAGAACAATAATGGAACATGCTAGGAGCATGAGGTTACATGTAGGACTACCTCTTTATTTTTGGGAAGAAGCAGTGAGCACAACTGTGTACTTGATAAACAGAGGACCCTCAAGTGCCTTGGATGGAGGCATACCTGAGGAGGCTTGGTATGGTAAGAAATTTGATTACTCATTTCTTAGAGTCTTTGGATGTGAGGTGTTTATCCATATAGACAAGGATGATAGGACCAAGCTAGAGGCTAAATTAGAAAAATGTACTTTCATTGGTTATGGTGGTTATTACTTTGGATATAAATGTTGGAGTATTAAGAACAAGAAAATAATTTGATCTAGGGATGTGGTTTTTAATGAGAAAGTCATGTATAAGCAGTAGTTGTAGGAAAATAGGGAAGAATCCAAGAAAGAATATGAAGTAGTAGAGGATCTTCTGGATGGAAAAGTGACACATGAATCAGTTCAGGAACCTCCTCAACAGGAACCCCAAACTCCTATATTGAGGAGGTCTGCTAGGGTAAGAAGAGAACTTGAACATTTTTCTCCTTCTCTTTATTACTTATTACTCACTGATAATGGAGAGCCAAAGAGCTTTGATGAAGTAATGCAGGTAGATGCCAGGAAGAAGTGGGAGCAAGCCATGGATGAGAACCATTAGGCTCTCATGGATAACCAGACATGGGATTTGGTGAAGCTACCCGAAGGCAAAAGAACATTACAGAACAAGTGGGTGTTCAGAGTCAAAGAGGAAGAAGGAGGCAAGAAAATATACAAGGCCTGGTTGGTGGTCAAGGGGTTTGCCAAAAAAAAAAAAGGTATAGATTTTGATGATATTTTTTCTCCTGTAGTAAAAATGACTTCTATTAAAATTGTTATAGGAATAGTTGTAGCATAAGACTTGCACTTAGAAAAGCTTGATGTAAAGACTGCATCAGGCTCTCATGGAAAACCATACATGGGGTTTGGTGAAGCTACTTGAAGGAAAAAGAGAATTATAGAACAAGTGGGTGTTAAGAGTCAAAGAGGAAGGAGAAAAGAAAATATACAAGGCCCAGTTGGTGGTCAAGGGGTTTGCATAGAAAAAAGGTATAGATTTTGATGAGATTTTTTCTCCTGTAGTAAAAATGACTTCTATTAGAACTATTATAGGAATAGTTGTAGCATAAGACTTGCACTTAGAAAAAATTGATGTAAATATTGCATTTATCCATGGTGATTTGGAGGAGGAACTATATATGTAGCAACCAGAGGGCTATGGGGTCAAAGGTAAAGAGGAGATGGCGTGTAAACTGAAGAAGAGCTTGTATGGCTTGAAACAAGCTCCATGTCAATGGTATAAGAAATTTGATGGATTCATGATGGAGCAAGGTTATATTAGATGTCTTTCTGACCATTTCATGTATAAAAAGAAATTTAAGGATGGCAGTTATATTATCCTTTTTCTGTATGTGGATGACATGTTGGTTGCAGGTAAAAACATGTAGGAAATAAAAGTACTCAGGAAGCAGCTAAGTGAATCATTTGCTATGAAGAATTTGGGGGCAGCCCAAAAAATCCTTAGTATGAGGATATATTGGGATAGGAAGGAATAGAAGCTGACTTTATCTCAGGAAGGGTACATTAAGAAGGTATTGGAGAGGTTTAACATGCAGAATTATAAACCGGTTGGGACTCCTTTAGCAGGCCATTTCAAGTTATCAAAGGAGCAATGTCCCAAGACAAAGAATGAGAGAAACTAGATGTCGAAGGTACCTCACTCATTAGTGGTTAGTAGTTTGATGTATGCCATGGTGTGCACCAGGCTTGATATTACCCATGTAGTGGGATCAATGAGTAGATTTATGAGTGATCCAGGTAGAGATCACTGGAAGGAAGTAAAGTGGATCCTTTTGTATTTGAGAGGGACCATGGGGACATTTTTGTGCTACAATGGATCAGACACCACTTTGTTATGTAGATTCAGATATGGCTGGAGATGTAGACAGTAGGAGGAGCATGACAGGTTATGTTTACACTGTAGGTGGGACAACAGTGACATGGATTTCACGGCTAAATAAGCTAGTGCATTTGTTAACCAAAGAGGCTGAGTATGTTACTGCCACAAAGGCAAGTAAAGAAATGATTTGGTTACAAAAATTACTTGAGGAGTTAGGGCATAAGCAGGAGGAAGGAAAGGTGCACAGTGATAGTCAGAGTGCTATACACCTAGCTAAGAACTCTAATTTCCACTCTAGGATGAAGCATACACAGTTAAGGCACCATTTCATTAGAACAACTTTGGAGGAAGAGAGGTTGAAGTTGGAGAAGATTCATACTAGTCAAAATCCTACACACATGTTGACTAAGGTGGTCACAAGGGAAAAAATGAAGTTGTGTTCAAGTTTGGTTGGTCTTCACGAAAACTAGTGAAGGGTGAGAAGCTTGCTCAAAGGAAAACTAGTCTCCAAGTGGGAGATTGTTAGGTTGTGGAGCCTGTTTTCATTTGAGAAAGTGTTGAAGACTATACACTAAGAGTACTGTACACTTTCCAAAGTTGTCTTGCCAGGGTTCGGGGACGTAGCCCCTGAGAAATCTTTTTTTGGCCCTAAAACGTGCCTGATATGTCGAGAAACGTGCTTTTCTCATATGGGTGGGATTTTGACCCATAGGTGTATGGGACAGTTTTGACCCATGGTTTTGTAAAATTGCTTAAGTAATTGTCTATTTATATGGTTTTGTGCTTATGGTAGAAAAATATGTAACATTGCAGATGTGTTTTGAATTCAAGTGTGAATTCTGTAGAGTTTGTTGAGCATAGCTCCAAAAAGATCTGGGTATTGTATTGAGAGAGTGGTGGCTTATAATATAATATGAACAATTGATTCTTTATGGACGTATCCCAAATTAGGTGAACCACATTAAATAATATCTCTTTGTGTTGTGTTATTTTATTCTGCACTTTTATTTGAGATCTGTAATATTTTCTACATATTAGTTTCTACTATTGCAATTCTGTGAGGGATTATTCTACTTATTTTATCCCTTATTTCCTAACAAGAGACTTCTAGGACTAGATGGGCCTTTTCATCTTGACATTGACAGAAGGAAAGTAGAGAATTGACTGGGGACAGATCATTAATAATAATCTCCATCTGTAACTTGTCTAAATTCCTGCGAGAAGGAAGTTCCACATGAATTCTTACCTAGTTTATCTCCTTGGAAGCTTGAGATCATTCAAAGGATTGGCTCTCATGCAGAACATTGCTGCTAAGGTTCTTGCATTCGAGAAAATTTCACAGTTGGCAATGGAGGAGAGCAAAAGTAATTTCACTCGCGTGAATGATGCATTCACCATGTATGTGGTCTGAAGCTTAGAAGGGGATCTTGAAGCTATGATGTCACCAAAACCGGTATCCTTGACCAAGGAATACGACTTGTACTTCATACAATTCTAAACCTACTCCTACATATGAGTCGTTGGCTTCAACTAAGCTCCACTGAGACTACCTATGTACCTCAGTGACTATATTGTATTGCTCGAGATTTGTAGGTAGATCACTCAAGTGAATAACAAGATTAGAATTAGGAGAAAGAAGTTGATTTCATTCACTTTATCTCTAGGGGTGTTCACGTGCAAAATTTCAAATGATGCATCTCTGCTAGAGGATGCTTTTGCACATCTGACTTTTCCTTCCATTTTCATCAGGCCTAACTTTGACATTTGAGAAGATCCCAACTCATTCTATGTCCAAGAATTACAACACGAGACACAAATCGAGGACTACTGGGCTAAATGTATTGACGAGTTCAAAGTACATGAAAAGGACGACATGAGGATGACAATCAATGAGATGAAGAAATTCAATTTCTCTTGGTATAAAGATATCTTAAATTATGATGGGACAAAAATGTATGATCCTAAGTATGCAACAGTCAATATGTCCCCAATGCCCAAAATCAACTAGCATGTTCGCGAATTAGGATATATATTAGAGCATACTAGAAAGGTGGTAAGGAGAAAGAGGAATTGATTTTAAAAGAATAGGACTATGGTCATCCAGTCATGAGGATTTTCTCCAAGCCAGAAGTAAGCTTCACATCATTTGTCTTCAAAAGTGGTAGAGGCGACTTCCATCTCTAAACACTCTGGAACGAGTTTAAAAAGGAAAGCCACAGAATTGGAAACTTCTTCCTACTAGAAGACACCCAAGAAAGTAAGGGTAGAAGAAGGATCATTGGCATTATTGTAGGAGGAAATCTTGATCTCAGTAATGAAAATAGAAAATCCAACATCAGAAGCACAAGTGAATGAGGAGTACATGGTTCACGATTTAGTCTTTGAGATACCACAGGAGGTCTCACCTCTTACTGACACCAACACCCCTCTCATTCAGTACTTTCCTCCTCTAGAATAAATAATGGTTGGTACACCCATCATTGAGCTTGAATCTAGAAAAATTCTTTTGTGGATGTGGGAAATGGTCATCCCTGACACTCACACTGTGTAACAAGTAGCAACCCTTGATCTATCAGTGATTATCTCATTGGCTAAAGAAAAAAGGTCAAGAAAGATTACACATATAGCCTCATGATTATATATTAGGGAGACAGGTAATCAGTACATCAAAGTAGCTCAGCCAAAGGTAATCAAGCCAGTGGATGAGATGACACTGGATGACTACGAGATGAACATGATCCAATTACAACTAGATACTCATGAGGGAGATTTTCACATATATCAACAATCTTATACTCACATGGCAAGGAATAAAGAATATAAAGAGAGGATTGAGGTACGAGAGGAATGAATACAAACTCTTTCATTTTATGTGTAACACCTAGTGGAACCAAGCACTACAACACTAGCTATTTAGAAAGTGGCACCCATCACTAGCTTCGATCCAAAATATATCAGAAGAACACATAAGCTCATGATTCAGGGGTGAGAAAACAATGAATGGATTGGATCAATCTCTAAAAAATGGAAGCCAACACTCAAAGAAGTAGTCAAGATCTTTGTGTACATGTGTGCAACAACCAATAGAACATGAACACTCAAAGAGGACGTGGAGATAAGAAAGAGAGTATTGGGAACCTCTGGGACCAGTAGTGAGTGAGATGAACAAAACCCATCATCAGGAGTTGATCGACAAGAAGGTTTTTGAAACTCCTACAGAAGACTTGACATGTGTATGGGATAGGGCCTTGGCAAACAATTTTGAGGAAATCAATCGGCTTTCACAAAGCTAGAGGAGAAAGAAGAACAAACATACAAGATGTAGGATAGTATAAATTGGAAAGTTCAGAAACTTGGAGTACTTGCAATGAGTGAACACACAACTACTGATGAGTTGATCGACCCTTTCGAAGAATATGTCAAGAAAGGGGTGGGCAACCCATTGCCCTTCACTAAGGATACTCTTGACTTCCTCTCAGAGATTCGAGCCTTCATTGCACTTATCATAGAAAAGTACTCATCATGGCTCGGGAAGTGTAAGGACATAACCAGTGTGATCGATGTATGGACCGAAACCTTAAGTTGCATTCACATCCCTCATGCCGACAAAGTAGAACCTGTAATGCTTGTTTCAACAAGGAGCTTGGAAAGAAAAAAGTATTCTCAGGAAAGCGAAGTGGAGATCAGTCAAAGAATGGAGCCAAGTCCACTGCATTAGCTTATTCTTCCACATAATTCTTCTTCTCTTCTCACTTGACGCTCTCTCTCATCAATGTTATATTTTTGCATTGAGGTTTGAACTTTTTAATATTACTTTAAGTGAATTTAGAAACATAATGTAAACTTTAAGTTGCCTTGATTTTATAAAAGGGACTTAAATATTTAAGTGGAATATGAACAGTCTAAAGTCAAATTAAAGTATTTGAAAAGTCACTAGGAAGATGAAGAGTTGCATCCTCTTCTATAAATTGTAACTAGCTCCTCATTTGATGGTTCTTCTTAGACAACTTCTAAAATCTTCTTAAAACTTCTTAGATATTGAGAGATGTTTTTTGTGAATTCATGAGAGATATATCCTTGTGAAGAGAGCAAAGAGATAGAAAATTTCTTCTATTTTTCCTACTCAAAATGTCTTCCATTTCTATGATATGTACAATTTCTACTTGAGCTTCAATAAAGGAAGAAGGAATTTTAGCCTTTTTTGACTGAGGGGTTTAGTGGTACTTTGTGTTCATCAAAATCTATTTGGTCTTGTTGTTGTTACACAGATTTGTTTTCTTCTAAATTCAAGTGCATGTAATGAAGTTTCTGGTTGGTGTATGCAAGTCTCTGATTTTCTACTTGCAGCATTAGTTTATCTTTTCTAATTTTCTCACTCCCTTTCCCACTCTCCTAGAAAATTATTCCCTTGCAGATATCTACAAGATTTTTCCACAGGGTCAGTGGAGTGTCCCTGTTGGATCCCCGGTCATAAGGCCACTAGGAGAAAACTCATTTTTACTTGCGCATGCACATATGAAAGTTGCACTGGTTAAGTAGAGGGACTTAGACTCCTAGAGCATTGGCAAGATAACCACCAATTTTTCCCTAAAAAATTTTTCTCGCCAATAGTTTTTGGCACCCACCGTGGGGTAGATTTAGCAGCATCTGCACCTGAATATGACTAGAAGGTCTGAAAAATACAATTTTTTTTTTGAAAATTAAAAATTCAAAAAATATTTTTTTTAGAATTTGAATAGCTATATGAGCCATATGTCTACAAACCATGAATATGTTGGGCAATCCTCCCATTGAAAGACTTGAATTTCTCTTCCACATCCAAGAGGATATTGCTTCAGATTTGAGAGAAGCTATTTGGCATAATAAGAAAAGTGTCAATCACTACTTCATTTCCACAAAAATTCTTGACCTTGAAGAAGAACGTGTTGCTGAATTGGAAAGGCAAAGACAAATTCTAGCACCACAAAGAAGAGCATAAATTTCTAAGCTGGAAGATATAAGATACACCTGGTAACAGAGACAAGGAGGACAAATTGACCTTATTTTTGAAGAGCTTCAAAGAAGACAAGATCTTCTCAGAATTCTGAAGTCTCCTTTTTGTCAAGCAACTGGTCACATTGGGAACCTGTGTTTTCAATCCTTTAGATAGTGAATTCTGATACATCAATGAGAACCTTGAATATTTCACTGATGTAGAGACCAAAGAAGAAAATAGAGGAAGAGAAGAAAGATTGGAAGAGGAAATAAGAGCTCAACTCAAAGAAATTGAAAGACTTCAAGATGAGGCAGACAAAAGAGCAGGAGCAAAAGTTACATCCTTAGAGAGGTTGGAAGCTAGAAATAGAAACAGAATGGGGGATCGTGATCATGATCATGAGGTCGGTAGGTCTACTGTACCATGGGGGAGAAACACTGGCCCACTCGCCCTTGCTCAACCACTCCACGAGCTACCAAGAGGCTCAAGAAAAAACTTTCCAAAATTCAGAGGGGATGGTTCTCAACTCCCTGAAGAACATGTAGCATCATTTATCACCACTTATAGTGTACTGGACATGGAGGACGAAGATGTGTCAGTTAGGATCTTTGTGGAGTCACTCCAAGAAAAATATGTTGAATGGTTCTACATGCTAGCCCTGAGGTTTGTCACTTGTTGGGAAGATATAAGAAGTACATTCGAACACAGGTTTAAGACCACAAAATAATGTCAAGATCTATTTGTCCAATTGGTACAAATGAAGAAAGAAACCTCTGAATCAATGAGAGTCTTCATAGAAAGATATAATAGAGTGATAAGAAAAATCCTTGAAGATGTGGTGCCTCTTGAAAATAATTTGAAGAGATTCTTCATCATTTCCTTGCCATCAGAAGTAGGTATCTTCCTTATAAGAACCCAACTAAGAACATTGAGGGAAGCTCAAGACCATGTGATAGAAACCGATGATGATCTAATCCTATTTGGAAAAGTGAAAAGCCCAAATAGAAAGAAAAAGGGCCATAGTTTAGGCTCAGTCACCATAGACCCAATGTTCCAAAAAATGGTGAATGACTTGGTTTCCTTGAAGAAACAACTGTATCAGATCACAATGTGGAACACTCCAAGGAAGCCAAATCCTCCCAATAGACCAAGGATTGCCCCACCTCCTCACGGGCTTGCTCTTGAAGCACCACTAGTTAATGCCGCTTGTGACACCGAAGAACTACAGGAGGAAGCGGAAATTGAAGAACCTGAAGAAGAAAATGTAGAGGACTATGAAAACTATCTTGAGGTTGAGGAAGTTGATGGTGATACACACAATGGCCTAATTGAGTATGTTGATGATGAAGATGATGAGGATGAAGAAGCTCCAAGTTTCTCATGCACATATTTCATTCACACATAGTCCAAGAAAGGTGCTCCATCCTCAGTGATTATAGTGAAGGAAAAGAAGAAGAAAGATGATTCTCTTACGGACGTCCCACAAAATAAAATCATCAGCAGAAGATCACCATTAGCACCTTCTATGGAGTTGGCTAAAGAAAAAGTAGACCCACTGGTTAGTAAGGATCATACTACCATACCAAGTAAGTCATCTAATCCTTCTTTCAGCTCAAAGTTTCCTAAGAATAATTCTTCTTCAAAATTTTTTCCCGTAAAAACATCTAAGGTTTCATCAAATCCTGCATCCCCATTTCCCTCCAAGCTAGTTAATTCAATCGTGAAGGAAAATTCAACACCCAAAATAACAAAGCCTTCACCATGTAAATCTTTCATCATTCTCGGAACCTCTTCCTCATCCATCATAACCCCATTTGACTTTGTGGAACACAGAAGAAAAACTAAAGTCCAACTCTCAGAAATAGAATACCTACAAATGCATCCCACCCAATTTGATAGGTTCATTGATGTAGTATGTGGAAGTAATCCTATAACCTCAGGTCCAAGTTCCAAAGGCTTACTCCCCACACCATCCACACCACCTTCTCAAAACATGCTAGCTCTCAGTGCCTCCAAAACCAACAAGGTTGAACCTTTCTACCTGTCACTCCTCATTAAAGGCTTCCAGCTAAATAATTGTATCATAGATTCCAGAGCCTCAGATAATGTGATGCCCATCAAAGTTGCAAATTCTCTATGCCTCACCTTGACCCGGGAAAATGGAACTTGTTATTCAATGGAATCCAAACAAGTGCCATTGGTAGGAAGAATCAAATATGCACAGGTAGCACTAGCTGATTTTCCAGACAAGAAGGTGCTCCTGACCATCCTGGTGGTGGACATCCCAACATCCTTTGGCATGCTATTGAGCCAAAGATTCTGTAGAGACTTGGGTGGAGAAATAAAAATGGACTAGTCATCTACAACTATTCTAGTGAAAGGTGAGATAAAGAATTTGCTTCCAGTAAGGAAGATGAAGTTCATAGTACAAAATTCTGATGATCCAAAGGTAAACATTCTCTTTCAAGATATCGGGCTAGGAAACTACTTCCTCACATCAGAAAAAGATGAGAACTTGCCACTTCTTATGGAAGAGGAAGAAGATCAAGTTTGGATGATGGAATTTGATGGTAGTCATTCTAGTGCAGGTTTGGGAGTAGGTGTAGTGTTGTATTCTCCTTCTGGTGAATTGTACCCATTTTCCTACAAGCTGTAATTTGATAATACGAATAATACAGTGGAGTATGAAGCTCTCCTTTTAGGCATAGGTGTGGTAGAAGACATGGGAATAAAGAAGATGAGATGCTAAGGTGATGTGAAGGTGATAGTAAAGGAATTCTGTCAGCAATATTAGGTGAAGAATCCAAGACTCTGACATTATAAAAATATAGTATGGGACTACATTAAATCTTTCGATGCATTTTCCATTAAAGCTATCCCAAGAGAAAAGAATGAAAAGGCTAATTCTCTTGTGGTGTCGGCTTCCCTAGTGACACCTCATCCTTATTTTGGTAAAGACAAGGTGACCATTGAAATGGTATTCAGGCCTAGTGTACCAGATAATGCAAATCATTGGCAAGTCTTTAATGATGATAACCAAATTTTAGCATTCTTGGAACAAAGAGATAATTTCAACAATCTCTTTTTTGAGGGAAGCAAGAAACCATATTGAGAAGTGGTAGCTAGAGAAGAGAAAGAAGGAATTGAAGGGGTTGATGAAGAAGGAGTGATCAAATTGAAAGGAAACAAGATTCCCAAAGGCCTAGTTTCTCTGGAAGACCTCTTTGAATAACACGAAAAATTCATTCAAGAGAAAGAAAAAAAATCTTCTCGGTGCCCAACTGATTTTGATAAGTAAAACATTAGCACATTGGAGGAGCCAAGAATGGTCAACATTGGAAAAATTTTCTCACCTGAGGAGAAGCGAATATTTTTTGCACTACTCAAGAAATATTTAGATGTTTTGGCCTACTCTTATGATGAACTCAAATCCTTCCAACCAAAGGAAATGCATCACTCGATTCCTTTGAAGTAGGATGCCAAGCCATTCAGGAAAAAAAAATGCCATACAACCCAAAGATTTTTGATACCATCAAGGAGGAGGTAATGAAGATGCTCAATGAAAGAATCATCTTTCCCATCCACCATTCAACGTGGGTGGCTAACATTGTGCCCATGTGGAAGAAGAACGGTGAAATAAGGATATGTGTATATTTCCACAACTTGAACCAGGCATCACTGAAAGACAATTATCCTCTCCCTATCATGGACCACATTTTGCAAGTAGTCACTAGATCTGAAATGATTTCATTGCTTGATGGATTCTCAGGGTATAATCAAATCAAAGTGGCAGAGGAGGATCGCACCAAGACAACCTTCACAACACCTTGGGGCACTTTTTCCTACAGCAGAATGCCTTTTGGCCTAATCAATGTGGGAGATACATTTCAAAGGGTGATGGATTTGGCATTCAAAGATCTAAAACATTGCATTTTCATATATCTTGATGATCTCATGGTGTTTTCAAAGAAGAGGGGAGATCATATCCATCACTTAGAACAAGTACTTGCAAGGTGTAGGAAACATGGACATATCACTAAATCCAAAAAAGTGCATTTTTGGAGTTACAGAAGGCAAGTTACTGGGGAACATTGTGAAAAAACATGGAGCACACATTGATCCTGAGAGAGTATGAGCCATTCAAGCATTATCTCTACCCACAAGCAAGAAAGGAGTTCATTCATTCTTTAGAAAGGTGAATTTTCTTTGTCACTTTGTTCCTGAGTTTGCTGAATTGACAAAGCACATCACCACCATGATGAAACCATAGGAAAACTTCAAATGGAACAATGAAGGGAAGGAAACATTTGAAGATATCAAAAAATCCATTGCCAAGGCTCTGACTCTTGTGTCTCCAAATTTTAACAAAGAATTCATCATGTATTGTTATGCATCAGAACATACCCTCTCTTCCATCCTTGTTCAGAAGAATGATGAAGGCATGGAAGTGCCTATTGATTTCATGAGTTGTCCATTGAAAAATCATGAACTAAACTACAGCCAATTGGAGAAGCATGCCTATGCAGTGGTCAAGGCTGTAAAAAATTTCAGGTTTTACATCCTCAACTCTCATATGGTGGTGATGGTCCCCAACAGTGCAATCAAGTCCATCTTGACACAACAAGATCCCAGAGCTAAAAGAGGAAATTGGATTGCAAAGACTCAAGAATATGACTTGGAGATTCAACCCTCCAATCTGGTAAGGGGGAATGGTTTGTGTAGGTTGATTGCTGAAGATGAAACACTCAAAGCTCAACACAGTGAAGAAAATTGTGCTTACTCAACTTGTTACGAAAACAACCCACATAACCTCTTTATAACCACTACTGATGAGTGGTATGCTGATATTTCCTATTACTTAACTTATGGAGAATTCCCTCCTCATCTTGATTACAAGAAAAGGAGAACACTCAAGCTGAAGGTGAAAAAGTTTGTAATCTAGAATCACATGCTTTACAAGAGAGGCCTGGATGGATGCTTCCTCAGGTGTGTAGATAAAGAGCAATAAGAAAAATTACTTAAAGCATACCATGACCAAGCATGTGGTGGGAATTTTTTAGTGATGGTCACTACACACAAGATCCTCTGAGGAAGGTATTATTGGCCTACCCTCTTTGTAGACACTCAAGATTGGGTTTCCAAATGTGAAGCATGCCAACAATTTGTTGGGAGACCACAACTTGTTGCACTACCACTCAGGCCAGTTGTTATTGAAGAACCATTTCAGCAGTGGGGGATAGACTTCATTGGTGTTCTGAATCCTCACTCAAGTGTGGGGCACACCTATGTGCTCATGGTGACAGATTACTTCACAAAATGGGTGGAGGCCATTCTGGCCAAGCAAGCCAACACCAAAATAGTATGCAACTTCATCAAGGAGAATATCATAGTACGTTTCAGAGTACCACAGAATATTGTAGCAGATAACGCTACCTATTTCTCTTCAAGGGAGTTGACCAAGTTTTTCTATGGCTACAGAATCTCTTTATCTCATTCATTGGACTACTAGCCATAGGGAAATGGACAGGATGAATCAAGCAACAAGAACATTGTGACCATTGTCCAAAAGCTTGTAGATGAGAACAAAAGGAATTGGCACAAAAACTTGTATGATGCATTGTGGGAGGATATGATCACTCCTAAGAAGGTAATAAGTATGTCACCATTCTAACTATTATATGGGGTCAAAGAATAAATTCCCCTCATGATCAAGATGTCAGCCCTCAAGTTGCTACAGGGAATAGAATATGGTCAATACAAGGATTCCATTGACAAGAGGATCCTCTTTCTTGAGAGGCTAGAAGAAAATAGAATCCGAGTGGTGGACCCTATCAAAGAACACCAGTTGAAAGTAAAGAATTTTTTTGATAAGAAGGCCAAGGTGAGGGAATTCAAAGTTGGAGACTTCGTCTTGCTATGGGACAAGAGAAGGGAACCAAAAGGCAGCCATGGAAAGTTTGATTCATTATGGCTTGGCCCATTCCAGATTCGTGAAGCTTGCGGTGAGAATGTTTTTCTACTCTCATATTTGGATGGAATGCCACTGGAATTGCCTCACAGTGGGAAATACCTAAAATTTTATCATCAGTGAAAGTGGGTTGTCCCTTGCCTTGTACCATAGGAAATTTCTAGGTGTGTTTCCCATTTTTTGTTGTGTTTCGTGTGTTTCCTTTCCATCATTTTGTGTGTGTGTGTGTGTGTGTGTGTGTGTGTGTGTGTGTGTGTGTGTGTGTGTGTGTGTGTGTGTGTGTGTGTGTGTGTGTGTTTCCTTCTTCCATTCCTTCTTTCTCAAAATTGTACATGACTCTGTAAGGCCCAATGGATAAGGCACTTGTCAATGAATTATATGGTCTAAAATTGAGATTCTTGATTCCCATGTCATGTCTTATCTACACTCATTCCATGCCATGTCCCCAAGCTAGAGCCAATTGTTGTCATGTAAATGTGCAACAGGGAAATTGACAATTTCCAAGCACAATGACTATACCCCTGTGCCAAAATTTTCATGTTTTTCCATTCCCAGGCACACCAAGTCCACCCATTAGTCTGGTGACCCCCCTATTTGATGTCAAGTTATCTCATCCCCCTAGGTGATTTAGGAAAGTCAAATTAGTCCCCTAGGTGATTTTAGGAAGTTCTGAAAAGATGCTATCTTCTGGCAGTATTGGGAAGGGCTATCGCTGGCCTTCCCAAGACTGGATCAACCCCCCTGGAGCATAACAGAAGGGTAAAATTCAACATGGAGGTGAATTGAAGACCTTATAACATCATGGAAATTATTTTGGAAGGTTTGGGGAAGTTTTGAAAGACTTGGAGCAGTCTGAGTAAAAACAGGGTTCACAAGCCTAGGTAGTACACAAGCCTAAAAATACTGCTGGACTTCAGAAGAAGATTTCTGGAGCTCTAGACGGAGTTATATGTAAAAAAAACATCTCCAAATATAGGATTCCAATACCTACATGATGGTGAAATCATATTTTTCACAACACCTTGGCACATAGGGTTTGCAGGTAGTTTTTCTTTGGAACACAGGTGGAGTCCCAAATAAAAAATCCAATTTTTCAGGGATCAAATGGATGAATAAAGACATGATACCCCACCATTGGATTAAAAATTCCATTTCCAGTTAGGATCATATAAAATTTCACCAATAAATTCCACCGGGAGCTCAAGTTATCATCGTTCCAAGTTACCCTCTTGAAGGTAGTTCAGGAGTTAGTCAATTTTTGGGAGGACACATGTCAGCACCAGGATCCTGGTGGGATTTTATGTCCCTAAAATCCCTAAGGTCAGGTAAAAAACCTTGGAAAAATGTTCCCAGCCCCCATGTGACCTCTGGGACCCTCATGTGACCTTCAGACTTGACAGTTCAGCCCCCAGGTGCATTTTTGGAGCTCAAATTCCCTGCCGTCGGATCGAGGACACGTGTCAGCTCCAGGACCACCATGGAATTTTATGTCCCTCACGTCCCTGAGGTCAGGGAAAGAAGACATGGAAAAATTCACCCAACCCCTATGGGGAGTCTTTTGGTCATCCACGTGACTGACTTTCAACCCTCAGTGCTTTAAAGCAACTTTTTTCAAATCCATTCCCTGCTGTCAGATCGAGGACATGTGTCATCCTCTTGACCACCATGGAATTTTATGTCCCTCATTTCCTTGAGGTTAGGGACATCAAGACATGAAAATGTCACCATCCTTCTCCCTCCATGATTTCAAAAATTTAAAATTGTAATTGTCGCTTCACCTGCTTCCAGTGCTTCTAGCTGCTTCCACTCCTGTGCACAGATATTTCCATTCTTCCTCTGTAACTTCTCATCCATCATTCCACCATTGCTGAACCTTGAAATAGACCTGCCATAGAGGTAATTTCCTTCCACTCCATGAAATCACATAGGTCCCAGAAGGAAATTTGAGCAAACACAGAAGGAGAGGCACAAAACGAAGAAGGAGAAAACAGAGAAAACTCCATGGCCATGAAACGAGAAGTTGAAGAAATATCTCAAACGAGATGCATGAAACAACAAATGTATTTTTTTGTTAATTCCTCTACCCAAGGCCATCAAGAAGACACCTTCAAACTCTCCTCTCGTGCAACAGAGCATCCACAATGAAGAAATCCCACTTCTAGCTCAACGAAGAAAAAATTCAATTTCCTATCAAACCGTTGGGTGAAACGAAGTAGAATTACACATGAAGCATCAAAAGATAAAAACACATCAAAAATATAATTTTTTCACAAATGGAGGAGAAAAATAGACCTATAATTTTGAGGTCCATTAATGGTTTTCATATCCAGAAGCTCTACCAGGCCCAAAATTTAAAACTTTAAAATCTCCTGGACTATTAAGCAGGCGGGCCTGAAATTTCAGAGGGGTGATATTGGGAAAAAAACCATATCAAAAAAATTTGTTCCATGTCAATCCGACCTCTAGAAGCCCACTTTCTAAAAATAATAGGTCTACTACATAGGGACTGCTATTTCAGGAAAGTCATCAACAGAAGAACCTGCGAAGGAGACAATGACATTGAAGATGCACTACAGCTGAGAACTCACCAGAATGGACATTTTTGACACTTACTAAAAATAGTAAGTGGTCCCATAGAAACCTACTAAAAATAGAAATTTGATCCAGAAGGAATGAGGAACATAGGGAGAAAGAGGAAAATAGAGCCGCAACATCTAGTTGAAGATCAAGGACTTGATTTTTCACACTTACTAAAAATAGTAAGTTGTTCTTTCTGGGCTAAACATGAAGTCGAAGTGGATGGGACAGAAGCCAAAACAACCCTTTTCCTGAGAGTATGATGTGGAAGACAATGATGTCTTGTACATGGACCTGAATGACCTTAAGAATCACATGGCCTCCAAGGACCAAAAGAGGATTGAAGACCAGATATTCACAAGTGGCTTGTTCACCACTGTAGGACACCCAGTGTCTGTGCAGAGTCTTGAGTTAGTCCTAGCCTGCTCTTTCCACTATGAGCCCAAGACATGAACCATCTGAGCTGAAAATGGTACAACAATGGCAGTCATCAGCCCTAGGACCATTTCACTCTCTCTGTAGATACCAACATCCCCCAACATGGTCATCATCTCAAAGGATAGGGCCTCACATGATTGGGAAACAATGGATTCATATGTCCAAGGAGTAGCACTTGGCTCATGGTTGAAAATAGGAAGAAATCCTTCCAGGATGCCCAAGAATCTTCCAAGGTGTGAGTTCTGAGAAGGGTATTCTGATGTCATCACTCTCCTCAGTAGAGTTATGGGTGAAGCAAGCATGAGAGACTTCCAGGACTGGATGGGCCTTTTCATCCTGACATTGACAGAAGGAAAGTAGAGGATTGACTGGGGGAAGATCATCAATGACAATCTCCATCTGTAACTGCTCCAAGTTCCCACAACAAGGAAGTTCCACATGAATTCTTACCTAGTTTATCTCCTTGCAAGCTTGAGATCATTCAAAGGATTGGATCTCACGCAGAACATTGCTGCCAAGGTGCCTGCATTCGAGAAACTTCCACAGTTGGTAATGGAGGAGAGAAACATGCATTTCACTCATGTGAACGATATATTCACCATGTACATGGTTTGAAGCTTAGAAGGGGATCTTGAAGCTAGGATGTCACCACAAGCAACATCCTTGATCAAGGAATACAACTCATACTTCATACAATTCTCAACCTTCTCCTACATATGAGTCAATGGATTTGACCAAGCTCCTTTGGGATTACCAAAATACCTTAGTGACTGGATTGTATTTTTTGAGCTCTACAAAAAGATCACTCAATTGAATAACAAGCTAAGAATTAGGAGAAAGAAGTTGATTTCATTCCCTTTATCTCTAGGGGTGTTCACGTGTAAAATCTCAAATGACGCATCTCACCTAGAGGCCACTTTTACACATTATAATTTACATTCCTACATCGTCAGGCCCAACTTTGACATACAAGAAGATCCTGACTCATTCTATGTCCCAGAATTACAACATGAGCCACAAGTCGAGGACTACTGGGCCAACTGTATTGACGAGTTCAAAGTACATGAAAAGGACCACATGAGGATGACAATCAGTGAGATGAAGAAATTCAAGTTCTCTTGGTATGAAGACATCTTGCATGATGATGGGATAGAAATGTATGGTCCTGAGAACATAACAGTCGAGATGTCCCCAATGCCCAAAATCAACTAGCATGTTCATGAATTAGGAGATATACTGGAGCAGAATGAAAAGGTGGTGAGGAGAATGAGGAATTGGTTTCAAAACAAGAGGACTATGGTCATCCAGTCACGAGGAATTTCTCCAAGCTAGAAGAAAGCTTCACATCATTCTTCTTCAAAAGTGGTGGAGGTGACTTCTAACTCTAAACACTCTGGAGCGAGTTCAAAAAGGAAGGCCACAGAATTGGAAACTTCTTTCTGTGAGAAGACACCCAAGAAAGTCAGGGTATAAAAAGGCTCATTAGCATCACTGCAGGAGGAAAGATTGATCTTAGCAATGCAAACATAAAATCCAGAAATAGAAGCACAAGCAAAAAAGGAGTACATGGTTCACGATTCAATCTTCAGGCTACCACAAGAGGTCTCACCTCTTGTCGAAACCAACACCCCTCTCATTCAGGACTTTCCTCCTCCTCCATAATAAATAATGGTTGGTGCACCCATCATTGAGCCTAAATATAGTGAAATGTTTATGTGGATGTGGGAAATGGTCATCCCTGACACTCACACTGTGCAATAAGTAACAACCCATGATCCATCACCGATTGTCTCATTAGATAAAGAAAAATGGTCAAGAAAGATTTCAAATACATCCTCACAATTCTATAGTGGGGAGATAGGTAATCAGTACATCGAAGTAGCTCAATAAAAGGTAATCAAGCCAAGTGGATGAGATGACACCGACTGACTATGAGATGAGCACGATCAAATTGGGACCAACTAATCATGAGGGATATTTTCACATATATCAACAATGTTTTGCTTGCATGGTGGCAAGGAATAAATAATATAAAGAGAATATTGAGGTACTAGAGGAACAAGTACAAACTCTTTCATCTTATGTGCAACACCTGGTGGAACCAAGCACTACAACACTTCCTATTGAGAAAGTGGCACCCATTAGTAGCTTCGATCCAGAATCCATCAGAAGAATGCATGAGCTCACGATGTAGGAGCGAATAAACAATGAATGTATGGACTCAATATACAAAAAAGGGAAGCCAACACTCCAAGAAATAGTCAAGATATTTTCATACATGTGTGCAATAGCCAACATAACACGAGCACTCAAAGAGGATGTGGAGAAAGAAAGAGAGTACTGGGAACCTCTGGGACCAGTAGTGAGTGAGATGAACAACACCCATTGTCAGGAGTTGATTGAAAAAAAGGTTTTTGAAACTCCTACAGAAGACTTGACACATGTATGGACTCAGGCCTTGTCAATTAGGTTTGAGGAAATCAATCAGGATTTCATAGAGCTAGAGGAGAAAGAAGAACAAACATACAAGCTGCAGGATAATATAAATCAAAAAGTTTAGAAACTTAGAGTACCTGCAATGAGTGAACACACAACTACGGATGATTTTATTGACCCTTTCAAAGAATATGTCAAGAAAGGAGTGGGAAACCCATTATCCTTCACTAAGGATACTCTTTACTTCCTCTTAGAGATCCGAGCCTTTATTACACTTATCGCAGAAAAGTACTCATCATAGTTTAGGAAGTGCAAGGACATCAACAGTGTGATCGATGGAAGAACCAAAACCTTGAGCTGAATTCACATCCCTCATGCCATAAAATTAGAACCTGCAACATCTCATTTCAAAAAGGAGCTTGGAAAGATAGAAGTATTCTCAAGAACGTGAAGTGGAGACCAGTCAGAGAACCGAGCCAAGTCCACCGTAGCAACTCATTCTTCTGCATAATTCTTCTTCTTCTTCTCTTCTCACTCAATGCTCTCTCTCATCAATGTTATATTTTTGCATTGAGGTTTACACTTTTTAATATTAAGTTAAGTGACTTTAGAAACATAATGTAAACTTTAGTTGCCTTGATTTTATAAAAGGGACTTAAAATTTAAGTTGAATATGAATAGTCTAAAGTCAAATTAAAGTATTTAAAAAGTCACCAGGAAGATGAAGTGTTTCATCCTCTTCTATAAATTGTATCTAGCTCCTCATTTTATATTCTTCTTAAACAACTTGTAAAATCTTCTTAAAATTCTTAGATATTGGAGCTATTTTTTGTGAATTCATGAGAGAGATATCCTTGTGAAGAGAGAAAAGAGATAGAAAATTTCTTCTATTTTTCCTTACTCAAAATGTCTTCCATTTCTATGATATGTACAATTTCTGCTTGAGCTTCAATAAAGGAAGAAGGAATTTTAGCATTTTTTTACTGAGGGGTTTAGTGGTACTTTGTGTTCATCAAACTCTATTTGGTCTTGTTGTTATTAGGATTTTTTTTTTTCTTCTAAATTCAAGTGCATGTAATGAAGTTTTTGGTTGGTGTAAGTCTCTGATTTTCTACTTGCAACATTAGTTTATCTTTTCTAATTTTCTCACTCCCTTTCCCACTCTCCTAGAAAATTATTCGCTTGCAGATATCTACAAGATTTTACCGCAGGGTCAGTGGAGTGTCCCTGTTGGATCCATGGCTATAAGGCCACTAGGAGAAAACTTATTTTTACTTACACACGCACATACGATAGTTGCATTGGTTAAGTAGAGGGACTTAGAATCCCAGAGCATTGGCAAGATAACCACCAATTTTTCCCCAAAAATATTTCTCGCCAATATTACCGTAAACCCACAATAACAAAAAATTTGGAAGGATCCACTAGAAAACCTTCTTTACATATGATATGTTCCAATAGGGTGCCAAATGGAGTAGCGAAAAAACATTTCTTAATGTTGAGAGATATACTCAACTACCGAAATATCTCAAAAATTAGTCTCAGATTATCACAATGGTCCCTCACCAGTCCATATACTATACAGTCATCCAGGTAGACTTGTAGAAGTTTATGGATGAAATCCTGAAATGCCTAAAACTCAATGTGTGAAAACATAATAGGCACTTTTTTCATTCTAAAAGGCATGACTGTATAGGAAAACATTCCCCATTTAGTGGTGAACTTTGTCTTCTCTTGGTCTTCCTTTGCAATTCTAACTTGATGATATCCCAAAAAATCCATCTGTAAATGAATAGATTTTATGTCCAGATACTCCTTCTAGGATCTCCTCAGTGAATGGGGTTAGGAAAGGATCAATGAAACACATCACATTAAATCCCTATAGTCAACACAAATCCTTATCCTCTCATATTTCTTATCCACTATGATTCCTCAATATCCTAAATGATGCTTAATGTGATCATCTTGTCAATCTCCTCCTTAAACTTAACGCAAAGATTTAGATTCATGTGATAATGTATCTTCTGAATTAGAAGTGCACCCTCCTTTAGTTTGATCCACATCTCTCCTAAAGAGTGGTGAACTCCCTTAAGCTCATGATACCCATGTGGAAAAAAATATTAAAATTCATGCAACATATCAATAATATTTGAAACCTAAATTTTCAATCAGTAATCCCCAATAGTATATTCCTTGGGTTCCGCCTCTAAACCAATGTTAACCTTATTAGTTTTCAGGGGTTTGTGGTAAGCGCACGGTTCCTCATCAGCACTATCCATAACCTTACGCATACTCATAATATAGTTAACATTCATGTTCTCCACATCTTCACCATCTATCACATAGACAATTTTTTTTTCTCTTTTTCCGTGCAAGCGTGCTCAAGATGTACTTCCTCTGATTCTTCCTCATCAAAGTGCACTACCAAGTTAGGTTCACCCATAAAATACAATATTCTATCCTCTACCATAACACTATCTCCCATAGTTAGGTGCTTAACAACTTGCAGCGCCTTAGTCACCAATGGCTTAGTAATTTGATACTCAAATTTTGAATAAGAGCAACCATCAACTCTTTCCAGTTTCCTGTTTGGTGGCACAAATATGAATGAATGTACCATGCATGTGCATCACCTTGTAAGGTGGATTAAATCTTATACATCCATAGTGATGGTGTTAGGTCTTCCGCTCCTTCCATCTAGGCCTTATCACATGCATGGACGTGAAACGAGGCATGCTATTTCCTATGGTAGTATTGTATAGTTGTAGGTGCATTGCTTTAGAGAAACCTAATTGAGAACGTGATTCTCACCTTGTGAAGCTCTAGAAGATTATCTCAATGGGTCACCTACCAACATGTTGTGGTCCCATAAATACTACTCCTTTTGATCTCACATTTCCACTGGGTATCCATTTCTCAAAGGAAAACATTAGGGTTGGCTCCCCCAGTGTAACTCTGAAACTATTTTCCTCTCAGGCATCTGATTGAGCACGCCTTTGTTACTATTGTCACAAAGCATCTTAACTACCTTCCGACTAACTCATATGTCCCGTCTACCCAATTTTCACAAACAACACTAGTTGTATCACTTATAGATTGAACGTTTTCCTACTAAATAACACCTTCTTTTGTTGGTTGCACAACCTCAGGGTCTTTGATACTGCACACATAGATTCTATCTAGGTCTTCTTCTCCCAAAGGCTCAGTATATAACACTGACTTGCCATCCATCAAAGGAATGATAAAAAGTTCCTCCTTGTTCTCAAACTTATATACCCGTTATTGAAACATAAGTCAACATTGTTCTTATAGCACCAGGGGTGTCCAAGTAATGCTGGTAAGTTTTCTACTTCAACAAGTGCCAAGACTTTGAAGTCTCTAAGGAATTTCACCCTTGGATACTTATAACAGCATCCTTTATGACACCAATGGGCATTTCCTTTGTCTTGTTAGCCATATACTACACATTTGAAGATGAATGTAATAGAGGTCTTCCTATTTGATTCCATACGTTGAAGGGGAGGACATTAACTTCCATGCCCGTGTCAATCAGAAAATTACTTAGGAGCCATCCATTAATAATTTCATTCAATGTAATATCCTTATCATAGTCAATACTATGAAGAGACAGATTAGTATGCAAAACCTTCCTCTCGCACTCTCCTTCGGCGCTTGGTATTTTTTCTCTCAACTACTCTCCTAATAGAGGGATGATATTCTATTGCCTCAACATCTTGTATACCTCCCTAACTTCATCCAAATCTTTTTGTTAAGCCTCAACGCTCTTCTTTTGCTCCAAGTATCATGATTGTTTCTTCAGCCAATGGATATCTCATTGTAGGCTTCGAATAACATATATGGTTTCTTGATAATCTTCCTTCTGATGCATAGGTTCCGAATACTTCCCATGTACCACCTCTTCCATTGTAACAAGTGGTATCTACTTTTGTATCTCCTTGATGTGCATAACCTCAGCTTGCGTCGTCATAAGTAGAGGTTATAACTCTGAATGATGCGTCACCCTTGGAATTTGTATCCATTTCTTCATATAACTTCTTTCTACCCCAAACGCATCAGCCTATCACCTAGTGTGTGTTGGGTGCTACTTCAAGGCACGTGTAGGTTTTGAGCCCCTCATTTATGTGAGATTTATGAGAATGATCCACCATTGGTGGAGAATAAGATGTAAGAATGGAAATATAGACATTCACTCAAAAATAGAAGATACAAATAATAGATCCGTAAACATATGCATCATAAATGGAAATGAACATTAAAAATAAGTATAATGAAACTAGATTTGAGCCAAAATAATATGAATAACACAAGGGTTTACACTTAAGAACATGAATAACTGGAATCACACACATATATTGATTTACAAATATTTAGAGTGGCCTCATTACATCATAAGCGTCATATAGACCGAATACATCAAGGAATATTATCTTAAACCCTCCAAAGATACTATGTAGAGATATTTCTTAGCTATTCTACACATTACAACCCTTGTTCATACCCAAACCCATCCATATATGCTCAATAAAATCCTTGTAATTATTTCTGCAGCACCTTGTTACTAATTAAAAACCTCTTTAACCCTTCATTTCCCCAACACTTCATTGTTACTCTCCTCCTCTATTTCGAACCCAGGCACTACTTTAAAAAGGATTTGGATGCATTACCTTGGTTTCCTTCATGAACAAATCACATACTAAGTGGAAGAGTGGTCCTTCATGGTCAAATGCCTATGCCATCTTGTAAATGCCTCCACTACTTGTAATGATCATCATGGGAATATCCCTTACGTGGAATATTATTTTCTTAAACTCCAAGGCTCCACACTGGCACCTTATCCATTTAGCATACCAACTTGGGATTTTCATGTGTTTCTCCTACAAAAATCCTTCAAAATATGGATAAGTCCCTAAATCTTCCTGCTCATGCGCGCACTAACCTCTTCTACCGAGCACCTTTCCCTTGCGCACTTTTTCCTGAGTGCCTTCCTTCTTTAATGCCTCCCGCACACACTGACTTCTTCCTTCAGACTTAGTCAATTTTATGACCCAACATTAGCCCACACTACGCGTGTTATCCATCCTCAAAAAAACTCTGCCCTTCCAGTAAAGAATAAAGAATAGGGAAAATAAAATAATATGAGACTGAATAAAGAATGGAAGAATGGAAGAATTCAGCTATTGTTGCTTGAGAGGTAGAAAATATTTCTTCACGGGGGCTTCAATCTTAACCCAAGCATCCACCTCACTCTATGATTGCTGAAGTAAGTCACCCACAATCGCGCTTAATTTTTCAAAACTCATCTCGTCCCCCTTAGCCTTCAACGTATCTTCAATGTTTTCCATCTGGTTACTAAGGTATCCCAACGTGTCCATCCTATGAGTGACTTAGGGGTACAACTCTTTTAGTTTAATTTTAATCGAAACCCTTAAGGTATCGATCACCTCTGATTTCTTCTCTACCTTGGCCAAGTTCTTGTCTCACTTTTCCCTATTGCCATTATTTTTCCCTTGAAATTCTTTCAGATCCACTTCATGGCTAGAAACTAATATGCTTACCACTCTTTCCTTGTCACCACAATTATCATATAAAACTTATACCATTTGTGCTGCAGTCTTTACCAAGGCAAGGAAATCAGAGTACCGAGTTAGTATCTCCCCAGTCTTAAAATTTACTCCCTTCTTCTTGCACACCATTAATTCTTCCACTGATTCTAATGCAAGTGGCTGCCTCTCCATGGTGAGTATGTGTGCTAAGTCTTCTAAGTAATGCATGGTTGACTCGTATTTCTACTTAGGAGGGGCCAGGTCTGGGTGCTTCAAAATAATGGCATATGAAATGGACTCTATATTCTTGTGGACTTCACACACTTTCACCTTTTCATCCCTCAATTCATGTCTTAACTGCGCACTGATCAATTCCTTCTATTTTATCTCCCCGATCCTCTAAATGATCTCCTCATTATTTTTCTCAAGCTCTTCCTCCAAGACCCTTATTTTATCATTTCTACTGAAGAGTCTTGCTTCTATATCCACCGATACTTTGCTGAGAGCATTGTGAAATTTCTCATCTGATAGATACTAGGAATTTACAAGAGGGTTTATTCCCTTAGCATCTGGTGTCTTCATCAATGCATCATGATTTACCTTGAACACAAGCTCATCAACATAGGACTCAAAATCACAAGATAGCATTTTCTTTATGCACGAGTACGTACCCTCTTCATTAAAAGAAGACCAAGTGAGGATTTGGTTTGTGAGCACTGTACTTAGGAAGCGTTCACAAAGTGCCTTGCTTGGATCATTAATATAAGTCATATCATGTTCCTGCACTGATACTGTGCCCTTCCCACCTATGTGTGTTACCATTGGGAAGCTTGCTACTAAGTTGGGGTCTCCGCCCATGCTACCATACTCCTTTCCTACACTTGTGCTCTCTTCAGTTTACTTCAACACTTCTTTGACACTTTGCTCTACCTTGTTCTCCACTAACTATTGGATAATACCTGCCACCTCCCTCTCTATAGTGTTATCTATCTTCTCCTCGACCGGGGTTAGGGTCTTCTGATCAGAAATGTTTACCTCCTCACTTCCTCCTTTGGTATGTGCACCCTCCTCATAATCCTTCTCCCCTTCATCCTCTTCTTCACTAGACTTGTGTACATTGTACACATGAGTATTTTGAGCTTCCTCACACTCTTCATTTTCCTCCCTAAAATCATCATCCTTGATGCTCTTTGTCTTCTTCGATTCTGAACCTTGCACCACTTGTTATGTCAAAATTACAACACCCCTTGATTTGTCTTGTGTGTGGGGAAATTGGTGTAATTCTGCTAACATGGGGTTATCCCTCAATCTGTGGGACTTGAAAACTTGAGATAACCCCTATGGAGAAGGCTAACTTCCTCTACCCAATCCTAATGTTACAACTACTCCTAATGCAAGAAAAATGCATAACTAAGCTCACACTAACACATCTAAGGAGATAGGGAGAGAGAAAGTGCATGTAAAAGGGAAATCCTATACTAAGGGGGTGATAACACCGGAAAAGGGGGGAGAGATACTCTTTTGACGGAGGATGACACGGAAAAAGGGGGTGAGGGAGGTGAGACAAATGTGATACAGACCCAGATTCTAGTCTGCTATCAAAACTCCATGGAACATAACATCATAAACCTGTAAGAGAAAGAACATAAACAAAATACAACAACAATAATGGAGATGAAAGAAAATATAATAAAACTGAGCTAGGATTGAAGAAATGCCACAAAAATAATTTTTATTACTTCAAATTATGCACAGACGATTACATTTGATGCACAAAGGCATGATTACATTGTTAGGCCTAAGAGAAGGTGTGCAACTCAAAATGGAGTTGAGGGAAATGTTTTACAAGAGTTTCCCTAGCTCTAGAATATCTCTCTTAAAAATGAGGGGGTCGAATGAATTATATAGAAAATTTGTCTCACCTACCTATAACCCTCATTAATTTCTTGTACGAAGGTATGGGAAACCATATCGGTCCTCTTTTCCAATGGTAATTTTCTGTCATAAAAGACATGGGTGCCATACTTCATTAATCTGGTTGTTGAGCTACCATGTATAGTGTCAATAATGTCTAGTCCATATCTGAAACTCCTTCCTTTCATCTGACATGAATTGCTTATTGATTCTTGAGAAGAAGGGAAGAAGCTCACCATTGACTAAGAGAAAGGGGTTAGTCACACGACAAGAAGAAATGTTGTCACACGATAATAAGGGGAGGTTAACACGCGATCAAGATGAAGATTGTGGATGTGTGACAGGAGGTGATGGTGATGTGTGACACACATTAGAAAAAGGCATTGATGCATGATAGGGAGGTGGTGGTTGACGTGCGTCAGCAAGAGGCATTGACGCGCAACAGGGAGGCAAGGGTTGATGCATGTCGATAGGAAGAAGGCATTGATGCACGCGATAGGAAGGTAGTGAAGTTGCCACATGATCAGGAAGAGGGAGTTGATCCCATGATAGGAAGGGGGAGGTTGGCCCATGGTGAACATGTGACAATGGGAGGTTGTTTCGTAATAAGAGAAGTCATTGTCATGCGATGGTTCCAAACCCTTTTTGCATGACATGTTAACTCACTGCAAGAACTTGTCACACTGACAGGAAGAACTCTTAATATCGCAATTTTTTACTTGTGATGCCATCCTGAGTTGGCATATGTCAACACCTGACACTGAATTTGATGGCCTCTGTCACATGTCCCACAGATTTGAAGTAGTTGATGTGCATCAAAAAGGTTATAATCCGTACATTTTTCTAGGGTGTGACCATTAGCCATTACAATTCCCAGAAACATCTTGTAGGACATCTGATCCTACTAGATGTGTGAAAAGGGGGGTTGAAGAATCCATTGGGTATGGAGTTAAGACTAACCTTGAAGAAATTGATATTTATTTTTGAAAATTTGTCCCCTAGACTTGTGTGAACTTAACATCTAGACTGAAATCTCCTTGGCATGCTCTTAAAGCTGATTTTGGAACTTTGGATAAAACCTATAAACTGTCCCCCAAAATTGAAAATCCAATCAAGGAAAAGGCGTGACGAACTCTGACCCTACAAGTGATCTGGTTGGGGCTGAAAGTATATACTATGAAACTATCTAAAAAAATCTGATTCTTCCTCATGAACACTCCCATTGGCCAAAATGATGAAGATAGAAATACCCCCGCATCACTGACTTTTTGGATGCAAGAAGGGATATACGAGCTCAACTGTGATTGATCTATTGAGACATAATAGATGAAAACATTAAAAACTTTCCCTTAATCTGATTTAGTTGCTCTGCATTTGGATTTGATTAAAGATAACAACTGTGTCTTGCAATATTGAACCCCTTATTACAACATTTCCCCCTCAGGCAATAGGATGAACTGTGCAAGAGTAACCACCTCACAAAAACCATGTATAAAGGAGAAAAACATGCACATGCTCCAATTGGAGGCATGCAGAGTGTGCACAAGAACTTCTTCTATGCTGAAAGACAAACCTACCTATTCTATGCTAACCCGAAGCAAGGGAACTCAAACAAATCTTGCAACTGAGTAGGGATAGGTAACTTCCCTTTCTCAAAATAGGAAGCCATGTATATGATCTGGCACTAAACATGGCTATTATTATGAGTGAAAAACTGATAAGAGGCTGACCCTCTACCCAAATTACCAAAGTACTAACATTAATCAAAATTACCTCCTCAAGCTGATTGGAATTAGACTCTTGGAGGTGTTGATGATGACCCTTGGTGCTTTGATACTCATCCTCATGCCCTGAAGTGGACATGACTGGTTTTGGATTTTCCCTTGGCTCCAATGAAGCTAAGTAACTGATTGGGCATGGTCTAATCTATTGGATGTGCTCATTACTCTGAATGTCAAATCCAAAAATGGAGTCTTCGTGAGGGCCTTCCTGAAAAAAGAGGCTACCTGCATGATATTTTTTCTTTGGATTAATTATGCAAGCATCTTATCCTCTACCTTGATGACTAGTGTGGAAATGATGTCATCACTATGTCCTTCCTCCTCCTTATCTGGTGTGATGCTTGGAAGTTACAAATCTTACAATCTTGGCTCCAGATGGATACCATGGGATGCAAGTTGTTGTCCTTGAATTTCTTTCCCCATGGTAGAAGGATCTTGATGTTGGATGATGAATGATGAGGTAGGGAAGGTGGTCATATTTGCAGGCTCCTCTCCATCAAAGTAGTTCTCCAAATCAGATAAATAGTTTGCTTCCATGTTTTCCTGTTGCATTGGCTTGGCCTACTCCATGGTGTCATTTGGATCTGAAATTTTCTCACCATGGTTCCCCTCATCCTTGAACATGGAGTTTGAAATCTCAAACTCTTCTTTGACATTAGAGCTCAAAGGGGATGAAGTGGGAGGAAGAATTGAAGGTTCTTATGTGGCCTGTTTTGCACTTGAAGCCTTTGGAACTGTATGGTTCTCCTCTACAGCCGGAATGTGCTCCTCTTATTTTGGATTTGGAGAAATTGCTTCTTCTGCTATAGAGTCACCTTCCACCACTGGTCATCCAAACCTAACCTCCTCCAAAGGCTTGACCATTAAGGGGATCTTCTTTATTCCAAACTTGACAACCCAACTCTTCAAATTTTTTGTCATTTCTTCTCTGTTGGGTTCCTCTATTCTTTGTTGTACTTATTGACTAGTATTTTGGGTCACTTCCCAACATGGGCTTGGGAATGGATGAGAAGGGGTGCTTTGGATCACAACTAGTTCTTTCATTTCTTAAGGTGGTGGGAGGGAAGGTATTTCATTATGTTTTTGTTGAGGGGAATTAGGTTTGGAAGGGAGAAGGGCAGAGAAATTAAGATGGGATGGGAGACTAGAAGATGGAGAAAAGGATTACACAATAGAAGAAATGGATGGTAAACTTGGAAATTGAAGCTCAGGTTGAGATGGTGCTACTTGGGGAATAGAGAGAAAATTACTATATGATGGTGTAGGACTTACCTCTTGATGAGGTTTCCTGACACCAAGTTTGTAGGCCTCTATCTCCTCGGTCCAATGTGCAAGTTGGGGTAGTATCTCAACCATGAAATCAAGCTTCTGTTATGGGATGAAATGTCTTAGTATAGGGATGACCCATGGAAAAGGTTCCCTATAGTCAATTTGAACACTTTCATCTGAGTTATGGCCCTTGACTGCACCATGTCTGCCTCAATTTTTTGAATCTTCTCCTGCAAATCGGCATTCTCCATATAATTAATGTCACTACATGCATATCCCTTATGTCGACAGGCTCTATAGCCAAAATGATCCTGACACTGCTCATAGAGGTAGGCATAGTGATTAATGATTTGCTCATAACGCTGATATGGAGGAATTGAGAAATACATTGAAGGTGGATTTCACTGCTACTTCTGTAAGTGTGAATTCCATACAGGGAATGAAGCCATGACTACACAACTTCATGAATGAAATAAAATGAGAGGGATTACAAGAAAATGAAGAATGGGTGGAAATGGATAAAAGGAATTCTACAACTCAGAAAATGGGTTGTTGACCAGATGGAGTCACCAGATGTGTTTGAGCATGTGCCTCCAAAGGATTAAAATTTTGACAAGAACACAACAAATTTCCTTAAATGAAGTCTGCTCTAGATGTTGAACTGCACACCTACAAAAGATATTATGACAAATTTACAGTAGAGCACTTATGAAATGTGAAGCTTTCACCTACTGGTCTCACCAGGAAAAAGTGTGGTAATAGTGCTTAAAATTTTTTGTTTGGTAATGAGACACCTCTGAAAAATGAGAAAAATCTTCTTGTGATCCCACTAGCGTGTGCCAAAACTATTATGTCAAAATTACAATGCCCCTCAATTTTTCTTATGTGTGGGGCAATCATTGTAATATTTCTAACATGGGGTTATCCCTCAAGCTGTGGGAATTGAAAACTTGAGATAACCCTCCACAAAAGGCCGGATCCTCTACCTAATCCTATTGCTAACACTACTGCTAGAAGGAAAAATGTAGCTAAATAAGCCTATCCTAACAATTCCAAGGAGACAGGGAGGGAGAAAGTGCATGAAAAAGGGGAAATCCTATACTGAGGGGGTGATAACACCAAGAAAAGGGGTGAGATACTATGTATAGTGAAGATGAAACATGGAAAAAGGGGCTTAGGGAGGTCAAAAAAATGTGACACATACCTAGATTCTAATCTGCCATCAAAATTCCATGGAACAGAACATGATAAACTTGCAAGTGAAAGGACATGCACAAAATACAACAATAACAATGGAGAGGCAAGAAAATATAATAAAAATGAGATAGGGTTGAAGAAACACCACAAAACATAATTTTTATTGCTTCAAATTATGCACAGACCATTACATTTATTACAAAAAGGCATAATTACATTGTTAGGCCCAAGAGAAGGCTCATAGTTCAAATGGAGTTAAGGGAAAATTTTACAAGAGTTTCCCCAACTCCCAGAATGTCTCCCCGGAAAAATGAGGGGTTCAAATACATTATATAGACAATTTGTCTCACCTACTGACAACCCTCATTAATTACATGTACAGAGGTATGGGAAGCCATACCGGTCCACTTTCCAATGGTACTTTTCTGTCAGAAAAGACATGGGCGCCATGCTTCATCAAACCAGTTTTTGAGCTACCATGTACGTGTTTCACCTGATTCTTAGACGTTTCTTTGAAATATTGATGAAAAATATAGCGTAATAGGCATGGGAGGATTACCTGTTCAAATGTTGGTTGATGGGTTGTTACGCGCGTATGACTTATGAATCCACAGCTGATTGTGAGAGCTTCCTTTTGGCTAGGAGGAACTACCTATAATGGAAAGCATGACCACCAAAAAGAGTTAAATAATATGTGCAGTGAACTGCCTAACGTGTGCTAGATCTGGGAAGTGTGATACTTCCTAGACAGATGTCAGTCCAATATTTAAAACAATTTAATGTGAGTAGTAAAATAAATCCTATTGTGATTTGAAATGATTTAGGTATCTCAATTGAAACACAATAAGAAATATCTATTATAACAGGCTAGGTTAAAATAAGATCCAAAGGTCAAGTAGCTAGTTCTGGGTCTCTGCAGGTATGACAGAGGTCTCAGATAGATCATAGGTGAATAAGGGTGATGTGGAATTAGGTGGATAGGTCACTGTTCTGGGTTGTATGGGAAAATACAAAGACTGATTCTGGTTAAGGGTGACCAATGGCAGTTGGGTGTAATTGGTGCTGGTTACTGTGGAATTCTGGGAATGCCACATAATGGGTTTTGGGTCTCCTTTGTGATTTCACAAAGGAATTTGGTTGGTCGAGATGAGGTATTAGGTGGTTTGGGAGGGATTTTGTGAGGTTTTAATGGGTATATGGAGGGGTGAGTATTAACAGAGGTCTGTGGATGGCCAAGAGAACAAAGGGTGACAATATAATGATGAAATGAAATGAACCAAAGGAGTAATACGTTCCACTTACTTAGATTCTAGTCCTAGGTGCATGCGAGTGATAAGTGAAGGTGCTGGTAAGGGTTTAAATGCTTTCGAGGATCACCAAATGTTGGATAGCTCCTACATGGGGTGCATGTGCTCTCCTTCTTTCCTGATTAGATCAACTCCTTATTGGGGTGATTAGTGGATGGCTGAGCAGTAGAAAATGCTTGATCTCCTTCCTTGCATGTGTGTTTTCACTGAAATTTGTTCTTAGAAGATGCGATATCTCTCAGGAAAGTTCCCAATGTTTGCCTACCTTATGCCAACCTTCAAAATAAGGTTGTTTTGGGGATTAAAAGGTGACCGACGATGGTTAAGGGTAACCGACATCGGTCAAGCCAGGATTTCCTAGGTTTACTAAACTAGGGAGATACTCTTGAATTTCTTGGATCTTGTGTCACTAACCCATGGATTAGACTGGAAGAATATTGTACGCATGCAGAAATGTGGTTAGAGAGAATGTAGGCATTGATTTTTAGGGTTTGGGTAAGTCTTAGTTAGTTATGGCAACTTACTAAGAATAGGTCTTAGGGTGAGTTGGCTTGATGAGGTGTCTAGGTGAGGTGTATGTGTGGATATTATCTAAATTAATATATTTAAATAATAAATATGGTGAGGATAATGAATTAATTTAATTAGATTAATTAAATTAATATTAGTGAGGTGAAGGGGCCCATGGCTAGGTGAATGTGACGAAGGTGTTTATTTGTCGAGGGACCAAAGGAGAGTGTGACTTACTTTTAGTGTCTACATTTTGTCACTTTTTGTTGCGTAGCTTGTATTGGTAAGTGACGCTAACAAAAATAAGATGTTGTTGCCCCATGTGTGGGTGAAGGTGATC
Organism: Taxus chinensis; assembly: GCA_019776745.2. Classification (NCBI taxonomy): domain Eukaryota; kingdom Viridiplantae; phylum Streptophyta; class Pinopsida; order Cupressales; family Taxaceae; genus Taxus; species Taxus chinensis. The sequence goes on along the minus strand of CM034147.1, from coordinate 250,027,885 downwards.
CCCCTCAAACCAATAACTAACAATTCTGAAGGCAAAATCGTGAGTGGTTTGAGAAAAGGTAAATGTGAGAAAGGAGAAGGTGGTTAACAGGGGAAAAAGGGTTAAAGGTCTACATGGGCAATCTAGGTAATGGGTCAGGGTCAAAGGTAGTAACATTCAAATGCACGCACATGTATAAACTGAAGCACACTACTAGGCGGAAGAGTAGGAAAACTCTACATCATCTAAGGTCAATAGGTTTATCCAAACAAGGGTGAAGTGATCCCGGTATCCAAGGTGTAGGATATGATCAAGAAGCACAATGTAGGTTAGGTGTAGGAACATTTAGGTATGTTCTGGTACACCAAAGGTAGGGTTAGGATAAACAGTCATGGTAATAGGCTAGGTAACGTCATTAGATCAATCAACACAGGTAACGATGCCACAAGGTATAACAAACACATGAGGTCAAAGGTCACTAGCGATGGTCTAGGGCTAAAAATCTAGGTCACGACATGGGTAAGGCCAAGGGATGGGTAAAATAAGGAGTCCCCAAAGGAAGAAAAAGGTAGGTAGAAAATGATGAGGTCAAGAGGTTGAGGTAAATAGTCAGGGTAAAGGGTAGGTGAGGTAGCTGGTCAGGGTAAAGGCTAAAAGGGAGGTGTGGAAAAAAAAGATTATAGGCAGGGTAATAGGGTAAAATGTTGAATTGGGGCAAGAGAGGGTGATCGATGCTGGTCAAGGGTAACTGATGCCGGTATAGGGCAACTGAGCACAGTAAGGTAGGGCACAAGACCAATGTTGGTAAAGGAAAGCCAGCGTCGGTTGGGTTGGGTTTGTTATAAAAATAAAAAATCCATGTTTTTTAATTATTCATTTGTCATATTACGATTTAAGAAAATGAAAAAAGTGAGAGAAAAGAGAAATAAGTGTCCAGACGAAACAAAGCATTGAGTTTGTGGTGTGAACGATAGGTGATTGGTTGGTGAGAAGCGGGTCCATAAGATCAGTGCGAGTGATTTGATTTGGTTGCGGGTAGCGATTTGATGATGATAGAGGCCGGAGAGGGATCGGGTGGGCCACCAATGCAATGGCCAGACATGCCACCGAGATGATGGCAGAATGATGAGGTAAGCGTCCAACTCTAGTTGTAATTGGTTAAATAGATTAGGTGATTTACAAATTATGTTTGTAGTTTTGGTTTTTGGTTTTTGGGGTAGGGAAAAGAATAAAATTTGGGAATGGGGGGAAAAGTGGGTAAAATAGGAATGGGGAGGGCAATAAAGGGGATGGGATGAGGTCAAGGGAGGATTAGGTAATTTCTATTGGGTAAAAGGGGCGAGGTGGGAGGTTTTTGAGAAAGGGGGGTTTTGGGGAGCGTGGGTTTTTACCGTGACAGTGACCGGCTTCGGTCAAGTGTCACTAACGTCGGTAAGGTTGAACTGGTATCGGTCACCAAAAAGTTGACCGATGCCAGTAAAGGGGTGACCGGGGTCGATTTAAGGGAATCGACACCAGTTGGGTTTTGGGGAACAAGGGTCCAAAAGTGATGTGTACGAGGTGGTTGAGATGGGTAGGGGGAAAATAGGTGCGGGAAAATGATAATAGGTGAGTATGGGCACGATAAATGTAGATTAATGTTTTGTTTGTATTAGATGTAGGGGAGATATCAGCTACGCATGTAGGGCAAGGTTCCACCCCTACTCGTGATAATGCACAGTGCAGTGACCCTAGAGGAGCTATAACATGTGGAGGCAGTTGGCTTGAGTGGAGTCTGACGATACTGACATGTAGTCTGGTAGCCTAGTTTAATGGTTGTGCTCATCGATAGATGGGATTGCGTGACCAACATGTTCCACCTGCCGATGGGTGAGATCACGGTCACCCTGGAGGACATGTTCAGGATTATATGGCTACCCATATTGGGTACATAGGTCTACTCTATCTCCTCCAAGGCTCGAAGGAGCTGATGCTAACGGTGTTTGGTGAGGGGATGGCCGAGATGACATTCCATAGTGCCAGCATTTGATATAGAGATATGTACCTAGCTCATCCAAAGGAGACAAGGCTAGCAGTTCTTTTGATGGAGGCAGTGTGCTGCTTCACATTTCCTGATGCAGAGGGTGGATGTTTTCCCCGATCGTTGATGGGGGTACTCCACAACATGATGATAGAGGAGACCCACTTTTCCTGGGTGCCAACATTCCTGGTGCAGTTGTACAGAGAGTTATGGGCATATGGGCAGCTGTGTAGGTTCATCTTATGCTTTATATTCTTACTACATTGCTAGGATTATGAGCACATAGCTTGTGTGTGTCCAGTAGGGATGCCTTAAGTTGATGCATTCCCACCAAGATTTATGCAGGTGGGGTACAGGTGATGGGTGCCGGCTATTAGGGAGTGGAGTTTTGACAGGCCTACATATGATGTGGCCTATTTCTGTCGGTTGTTTGAGGGGCTGTCCAAAGTGGAAATTATATGGAGGCCGTATGTGAGATTCCCCTCATATAGGCATATGCATGAGGAGTTAGCTGAGCTCCAACTTTTGAGATGGATATAGGGTCACCATGCCGGCAAGTACGAGATGATCCCGGTAGATAGATTTTGGTGGTAGTTCATGCTATTATAGGATGTACCTCTGCCCTTCCCACAGTATCAGAGAGATGACGTGGAGAGGCCCTTACCTCTACCATAGCTGACCATGCCTATAGGGTAGGAGGAACATGCAGTGGACTGGTGGATAGATGATGTTAGGTGCAGAAATAGGTATAGACAGTGGTGGATGGCTCATTTACCAGCCATACCACCCAAATCGAGGTAGCCAGATCTAGCCACCATCACAGTGCAAAGAGATGCCCTATAGGGATAGGTGGCTACTCTAATTACTGAGTTGGGTGTAGTGTAGACATAGCTAGAGAGCGCAGAGGTAGAGGTAGCCAAGCTACATGTACAGGTGGCCAGTCTGCAGGCCCAGATGGCCAGTGGAGGGGATGGAGATGGAGAGGAGGGTGATGGTCAAGTGGTGGCCTTACAGGCATAGGTGGCAGGTTTACAGGGCTAGTTGGACATAGCTCAGGCACAGATTGGGGTCTTACAAGCCTAGGTACAGGTACAGGGGCAGGGGGCACCACCACAGGCACCAGGACCGGGTCCTATTTCATAGGAAAGAGTGGGACAGGGTTCTGTAGGATAGGTATAGGGGCCGAGACCTATGGGACCACCATAAATCGTGCATATATCTAGGTTATGGGATGCCCTAGGTGAGGCCAGATACTACCACGACTAGCTGATGGTGGCCAGGATAGACTTTCTATCCTATGGAGAGTACAAGGCACAAAATACGTTGAGTAAGAGGATGAGATCTCACACTCATAGTGTGGAGAGCACAGGGGGCCATCAAGCTACGAGGCTAGAGTAGGGAGAGGCTACCAACACACGGAGACCAGTTCCCTATGAGGTGCCATCAGGGACCTAGGAGGTAGAGGGTTCATGTGATACAGAGATGGAGGGCATCCGCCGAGATGCTTGATATGAGGCTTTTGATATTTAATGTATGATAGTCATGTTAATGATATATACTGGTCTGTGTGCTGAAAGATAGTTGTATTTTTGATCACATATTGGCATGTGTGCTAAAGATAGTGAGGATATATGAGAGGTTTTGTATATTTTGAGCATATACCGGCCTGTGTGCCGAAGAGATTTTGTATTATTTCATTATTTTAGTGTATATGAGACCGACCTGCGTGCCAAGAACATTTTCTATTGAGTATCAGCTTACGTGGCAATGATTTTGAGATGATGGACATGATGAGATAGCCATGTATATTGTATTGAGATACACATTTATTTATATGATGAGGTACATGAGATTCTTGATTTTTTGATGTTTTGATGAGACTTTCGATTTATTGGTGCATTGATGAGATTTTTGATTTGTTGTTTTGATATGGACAAAAATTAGGTGAGTTAGGCATGATGGAGTCAAGTTGGTTTAGGCATGGATCAAGTATGGTCTAGTTTAGGCATGGATTGAGTCAAGTTGGTTTAGGCATGGATCAAGTCAGGTCATAGGCATGGTTGAGTCAGGTTGGTGGTTGAGGCATGGTTGAGTTCAAAGTAGGTGTTGTGGGTTATTATTTTGTGCAATGAATGATAATATGGGTCATATGTGAGATATGGTATAATCTATGCATAATGATGATAACGAAATGGTAGGCATAATAAATGTGTGTTGTGATGAGGATTAAATTATGAAGCAACATGTTATGTATGTGGTTTAATTTTCAAATTTGGATATAAAAGGGAAACTAAATAGGCTATGATGTAATGTGAGGAAGATGAAAGATGAATTTTTTAGGGTAGAGAGTGGCCGAGCTAACCTCTAAGGGCCCCATGCCCTCGGAGTGCTACCTACATAGTCCCGGTAAAAAGGGACCTCAATCTGATGTAGTTCTCCCAATAGCTAGGGAAGAATATAAGGAAGTATAAAAATGAATTAGTAGGTTGTAGGCATGGTGTGGGTGTAGGTATGTTAGGTGTGGGTGGGTTATAGGTAAAGTGATGTAGGTGAGGTCGATTGTGGCGAAAGAAGAAGGAGATTACCCCAAAGGTAAGCGTCAAGGGCAAAGTCCTGTATAAGGTAATCAAAACATAATAAAGACGGTTAAAAGATAAGAGGGGGCAATAAAGCCACCTAATTGGTTAGGATCATACCAAGTAGATCATGCCTTGGAGTAGGTGATGAACGTAAGACCCTAAAGACATTGCATGATTGATTGTTCTATGGTGAAAAGTAGTCACATGATCACCAAATGTCATGGTTTCCGAGAGGTCCCTTGAGGCAGTAGGAAATGGAAGTGGGAATGGTGAGAAGGGTGAAAGGTGGTTGATTTGTTACATGGTATGAGGTAGCATGCTCTTTGGGCAAGAGATCCAAGGTCATAATTGGAAAGTCCATGACTAAAAAGTTTGCTATTTTGACATGTATTAGAGATAGACTGATCGATGTGGGAAGTTTATAAAGGATGAGGAATTTAACTCCTTAAGGTCTTTGCGAAGCTGATCGATGCGGGAAGCTTCAAATTCTCTCACTTTTTTTTGTTTTTGGGCTTTACATAGCTATCCTTCAAGGGAGTAGTCTATTTATAGTAGCAATTGTTGAGAGGAAGATGTCCTTTTGAGGGAGTCATCTTTTATATTATAAGTTTGACTCAAGGAGTTGGGTCCCATGTGAGGGATTTGAAGTCATGGACAAGACCGGTGAAGAATAAGATTCTTGTTTAAAAATTAGGGTGAAATGACCATGGGATCTCATCTAAAGGTAGGAAAAAAGTATCCATGAGAATCATGCTATGTGCAGCACCATAGTACACATATTAAAGAGAAGATAACAAGTGACAGGTACTCACATGATTCTTGTTTAATCAAGGCTAAGGTGTATGAAGTGGATAGCGCTCAATGGACGAGCATGGAAAGAGACAAAAGGTAAGGTATGACTAAAAGTCAACAATAAAATGGTCAAAGATCCAAGGTGTTAAGGGGCTTAGGTTTGGGTTTACCATCTAGTCAAGATAAAGGATAAGCACCTGATCCATAAGTATGAGTCATGATGTATGGTCTAAGCCAATTAGGAGCAAATTTTCCCCGTTTACTTTTTTCTGCTTTGGTTAAGTGGTGATTTTCTTTTAGGATGAGGTCACCAACTTGGAAGGTTCGTTCATGGACACGCTTTTCATAGGCATGTTTGATATGTTTTTGGTAAACTTGAAGGTGATCCAAAGCGTTAAGATGACATTCATCTAATAATTCTAGTTGTGCTAAACGGTCCTGAAGAAATTCATCATCATTGAGCATGTCATGGAGAGAAATGTGAAGTGAGGGAATATAGAATTCAAGAGGTAAAACCACCTTGGTATTGTAGACCAGAGAAAATGGTGCGGCAGCAGTGGAAGTGTGAATGCTAGTGCGGTATGCCCACAGGGCAAAAGGAATGTGCGTATGCCAATCCTTCCCAGTATCATTAACCACTTTCATAAGAATTTTATTTACGGTTTTGTTAGTGGATTTGGCTTGTTCGTTAGTTTGTGGATAATAAGGTGGTGATAAATTGAGCTGAATGTTGAAGGCATCGCAAAGTTTTTGCAGGGTTTTGTTTTTGAATTGTTTTCCATTGTCAGTGATGAGGCGATGAGGAACGCCAAAGTGAAAAATGATGTGATGATTGATGAACTCACATATTTTCTCAGCTTTTATGGAGATGAGTGGTATGGCTTCAACCCATTTTGTATAGTATTTGGTAGCAAGGATGATCCATTGATGGCATTGGGAAGAATGGGGATTGATGTCTCCGACAAGATCCAAACCCCATTGAGAGAATGGCCAAAGGTCATGAGCAACCTGTAAGGTGTGATTGGGTGTATGATGAATATTGGCATGTTGTTGGAATTTTACATGACATTTGACATAGTCACAACAATCATATTTATTGGTCATCTAGTAATAGCCTAGGTGAAGAATATGCTTAGCAACAGTAAGGCCACTAAAGTGACCTCCACATATGCCATCATGAACCTCCTTAATGGTATAAGAAATTTAAGAACTTGTGAGGCATCGTAAGAGAATACCATCAAAGCCACGCTTATAAAGGAGGCCCCCCATGATGACGTAACAAGAGAATTTTTTAAGGAAGTCGCATTGTCCATTACGGGTGAGATATGGAGGTAAGATGGAGAGAGAAAGATAGTCAGAGTATTGTTTGTACCAAAGGTCACTCGGGTACGGGGTAATGGTTCCAGTAGAGTAAAATTCACATGGTAAATAAGAAGGTGATTGAAGTCATTTTATGGTGACAAAGATTTTAGAATCAGTGGGCGAAGCAGGTATTTGGGAAGCCAAGTAGACCATGGTATCTGCAAATATGTTGGTTGAACGTGGGATGGTTTGAAGGGTGTAACAGTCAAAGGTGGTCAAAAGTATGTCTACATGATGTTTATAATTTTGAAGTAGCTTGTTACGACATTGGTATATACCCTTGACTTGGTTTACGACCAATTTAGAATCACCAAAGATGTTAATTGATTTGACATCTAGGGCATAGGCAGCTTGGAGACCTAATATGAGTGCTTTGTATTCAGCGATATTGTTTGTGCATTAAAAATTGAGTTTGAAAGACAAAGTCATGGGCTCACCATCAAGCAAAATGAGGATAACACCATCCACACCCCCACATTGACACTTTGAACCATCGAAGAAGAGTGTCATTTGGTAAGGGGGTTCTGTTATCCAAAATGGTGCCCTAGCTCTTTTTTGTGGCTAACTCCTTGTGTTCTTGCCTCTCTTGTGCCTCAGTCTACATTTTTTGATTTTTAGGCACTCAAGGATTTCTGGAAATAGCACCATCAGATAGAGATCTCTCTCAGCTTTCCAGAAAGGTAAAGTTTTCCTCCTAACTCCTTATATTTTTCAAGTTATGGCTCGATGGAGTTTTTGTGGAAATTTTTCCCATTTGAGGCCCGCAGCCAATAGGAAGCTGCCATGTGGCAGAGGAGTTCGGGGGTCAGAGGCAAGAGATTTGGAAACATAGCAAAGCCTTTGCACAAAAAATTAAAAGCCAAAGGATGACCCCGCGTCCCTGTCAACGAACCAAATGATGCCACGTGTCCCAAGTGGTGGGGCGCGGGGGGAAAATGATTTTTTTTCCAAAAGAGTATAAAAAGGTTGATTTTCAAAGGAAAACCCACGGAAAAGAGAATGTAACGTCCTCATTTTAGTACTTTAGAACAAGTAAGTTTTTTTTTTTGATAAATGCTTCCTAGTTCTAAATACATAATTTAGAACTTACAAATCAAAACAACCATTCTTATAACAGATAACCATATACAGCTGTAATGACTCGGAGTACCTCTGATCTATTCATTCCATGACTTGGTAAACTACCGATCTATTCATGAGTATCAAGAGTTGGCGTTTTTATTTTAACACCTCACTCTTGCGGTTCTCTTCCCTAATTTGGGATTTAGAATGCTATGTCCAAGGAACCTATATGAATAATTTTTACCATTATTCATCGGCATCTCGTCCCTTAGACTAGGTGACATAGGACAACAAAATCAGCAGCTTGCGATACTTTGGCCAAAGATTTGAAACATATGCTTATGTCTCGTATTCCTTGACGCCATACTCGTCAATCTAGAATACGTCCATCACCCCATTCCTTTGTTATGTAGAATGTCTTATACTGACTTCTGACAGTCTCTCTTGCCCCAAGTTATTCACTCAGGAATGGATTAGTAAAATGACAACGTTATAAGGATGCTCTCGGGGACTAGGGATATGTTGACATACTGGGTCAACCCTAGTTAACCCAGTGTGTCAAGATACCCCGAGTCTCCTAGGGCAGCCTTATAACATGACCACGTTCCTAATCAGTCCCAGAGTAAAACTTGTTCGAGTTTAAGGTGTAAATATTAACGATCAATGCGAAGGGTGTCGCCATAAGTCACCTGCATTGTTGTATCTTTGAGAAGATCCTAATATTCTTGAAGGTACAACCCTGCAATCGACTTGTGCCATCAACCTTCAAATCCGCCTCGATAAGATCTACTAAATTTTAAGGTGTTACTTATGTTGAGTTAAAATTATACTATCAGTCGCTCCCTTAAGGGTAGTCTTTCCCAGTCCTTGGGTTCCTCACCTTAGAATTACCTTTCTTAATAAAACCCATTACACAAGAGAAGTTTAATAAGATTGAGGTCCTATCAAGGAGTTCATAGAAAAACATAAATCTAAATCAACGAAATTGGACAATAACCCATAATCTTCACATGAGATTGCTAACTATACCCTTTTTAGGTTTATATCAGTTCTCATAACTGAAATTATATATTACTTATTAGCATCGAGATATAGTGATTAAGAGTCCAATTAAACGTTGTCTTGACTTAGATCAAGACTAGGAAGTAATAATTTATTCAACTCGTTTAGCTTCCTGCTCAGGTTTATTTTAACCTTAGCTTCTCGAAAGACAGTGATCTAAATTCCAATTTAGCTTTAGATAGAACATAATAGAACTACTAAACAATCTTAAGTATTCAGTCACATAACCTTGCAAGCTTACTTAGATAATCACAAAAGTCTCCAGTTATACAATAATAACAATGCTCTTAAGATCATTCGAACCGAAGAAGATTAAACCATCAAGATACGAATACAAACACATAAGTAACAAATACCTCTTTTCATTCCTTTCAAGGCTAATCAAATACATTTATTTCATTTAGCATATTTGATACAATACTCAACAGCCAAAGAACATCTTTCTTCAAGTAGTACATTTAGATAATCAAATTGAAGTTCATCGTAAAACCAAATTAAACAATCTGAACATCATATTAGATCTGTGTGCCTTTACCACTTACGGTAGCCATCTGCAAAAATTTTCAACACGGGTCAGTTCGGTGAACTGAGCATGATAACCACTAACTCTTAAAACAAATGCAATCCACCAATTGCTCTCATTGAACAACCTGTTTAAATGAAATCATTTCACCAAACATGTAGACATATTTCAGACTATGCTCTTTTGTAATTCAAACATGACTATAAACGCGTAACTCATATTATAGTTACTAAATAGTCCTAGATAATTTTTAGATATTTCTTCATAAATATAAGTGACCAAGAAGAACAAATCTATCCAAAACAACTATCCATCTGAATCCCAAGGACAGAAAACATCCGATAGACCATTGCATTCAACATAGTAAAATGAATATCATAACAATTCATGAATCCATGAGTATGTTAAAACAATTCCAACAGTTGAATATAAATATATCAACATATACATTACAGTAGAAGAGAAAGAAACCGAGACATTCAGATTTCCCTTCCATTCATGCTCATGACTGTACCGTCCTCTCAAGAGTAATGCATTCACATTATACGCATGCGACTAAGCCAGTCGAGACCACAGGAAGAACTACAGTTCATAAAAAATTCAAGTATAAAAATTACGTGTAGCTTACTGAGCAATACAATAGCCCTCATGGCAAGGCAGTAATAAATAATCCAACAAATAGACTTAACATAGCTTTCTATATTATTCAACAAACGAGAAAATATCCAACGCCATCGCTTGTCAAGGCACATCTATTAACTCTTTATCTCAGTCAAGCACAAGACTAGATAATCACAATAACAGAAGACGTAACCATGCACAATCACAACATCAATCCCACTGAGTCAAAACACTCAGCAACATACAGCTCAATCTAATCCCTACTAACACAGCAAGGACTTAAATCCAAATCCGAAATCAAAAGAACAACCTCTTTATCACAGTCAAACAAGAGGATAGATAACATTAAAAAAAATGATGTTTCCTTATGCATATATAGTGACATTCATACTGAATCTAACACAAACATGCATAGCTTCATTTAACTGAAACAAATCCTTATGATAATACAGCCATGACTTATATTAGAAGTCGTTTTCAAGAAAAATAATCACAACAATGTCTTCACAGAAGCTGAAATTCCATATCAGTATTTTCCTCAAAGTTTCATCCTAAGCCAAGCTACTACGGAATACAACAGGGTCTCAAACCAAGTAAAATTTGTAAAGAAAACCCTTCCTTTAAATTTCCACAAAAGCAAACAGAAAGGAACACAAGAATGTTAAGAAGGAGTCTGAATGATATGCATGCACGGTGAGGGTTTAAATCAAGAGTCGAGCCAAGTTGCAACATATCAAGATCTCCAACAAATCACAAACAACTAATGCTAAAAAGCAAGGCTTAGATTGAAGTTGATTTCATGCGACAACAATTCAAGAATCCCAATAGTATTCCCAGCAAAACTTCTACAGAAGTCGTAATTCAAGATACATATCAAGGACTCCAACTGAATCAATATCTTAAGTAATCTCAACTAAACATCAGAATTCGAAACTAAGCTTAAGCAGAAGACGAAACATATGAAACATAAAAATAACTCCAACTGAGTCTGTACCAACGATATTCACTGCTAAGAAATAGTATTCATAACAAAGCAACAAAAATCGTAATACCAGTTACTTTTCAAGGAATCCAACTGAGTCTAACTAATAAGTATTCACATTCATGACTTCTACAGAAGTCCAAAATATATGAAACATTCCAAGGACTCCACAGAGTCATTTTCGTATATATATTCCCTTCAAAATTTCAACGGATTATATCCCAAAAATTGCAACACAGGGATGACTTCTACAAAGTCGCATTCAAATAGTATAAACACAGCAAGTTATCCAACCAGAAGTAACTTAAAGTATTATAGCAAGATCCAACAAGATTCAGCAACCATAAAAGTACAGCCGGTTTCAAACGAAGCGAAACCACAAGGAAGATTAAATACAGAAACTATTCCTTCAAGGTCTTCTAAAGATCCGAGATTCCTAATTTCACAGGAAAAGAAGAACCAAAACAATGCTTATAACCAATTGAATTGAAATCACCTGAACAGAGTTGTTCTAATGAAATCATTTGAAGGAAAGCAGGATTTTTAAAAGTTAGGGCCTAACATGCCTGGTAATGCCGCTTAAAATCCGAAGAAGACCTCTAAAAGAGCTCGAGCCTTCTCCTCTTCTTCCACGTTAGTTTCAACAACAATAATTTGTTATTTCCATGCTTTATAAAGTTTCCTCGACATAGAAAAGAGCTAGTTATTCTCATAGTTTACATGCAACACCAAGTAGACTGGTTTGAAGAACCAGTGATCAAACAGAGGGAAAACCGGAGCGCATGGAAAACCAAAAAAACAACCATTTTTCCATTTTGCATGTCTTCCTGAGAAATCCGAGCTCAGAAACCAAGTTCTTTAATTGCATTAACTCCAAAATTCCCGCTCAATCTCCATTTCCACCGACCGCCATAGTTGGCGATGGACAAATGCAAACCAAAGACCATTTCCAAATTTGGCGACTCTGCCACGTCGGCCTCAATGGCTGTTTGAAACCTCAGCTAAATCCTTGTCCTTCATGCTTATCCCCTTCATTTAATGCCATAAAAACTACCACCCATGACTCGCACCCCTTCATAGGTCCCCTTCCCCCACTAACATTAGTTAGGTTAGAAACATAGGTTAGATCATAATGTGATACTTAGTCTAACTTCCTTAGTGCTAGGTTGCTAACCTTAGGAATATTTAGCTTATAGCTTAGGGCTAGGTTAGATTAACACTAATCCAACCCATAGGTTATTAACCTTAATAAATCCAGTTTAGGTCTAACAATTAGAATCGTTCAGTATAAGAACCAAAAAATATACATTCACGAAAAGGATTCATTCCAGCACTGATAATAAGCTAGTAGTATAAATGTATCTGAATTTATTACATGGCTCAAGATCAAGACCTTCCTGATATTACGATATTGGGAACCAATTCATTTAACAAGATCAGCCTGAGTTAACTCCTGAATTGATCATTCCACACATTCGGAGCTTGCAACCTTCGTAAGGTCTATAATTTCTATTCATCCAGAATAAACTTAAAACATCTCTTGGATCGATGCCACTGATCCAAGGCTGAGTCTTATAGACAGGTAAATCCACAATTTATTCCGAAATTAGATTAAACTCAGGTACAAAAATGAAAGAAATAAAAGAGTCCAAGCATATCCTGGCTCAGTCAAAGATCTTCAAATGCAAATAAGATACAATCTATATCAAGCATGACTTCACAATCAAAGGAACACATCCTTTTTACAGAAGAAATCATAGATCAACACTTGAATGCCCAGGAGGAAGTAACAATAGTTCAGGGTGTTACATGCTTCCCTCCTAAAAGATTCATCGTCCTGATGATTACATATTTGATTTACCTTCAGGTGAACCAATTTATTAGTTCACAATACAATGTGACTATTTCCAACTTGAATAGTTTCAGAAATCAATGTCACGATACATTTTATTCAGCCTGAATAATGTTTGCCTCAATCTGGCTTTCATATGATCATGAAAAAGATAAGTTCATAAAAAAAATGTTTTGTTAACAGATTTCATCCTATTGAAAAAGAAAAGGATAAGCAATTTTCATCTCTTCCAGATTTTCCCAAGTTGCACTTTCTTCGTTAAACTGGTCCCACTGGACCTTACATTATTGTATTTCACGATTTCTCAAATGCAATTGGCAAGTTTCCAGCACTCATGTGGGCTTAACCACGATTATTCCTGGGTCTTGGACCTACAAGGAATTCCAATTTAAAACATGTGACAGATTTGAAACGTATTTCTTAAGCAAAGAAATATGGAAAACATCATGCATGCGAGATAAAGCAGGTGGTAATGCTAATCGATAAGCTACAAGATTGATTATCTCGACAATTTCAAAAGGTCCCACAAAACGAGGTGACAACTTGGCAGCCTTGCCAAAAGTTATAGAACTCTTTCTAGGTTTAACATGAAGAAAAACCTTCTCACCCAGCTCAAACCTTTGATCAACCCGCTTAAGGTCAGCATAGCTCTTCTGCCTATCTGCTGCTTCCTTCAATCGTTCGCGAATCAGCTTAACTTGCTGTTCCATTTCAGTGAGGATCTTTGGTCCAATTACCACTCTATCCTCAACACTATCCCAACTAACAGGGGTTCTGCACTTCCTTCCAGAAAGTGCTTCAAATGGTGCCATTTTAAGAGATGAGTGATAAGTGTTGTTGTATGCGAATTCAACTAATGGAAGATACTCTTCCCATTTATACTGTTGATCCATGCAATACATTCACAACATGTCTTCCAACACTTGATTTACTCTCTCAGTTTGTCCATCCGTTTCCAGATGATATGCAGATTTGAAGTTTAGTTTCGTTCCAAGAGCTGTATTAAGCGTTTGCTAAAATCTTGACGTCATTCTAGGATCTCTGTTAGATATAATCAATTCTGGTACACCATGCAATATGAAAATTTCATGTACTAATCTTTTGGCTAGCACTGGTGAATCATCCTTTAGATTTCCAGCGATGAAATGAGCTACCTTAGTTAGTTTATCTACAACTACCAGGATAACATCATGTTTGTTCCTAGACATAGGTAACCCTTGTACAAAATCCATGCTTATTACTTGCCATTTGTACTGCGGTATGCTATGAGGATATAACAGTCCAACAGGGTGCATGTGTTCTGCCTTAACCCACTGAAATTCCAGAAAATGAGTCACAAAATCAATGACATCCTTTTTCATGCCTTTCCAAAAGTATTGCTATTTCAGATCAGCAAGCATTTTTGTGATACCCGGGTGTCTAGAGAAAGGTGAATTATGAAATTCAACTAACAACTTCTTTCTCAAATCATTCAACATAGGTACGTATACCCTGTTTTCATAACGTAAGATTCCTTCATTATCAAAATGAAAGCCCTTATACCTTTCATCATTAGGTTCTGCAGCAAGCGCTGCTTTTACTTGCTGAAAGTATGTATCAGATTCTGAGGCACTCTTTACCTCATCCTTAAACTGAGTTCTTAATGTTATAAGAGCAGAAATGTGCTTCCTACGATTTAGAGCATCTACTACTCTATTCTCTTTCCCTTTGATGTAGCTAATATCAAAATCATATTGTGATAAAAATTCTAACCACCTTCTCTGTCTGGCATTTAGATTAGGCTGAGTGAAAATATATTTCAGTCCTAAGTGATCAGTTTTCAACTCAAAAGGTTTCCCAAGTAAATAGTGTCTCCAGACTTGAAGTGCATGAACAATGGCAGCAAGCTCCAAATCATGAGGAGCATAATTTAGCTCATGTAACTTAAGTTTTCTACTTTCATATGCTATGACTTGATCATTTTGTAACAAAACACCTCTAAGGCCTTCCCCAGAAGCATCCGTTACAACAGTAAAGCTCCCATTAGGGTCTGGTACAGCTAATATAGGTTTGGAAGTCAACTGGATTTTCAGACTTTTGAAAGCCGCTTCGCACTTATCATTCCAAATAAATTTCTTATCCTTCTTCTGCAATGAAGTTATCGGTGCAGCCACTTTAGAAAAATACTTAACAAATTTTCTATAGTAACCAGCAAGACCCATGAAGCTTCTTACTTCGTGCACATTCTTTGGTGCAGGCCACTTAGTTATTGCCACTATTTTTGAAGGATCTACAACAATTCCTTCCTTGCTAATGACATGACCCAAATAGTGAACTTCTGAATCAAAGAAAGAACATTTGGATAACTTACCATACAACTTTCTTTTTCTCAAAATTCCCAAAACTATCTTCAAATGCTCATTGTGCTCCTCAACACTTTTAGAATAAATGAGAATATCGTCTAAGAATACCAGTACAAACTTGTCCAAATATTCTTGAAATATATTATTCATTAAGTTCATAAAAGTTGCGGGTGCATTAGTTAATCCAAAAGGTAGAACCGTGAATTCATAATGTCCATACCTTGTTCGGAAAGCTATTTTATGAATATCTTCTTCTCTAATCCTTAACTGATGATAACCAGATCAAAGATCTATCTTAGAATAAACCGCTGCCCCATGCATCTGATCAAATAGATCGTCGATCCTTGGAAGTGGGTATCTGTTCTTGATTGTTGCTTTATTCAACATCCGATAATCAATACATAGCCTAAGTGTTCCATCCTTCTTTTTCACAAATATTATTGGCGCTCCCCAAGGTGAAACACTTGGTCTAATTAAACCTTTAGACAAAAGTTCTTGCAATTGTGCCTTAAGCTCGACTAACTCTGTAGTAGTCATCCGATAAGGTGCTTTGGAAATAGGTTCCGTTCCTAGTTTGATTTCGATGGTGAAGTCAAATTCCCTCTTGGGTGGTAACCCTGGTAATTCCTCCAGAAAAACATCCTTGAAACTTTGTAACAGAGAAAATCGTTTCATGGAATCACCATCTTCTTCTGAAAATTCAGATATCTTTACTGCATAAAGGGCACATCCTTTGTTTTTAGCCTTTTTAAGCTGCATAGCTGACAGTTTTCTAACTGAAATTTCCCGTTTCACACCTTGAATTTATGCTGATTTCAGCCGATCATCTAAACATTTTATATTCTTTTCATAGTAGTGTACTTTTGCTTTATGGTCAGCTAACCAATTGACACCAATGACAATTTCGTAAGACCCCAAAGGTGTAACATAGAGGTCAACTTCCGTGGAAAAGTTAGGTAGGTCAAGGACTGCCCCAAAAAGACACATACTCACTGTATGAACAGAGTTATTACCATACTGTACAGTCCAAGATTTATCCATTTTTCCAACTTTTCTTTTAAGTTTAGAA
Organism: Taxus chinensis; assembly: GCA_019776745.2. NCBI lineage: Eukaryota > Viridiplantae > Streptophyta > Pinopsida > Cupressales > Taxaceae > Taxus > Taxus chinensis. Next base: position 250,011,640 of record CM034147.1, on the reverse strand, counting down.
GTAAGTTTACTAGAAATGAAACGTTCAGTAGCTCCTGTATCAAAAATAATAGTGACAGGTATGCCAAATAACTTACCCGGAACTTCTATAGGTGTCACTTGCTTTTCAGGTTGCTTGTCTGCTACTGCAGCATGTATCTTATGCTGCTGATTACGATCATCCTTCTTCAAACGGCACTGATTTGCGTAGTGGTCTTTGCCACAATTGTAGCAACCTCCTACAGGTCCCTTTTTAGGCTCAAAATTGCCTGTAGCCTTGTAATTATCACGTTGTCCTCCATAGGGCTTCTGCCCATTGTTATAATTTTTGGCAAAAGTATCCCTTACATTTCTAGCAGGCTTATTTGCTACTTCTTTCTTACTATTATCCCCTGGAAACTTACTTCTGTTTCCAAACTTTTTCCATGGTCCCTTTTTGGGTGCAAGTGAAGTTGAAGAAGGGTTTGCAATCTTCTTCTGCACTTCCTCTTTATGAGCATAAATAGCCTTTAATTTCTATTCTTGTCGTATGGCCTTTTCAACAACTCCTTCCATAGTGGTTGGACTGTGAACATCGACCTCTCCTCCTATCACGGGATTTAGTCCCATGATGAATTTCCGTATTCTAAACTTCTCGTCAGTTTGATACTGTGGTACATACTTGAGGAGTTTTGTAAACCGCTCCCAGTATTCAGTTACCGTTAGCTTCCCTTGAGCTAAGTTCTTGAATTCTGTCATTTTCTGATCATAGAAAAGTTGTGGCAGCCAACGTTTCCTAAAATAGCCTTTAAATTGATCCCAAGTAACATTGGTCTCATCAATATTTAGCTCAGCTTTATGGCTATCCCACAACAAAGATGCTTCATGGGAAAGCTGATAGGCCCCCCAAATAGCTTTGGTTTCCTCTGAGAAGTTTCTTATTGCAAAGTACTTTTCCATTTCGCTGAGCCAGTTCTCAGCTCCATCTCCTAATGTGGTGCCATCATATTTAGGTGGGCTTATCCTTTTTATATCATTAGTGAGTTCTGCTGCCAACCTGACCTTTTTGTTTTCTGGTTGGACAGGTGCATTTCCAGCATTAATATCAACACCCATATCGGGGTTGTCCTCAGGAGGTTGCTGATTGTTATTACTAGTTTCATCATCCTCCTTATTTCCCATCACCTGCTGTTCAAGTACAACTAAACGATCTCTTGTGTCCAACAGGGCAGTAAGGATCTCATCAAGTTTTTGGGTTGTTGCCACCCCTCCTTCAAGTGGAGCATTATTTGCAACGTTCCCCCTTGTCCTAACCATTTTCTGTTACAAGAAAATTCAGGTTTTTATCAGATTATGGACACAATAGTTCCAAGAGCTGCAACCTTCAGCTCTGATACCAAGATGTAACGTCCTCATTTTAATACTTTAGAACAAGTAAATTTTTTTTTTTGATAAATGCTTCCTAGTTCTAAATACATAATTTAGAACTCACAAATCGAAACAACCATTCTTATAACAGATAACCATATACAGCTGTAATGACTCGGAGTACCTCCGATCTATTCATTCCATGACTTAGTAAACTACCGATCTATTCATGAGTATTAAGAGTTGGCGTTTTTATTTTAACACCTCACTCTTGTGGTTCTCTTCCCTAATCTAGGATTCAGAATGCTCTGTCCAAGGAACCTATTTGAATAATTGTTACCATTATTCATCGGCATCTTGTCCCTTAGACTAGGTGACATAGGACAACGCAATCAGCAGCTTGCGATACTTTGGCCAAAGATTTGAAACATATGCTTATGTCTCGTATTCCTTGACGGCATACTTGTCAATCTGGAATACATCCATGACCCCATTCCTTTGTTATGTAGAATGTCTTATACTGACTTCTAACAGTCTCTCCTGCCCCAAGTTATTCACTCAGGAACGGATTAGTAAAATGACAACGTTATAAGGATGCTCCTGGGGACTAGGGATATGCTGACATACTGGGTCAACCCTAGTTAACCCAGTGTGTCAAGATACCCCGAGTCTCCTGGGGCAGCCTTATAACATGACCATGTTCCTAATCAGTCCCAGAGTAAAACTTGTTCGAGTTTAAGGTGTAAATATTAACGATCAATGCGAAGGGTGTCACCATAAGTCACCTGCATTGCTGTATCTTTGAGAAGATCCTAATATTCTTGAAGGTACAACCCTGCAATCGACTTGTGCCATCAACCTTCAAATCCGCCTTGATAAGATCTACTAAATTTTAAGGTGTTACTTATGTTGAGTTAAAATTATACTATCAGTCGCTCCCTTAAGGGTAGTCTTTCCCAGTCCTTGGGTTCCTCACCTTAGAATTACCTTTCTTAATAAAACCCATTACACAAGAGAAGTTTAATAAGATTGAGGTCATATCAAGGAGTTCATAGAAAAACATAAATCTAAATCAACGAAATTGGACAATAACCCATAATCTTCACATGAGATTGCTAATCATACCCTTTTTAGGTTTATATCAGTTCTCATAACTGAAATTATATCTTACTTATTAGCATCGAGATATAGTGATTAAGAGTCCAATTAAACGTTGTCTTGACTTAGATCAAGACTAGGAAGTAATAATTTATTCAACTCGTTTAGCTTCCTGCTCAGGTTTATTTTAACCTTAGCTTCCCGAAAGATAGTGATCTAAATTCCAATTTAGCTTTAGATAGAACATAATAGAACTACTAAACAATCTTAAGTATTCAGTCACATAACCTTGCAAGCTTACTTAGATAATCACAAAAGTCTCCAGTTATACAATAATAACAATGCTCTTAAGATCATTCGAACCGAAGAAGATCAACCATAGAGATACGAATACAAACACATAAGTAACAAATACCTCTTTTCATTCCTTTCAAGGCTAATCAAATACATTTATTTCATTCAACATATTTGATACAATACTCAACAACTAAAGAACATCTTTCTTCAAGTAGTACATTTAGATAATCAAATTGAAGTTCATCGTAAAACCAAATTAAACAATCTGAACATCATATCAGATCTGTGTGCCTTTACCACTTACGGCAGCCATCTGCAAAAATTGTCAACACGGGTCAGTTCGGTGAACTGAGCATGATAACCACTAACTCTTAAAACAAATGCAATCCACCAATTGCTCTCATTGAAAAACCTGTTTAAATGAAATCATTTCACCAAACATGTAGACATATTTCAGACTATGCTCTTTTGTAATTCAAACATGACTATAAACACGTAACTCATATTATAGTTACTAAATAGTCCTAGATACTTTTCAGATATTTCTTCATAAATATAAGTGACCAAGAAGAACAAATCTATCCAAAACAACTATCCATCTGAATCCCAAGGACAGAAAACATCCGACAGACCATTGCATTCAACATAGTAAAATGAATATCATAACAATTCATGAATCCATGAGTATGTTAAAACAATTCCAACAGTTGAATATAAATATATCAACATATACATTACAGTAGAAGAGAAAGAAACCAAGACATTCATATTTCCCTTCCATTCATGCTCATGACTATACCGTCCTCTCAAGAGTAATGCATTCACATTATACGTATGGGACTAAGCCAGTCGAGACCACAAGAAGAACTACAGTTCGTCAAAAATTCAAGTATAAAAATTACCTGTAGCTTACTGAGCAATACAATAGCCCTCATGGCAAGGCAGTAATAAATAATCCAACAAATAGAATTAACATAGCTTTCCATATTATTCAAAAAATGAGAAAATATCCAACACCATCGCTTGTCAAGGCACAACTATTAACTCTCTATCTCAGTCAAGCACAAGACTAGATAATCACAATAACAGAAGACATAACCATGCACAATCACAACATCAATCCCACCGAGTCGAAACACTCAGCAACATACAGCTCAATCTAATCCCTACTAACACAACAAGGACTTAAATCCAAAGCCAAAATCAAAAGAACAACCTCTTTATCACAGTCAAACAAGAGGCTAGATAACATTAAAACAAATGATGTTTCCTTATGCATATATAGTGACATTCATACTGAATCTAACACAAACATGCACAGCTTCATTTAACTGAAACAAATCCTTATGATAATACAACCATGACTTATATTAGAAGTTGTTTTCAAGAAAAATAAGCACAACAAGGTCTTCACAGAAGCCGAAATTCCATATCAGTATTTTCCTCAAAGTTTCATCCTAAGCTTGTCATAGACCTTCCACCACTCTTTGCCCTATGCTTGTCAAGGGACTTCACAGCCAAGATTGGGGGATATTTGTCCACTAATTGGTCACACATGTTGTTCAGAATGAGGTATGGAACTAAGGCTACAATCAGGTCTAAACCTATTGCAAACTTCCACATTGAGCCTTACACTCCAAGTCAGATCAACGCCAATTGTTCAGCATTTGATCAAGAAGACCACCCAAGCACCGATGAAGCTGACACCAAGGTTGGGAGCATCCCGGATCTAACTCTTGATGAATGGGAAAACAAGGTACATGCTTTTGATCCTTATCAAGAAGTAGAAGAATCTGAGCTAGGGGTCTATTGTATACATGAAGAAAATCAGCCTATTCCTAGCATCACCAAGCCAAACCACAAGGATGACAATGAGGTATGGCAGCTATTTTTTGATGGATCAAGGAGTAGACAAGGTGTAGGAGGTGGAGCTATGCTTGTTTCACCTCAAGGAGTAAAGTACTATTTAGCTTTTAGATTTCAATTTGCATGCTCCAATAACACTGCTGAATATGAAGCCTTGGTGCAAGGGATGCATTGGGCAATCAAGAAGAAAATAAAGAACTTGCAAGTCTTTGGTGACAGTGAATTGATTGTAAATCAGGTCAAGGGAAAACATGCTGCCAAGAATGATCTACTCAAGTGCTACAAGAATAGGGTATGGGACCTCATGGAAGATTTTGAGGGTTTTGGCATCAAATCCATTCCTAGGAAAGAGAATCAAGCTGCTGACAGGCTTGTAGCAGTAGGGACAGGCTTTGACATTGTGGAAAGCATTCAAAAAGACAAGGTACAACCAAACATCCACGTGATTGTGAGGCCTTCAGTGCTGGATAACAATGTCAGTTGGCAAGTATTTGAGAATGACCAACAAATCATCCATTTCTTGTAAGAAGAAGCTGAGTTCTCAGCTAAGAATCAAGAAAAACTAGAACAACAGTATGGTGACCAAGTGGTACAGCTGAGAACTAACAAGCTACCTAAGGGACTTATCACTTTGGAGTCCATTTTTAATCCCAATGATCAGTTTAGGAAAGAGAAAGCAAACATTCAGGCCAAGAGAGAAGATTCAGTATCCATCTTGGTGGAAGAGAACAAACCATTGCAAATTGGAAAGATGACAACTAAGAAAGAAAGGTATGAGTTCATACAGCTATGTCAAGAGTTCCCTGACGTGTTTGCTTGGAGCTAAGAAGATTTGAAAGGTTTCAATCCCAACTTAGCTCAGCATACCATTGAATTGGATCTAAATACTAAGCCTGTCAGGCAGAAACAAAGACCAGTCAATCCACACATGGAGCCTCTCATGAGGAAAGAATTGGACACGCTGATTGAGTCAAGAATCATATTCCCAACCAAGCATTCTAGTTGGGTTGCTAACTTGGTTCCAGTCAGAAATAAGAGTGGAGAGATCAGACTGTGTGTTGATTTCAGAGACTTAAATAGAGCATCTCTCAAGGACCATTACCCACTCCGTTCCATGGAGCAAATATTGTAAGTTGTGGCTGGCTCTGAGAGGTTTTCACTACTTGATGGCTACTCCGGCTACAATCAGATTATGGTGAAGGAAGAAGACCAGTTCAAGACAGCCTTTACAACCAAATGGGGGACTTTTGCATACAGGAAGATGCCATTTGGGCTATCCAATGCTGGTGCTACCTTCCAAAGAGAAATGGACATGGCGTTCAAAGGTTTGATTAACAACGTGGTGTTGATTTACCTTGATGATATCACTATTTTTTCCAAAAATGCAACAGACCACCTCTCTGATTTGAGACAAGTTTTCATGAGGTGTAGGAAATTTGGAGTGTCTTTGAATCCTAAGAAGTGTATCTTTCTTGCACATGAAGGAAAGCTCCTTGGCCATATTGTCTCCAAAGAAGGATTAGCAATTGATCCAGAGAGAGTCGAAGCCATAAGAGCACTACCATTGCCAAGCCACAAGAAAGCCCTTCAGTGTTTCTTGGGGAGGATAAACTTTGTTTGGAGGTTTGTCCCAGATTTTGCAGCCCTTGTCAAGCCCATCACCAAAATGTTAAAGAAGAGCATGGATTTCAAGTGGACAGCAGAAGGAAAGGAGAGTTTTGAAGCAATCAAAGAAGCCATTTCTCAAGCACCAACTCTCATCAACCCGGACTTCTCCAAGGATTTCATCCTATATGCATTTGGAGGTAATGACACTATTCTGCCATTTTGGTACAACAGAACAAGGATAACGATGAGCAGCCAATTACTTTCTTTAGCCAGATCCTAGATGACTATGAGGTGAGGTATTCTTTTATTGAGAAGCATGTGCTGGTATTAATCAGAAGCTTGAAGAAATTAAAGCATTTAGTCTCAAACAACAAGGTCCAGTTGCTGGTCTCACATGCTGGGGTTAAGGACTTCCTCCTCAACAAATATTTGAATGAGAAAAGGGTAGGTTGGATCACCTATGTCATGGAGTATGACATTGAGATCAAAATCACCAAGCTGGTAAGAGGAAAAGGATTGTGTGAGTAGCTGGTTTTGGGGAAGCAAAAAGAAGCATGCAATGAAGGAGAGGCTATTTTGACAGTTCAAGACAGCCATGAGCCATGTGGCACTCAAGAAGAAAACAATGCTGCCCCCACTCCTTGCTGGACCCAAGGTATAATGCACTTCCTAAGCACAAGCCTATGCCCTCCGGAGATGAACAAGACCCAAAGAAGACACTTCAGATTGCAGGCTGTCCCATATGCCATTGTTGATGGAGTTTTGTTCAAGAAAGATGTGAATGGAGTACTGCTGAGATGTATTAGCACAAATCAGATTCATAGGGTGTTGGAAGAGTTCCATGGTGGATCAGCTGGTGGTCATTTTGCACTGAGAGTGACAGCTCTAAAAATCAAGAAGGCTGGTTATTATTGGCCTAAAATTTTCAGTGATTGCTATGCATGGATCAAGAGGTGTAAGAATTGTGCATTCTTCACAGGAAAAGAGAGACTTGCTGCCCTTCCATTGCATCCAATCTCAGTTGACCAGCCATTCATGCAATGGGGTTTGGACTTCATTGGAGTCATTAATCCTAATTCAAGTCAAGGGCACAAATGGATTTTGACAGCCACAAGCTACTTCACCAAGTGGACTGAAGCAGTAGCACTCAAAGAAGCAAATGAGTCCAGCATCTTAGAATTTTATGAGGGGATAGCAACCAGATTTGATATACCTGCTACAATAATCTCAGATAATGCATTGGCATTCATTGGATCCAAGGTGACTGAGTGGGCTATCAAGAATAGGATCTACCTAAGCACTTCATCAAACTATTACCCTCAAGGTAATGACCAGGCCGAGTCTACAAACAAGAACTTGTTAAGGATCATTAGGAGGACTCTTGATGAGAATCAGAGGTCTTGGCATACCAAACTGAAATCAGCCTTATGGGCTGATAGGATAACTCCCAAGAGATCCACAGGTAACTCTCCATTCAAGCTTGTTTATGGAAGAGAGGCAATCTTGCCCATGTCACTTGAGTTGCCAACATTGGAACTCATGAAGCAATTAGAGTTGCTAGATTTTGAGCCCATGGAGGTGAGATATGTAGAGTTGATGGAGCTATAGGAGGTCAGAAATCAGGCATCCCAAGCAATGGAAAAGGATCAAGCTTTGATAAAAAAGACCTTTTATAGGAAGGCCAAGGATAGATCTTTTCAGGTTGGAGATCTAGTGTTGAAATGGGATGTGGATAGAGCAAAACCGAGAAGACATTCAAAATTTGATGCCATTTGGAGTTGCCCATACATGGTCACAAAGTGCAAGAATAGCAATGATTTCTAATTGGCCTCATTGGATGGTGAAGAACTGCAGATTCCAGTCAATGGAATCTATCTCAAGCATTGCTTCTAGAGGGAAATTTACCACCTTGTAAATATTAGATTAGATTTTCATTCCTCCAAGTGCTTTGCACATTGTTTTGCTGTAGGTTAGTTTTTCTTTCCCTAAGTGCTTTGGCACAACTTGCTGTCCCTGGAGATATTTTGCAGTCCTTGCTTCCATCATGTGATATTCCATCTTCCTCCATGCACATTCTAAGTTAGTTGAGGTTCTAAAAAGAATATTTGATGACTCCATGCCCAATGGACTGCTTCAGGCAACTGGTATTTTCATCTAGCAGGCAGATGACCCCTCTGAGTCGCCAAAATTGTTATCCAAAATGGTGCCCCAGCTCGTTTTTGTGGCTAACTCCTTGTGTTCTTGTACCTCAGTCTAAATTTTTTGATTTTCAAGCACTCAAGGATTTCTAGAAATGGCACCATTAGATAGAGATCTCTCTCAGAATTCTAGAAAGGTAAATTTTGCCTCCTAACTCCTTATATTTTTCAAGTTATGGCTCGGCAGAGTTTTTGTGGAAAATTTTCCCAATTGAGGCCCACAGCCAATAGGAAGCTGCCACGTGGCAGAGGAGTTCGGGGGTCGGAGGCAAGAGCTTTGGAAAATTAACAAATGCTTCACATAAAAAATTAAAAGCCAAAGGATGACCCCGCGCCCCTGTCAACGAACCAAATGATGCCACATGTCCCAAGTGGCGGGGCGTGGGGGGAAAATGATTTTTTTTTCCAAAAGAGTATAAAAAGGTCGATTTTCAAAGGAAAACCCATGGAAAAGAGAAGGAGAGAGAATTATAGAGTGAATCAGAGCTTGCCACATGGCACCCGACCAGCGGAGCATGGGGAATTTTTGAAAATTTTTCCAAAGACAAAAAAATGGTAAAATTTGAAATTTTTTCCCGCTGATCCGTTTTTGGGCCGTTTTTGACCTAAATCTTCAAACGATCATATCTTTTGATCAAGAGCTCAGATTTTCATGTTATTTATATCATTGGAAAGTTGTTAAAATTATCTACATGATTCCATGGTCAATTTCTAATTTTGGTTTAGTTTGGAGAGAGAAAATTCAAAAACGGTTTTGGTACATGTCCATGGCCAGAAATGACATTTCAACAACCAAATTTAATACAAAATGGGTCGCATTCTTCTCCAGCATGGTCAAAAATGATAGGGTATGGGTTTGTAAGGTCCTCCATGCTGTTTTAATGCATTTACCATTAATGAGGAATGGGCTCCCATGTTTTTTATGTTTTCTCTCTCCTGGGCTCGACCCATGCACTATAAAAGCCAGATTTGGCTCATTTCTTCATGGTTGAACACTTTTTGGCATAGAAAAATTCTTCTTTCACCTCCAGCAAGTGATAGTTGTAAGAATCAAATCTTTTTCAAGTATTGTAGCAGGTTTATACCTCTTTGAGGGTGGAATGCAAGAGATTTTTACATGGAATTGATAGTGCAAACTCTGTGAATGCTTTCAGTCCTATGTTTGTATTGTTTTACTTCATTTTAAGACCTCTAATTACATCTATCAGCTTGTGTATGTTTTCCCTTGTTGCATTTCATGAATTTGTGTCTATTTACATGGCAAAAAATGTTTCACCACTCCTTTTGGTGCATCACCATCTTTAGTTTAGTTTCATTTTTGTATTTTTATCCCTGTCTCCTTGCAATTTAGAGTAGGATTAGGATCTGAACCTCTGTAGTTGTGAAAAATATAGATCTAAATCAGAGGAGTTTGAGGAACCAGCCTCTAATATGGAGATTCCTTTCTCATTTTCTCAAGTCCCACACTTGGAGAGAGGTTTCCATGTTGTGCAATCACACTTGATGCCTAAAACATCAATTCAGAACCTTGATTTGCATCCAGGGGTGCTGCTGATTTGCAACAACAGGTTTGTCTAAGGAAAGGATAGCAATTGACTCATCTGAAAAGTCAAAATTAGAGGGTTGATCCTTGAAAATAGGTGCATCGGCCAATTAGTTGGTGATAACTTGACCCTTGATGGACTTTTGATGAATGAATTTGAGGTCAAGGTCCACTAAAAGCATAAGCCATTGATCAACACGCTGATTTTGATAAGGTTTGGCATACATGAAATGTAAGGGGTCGGTGTTGGTCACAACATAGGTTTTGTGGTTAAGTAGGTAATGAAAGAGTTTAGTGGAAACAAAAACTAAGGTTAAGCAAAGTTTTTCGGGATGGGTGTATCGAGTTTCGTAATCCAAAAGAGTACGACTTATGTAATAAACCGCCTGCTCCCTGTGTTGTTCATCGTGATGAGCGAGCATGGCTCCCAAGGAGTGATCGGTAGCTGAGATGTATAGGTAGAAAGGTTGATTTTCTTTAGGTGGAATGCGTATGGGTGGTTGGAAGAGGTATTATTTTAGGGCCTCAAAAGCTTTGTGACAATCATCATCCCATTTAAAGGAGACTTCCTTCTTGAGTAGATGATGAAATGGTTGGCACCGATCGGATAATTGTGAAATGAAACGGTGAATAGACTGCAATTTATCTTGTAGGCTACAGAGTTGTTTAAGGTTAGTGGGCAGAGGAATTTCCAAAATGGCCTTGAATTTAGCAAGGTCAACTTCTATACCACGCAGGGAAATGATAAATCCCAAGATCTTTCCTGAGAGGACCGTGAAGATGCACTTATTTAGCTGAAGGTGAACACAATATTTATGAGGTGGTCAAAAATTGTTTTGAGGATGACAAGGTGCTCGGAGCAGCGTTTAGATTTAGCTAGGAGATCATCCACATAATATTTCGATATACGATGCATGATATCATGGAAGATGTAAGTTATAGCCTGCTGATATGTGGTACCAATGTTTTTAAGGCCAAAAGGCATGACTCGATAGCAGAAGGTCCCCCAAGGGGTGGTGATCTTCTGGGGCAAGCAAGATTTGGTTATAACCTGAGAATCCATCTATGAGTGATAGCATCTCATGACTAGCGGTAAGGTCAACTAGTTGATCAATATTGGGTAAGAGAAAGTCATCTTTCAGGCATGCTAAGTTGAGGTCACGGAAATCCATGCAAATGCAGACTCCCCCTGTCACCTTAGTGATCGGGAAAATGTTATAAATCCAAGAAGTATAATCAATGGGCAAGATGAAGGAAATGAAAAGAAGGCACTAAAGTTATTCTTTGACAAGAAGGGCAATGCGAGGGTGCATTTTCCTCAGATTTTGTTTGATGGGTTTGGCATCGGGAATGGTTATGATATTGTGAACCACTATGGTGGGGTCAATACCAGGCATGTCTGCGTAAGACCAAGACAAAGCGTGGTTATGATCTTTGAGAAAAGAAGTTATGGCTTCCTGTTCGGCAACATCCAAAGATTAGCTGATCTTTAGGATGTGTAGGTCATCCTGAGTATAAATGTTGATCTAGATAGTCAATTCATTGAACATGGTTTGCGTCTTAGAGGGTAATGACAGATGAATATATGAGTCTTCTGCACCAAGGTAGGTGAGTATAAATTCATTATCTTGACATTGAACGACGTTAATTGAAGGTGTATCATCATCGATCATTTCAAGATATAGGAAGGGAAGAGTGGAAGGGACCTTGCCCTCACGTTGATAAGTCAAAAGCCCCAAGGAAATGGTGTTTATGAAAAAAAGAAGTTAGGAGGGATAGATTCTAGATTCATTGACTCCGTCAGTGATGGTGGTGATGAAGGTAGAGTGGGTGAAGAAGGTGGAAAAGGGCTGATGTCCTTGATGAGTTCAATGCGGGCTTGTTTGGTAGGTGGTTCAGGAAATCCAATATCACTACAGTCATTATGTTTGTAGGTGGTACATGGAATAATGATATGGAGGCCTTGCTTGTAAAATTCAAAACCAAAACCCTTCCACACACATTGGTGCAGGAAGGTGTGGGCAAAAAGATGATTGGTGAGAGACTGGAAGTTAGCGGAAAATGGGTGGGTTTGTGATGGTGGTTCAGGTGTGTAAGTGGTAGTATCAAGTCCCCCATAGGTGAGACTGGTACGAAGGTGAGGATGACCATAAATGAGGTGTACTCCTATGTAGTGATCTTAGCGAGGGTGCTTGTGAAGACTTCCGTACTCTTGTGGAGTAAGGAATGTGTTGACACTATATAGGTAGTACTCCCCCAGAGTGAGGCATTGAAAAATAGCTTCTAAGGGAATGGTGGTTTGTATGTAGGTAGCTGGAATGGATGAAGTGTCAGAAGCTGATGTGGAGGTGGAGTTAACAGATTGGGAGGCTGATGGGTCAGCTATGGAGGTTATGGCAGTGGTAGGAACGGAGGAGGTATGCGTGGTTGAGGTAGTGACTGTACTGGTAAGAGGAGGTGTAGTAAAAGGGGCGGTGGTTACAGAGGTAGATGCTTTAATGGGTATAAGCATGTCATTGGGTCGGTAGAGCATGTTGCATGTTTTAAAAGGTGATGGATCAACTGGGATAGTATAGGTATGTCCTTCATGCTCAAACTTTACACAATGATGCAAAGTGGAAGTAACACACCCCATGACATGAATCCAGTGTCTGCTAAGCAACAAGTTATATTGAAACTATCCCTCCAAGACGTAGAATAATTTTGGTATAGTACGGGGGCCCATGTGAATGTGGAGGATGAGAGTACCTAATGTGGAGGTGATAGCATCATTGAATGAACAAAACATGACAGGATGTTTATGCATGCAATTGTCAGGTATGCATATTTGAGCGAATGCATGGGATGAAATGATGTTAATGCTAGCTCCCCCATCAATCATCACACGTTGTACCCGTATGTCATCGATGTGGACAGAGATGAAGAGGGCTGGGTCTGGGTCATTGTTTTGGTGTGGCGTGATATCTTCCTCTGAAAATCTAAGGGAGACTATTTGGTGAGTAGGTGGAGGTGTGGATAAAGGTGGTAATTTGGTGAGAGAGGCCACATGATGGGGTGTGATGATGAAGGCAATGGGTGTAGGGTCATTTGGTAAAACCTTAGTAGATTGAAGAACCTCCATGAGGGCTTGGCGATGGGATTCTGAGCTTTGGATGAGGTCATATAAGGAAATTTTGAGGGGAGATTGGTGTAATTGTTTGAGCATGGTGTGATGCATGACTCCATTAGAAATGGGGTATGTGGGGCTGCAAATAGTGATTTTAGGCATGGGTGTAGATGGTATATTGGGTATAGGATTGGTCGGTGGGTCAGTTGCCTTTTATTTACCTTTATCCTTTTGAGAATAGGTAGTGACGTGTATCATGTTGATTTGAGGGGATTTGGAAAATGGAGAAGGTGCAGGGTGAGTGGTATAATGACAGGTTGGACAAAAACCTATTGGAGGAGAAAAACCCTATGAGGTGATCTGGGTGCAACAAAATTTGGGTGGTAACATGGTAAGTTCTATGATGTGAACCATGTTAATTTCAAATCTTGGCGGTGGTTCAAGGAGTTGTGGGGGTGGAGGTTGTGGTTGTTGAGTGGAAAGTGTGGGAATGGGTGTTGGTGAAGTAGGATCTGTCGACACTAAAATTTTCCTCCATAATTTCTATTTCATTAATGTATGTATTTGGAATAGAATGTTGTTAAGTGTAATTAGTAGTAGCGTCCGATAGAAGATAACGGCGCTGCCAGTACGACGCCGCAAATAATGTGGAGTACGGTAACAGTCAAAGTACAATAGGAATGTTGTAAAAAGTAAATATTTGTCGTAAGTGGTCTGGTAATGTTAAAATGTCAAAGTTTGGGTAATTAGAGAAGTAGGGTCTACATGATTAGGAATTAGAATATTATATTAGTAATAAGGACAAGGAGTGAGGTCATAAATATTTTGTGTATTTTATTTGTAAAAATTCTAAAAATGTGGAACCCATGTAAAATGATAAGGTTTATCTTATCTTAAGAGATAAGCTTACATGTACAGATAAGAGTTAAGGTATGGAATATGATTCGTCAGAGTGGATTTCTTATCCTATCTTAGAGATAAGATGGATAAGCCTGTAAGTTCTATAAATAGAGAGGCTACCCCCCTCATTTAGCATAGAAAGAAGTAGTGAGAAACATTGTAGGAAGTGTACGAAGGAAGCCATCAGTTAAAGGTGTGTTGAAGAAGCCATCAAGAGGCGTAATTGTAAAGTTTCTCCCATAGTCTTGTTGAAGTACCTCATGGGTGAGATTGTAACAATTTCATGTTAATATTATTATTTCCTTTGATATTTTTGATTTGTCATCATTCTGTCTTATCATAGTCGATGGTATTCTTGTGTTATGTTGTTGTTCTGTTTCCAGATTACATCCACCAAACTAAAGGCTGTGCATTAGTAAATAATCCTAGCACGAGGAGTTCCCGGTGAAGAATTATCATAGTGTCGGATTGGTGATGACAGATCCTCATCGAGTAGGTCGCCTTCGTCAAAGTTGGCTTCAGGAGGACATAACTGGATAAGGATGGTTTTTAAAGCCTTGCAATTATCCACATGGTGCCTTGGCATACGATGATAGGCACACATTTTAGTGTCATTAAACCCTTTTGGCTTGGGTTTGAGGGGGTCGTAAGGTTTGAGCAGCGGTAATGTGATGAAAAAAGTCTAAAGGAGGTTGGTTAAGATTTTGGCATAGGACCCTACTAATGGATCACAATGAGAGGTGAAAGTGGGTTTGGGTGTAGGTACGACTGATTATTGAGGAACGGTATTTACAGGAGGGGGAATAGGTCAAGGTATGGTTTTGGGTGTTGGTGTGGTCTTGGGTGTCAGTCATGTTTGTCTAGGTAGGGGTATGGTAGGTGAATGAGCAGGAGGGTGTGTGGGTGTTTTGACTATCTTAGTGGAGGGTAGTGGAGTTTTTTTTTTGGGTTGCACCTTCTTGGGTAAAGGTAATATGGGTGTATGAGGTCTAGAAGGAAAAGTAGATGGGCGAAGGGGGCAAGTTACCCACGAGGATAACAGAGGTGCTGTGGAGGTAGAGGATACAGGTCTAACAGGGGGTGTGAGAGATAAAGACTGAAGTGTAGTGGGTAGTGAAGAAGTTGTAGAGAGTATTGGCGGTATGGGTGGTAAAGATGCTATAGGTGCGGGTGTAAGTCATGTTGGGTGTGTGGGTAGGTTAGAGGTTTGTGAGGAAGGGATGGGCTGTTGTGTTTTTGGTTTAATGATGGGTAGAGGTTTCTTAACTGTGTTGGGGGGCTGAGGTCCTAAGACGGATGGGACAGGTGTAGGTGTGATTGGCATAGCCAGGGTACGAGGTCTATGGGTTTGGTTCTTCGATTTGGGTGCCGGAGTAAGTGTGGTGTTGACTTTGGAGGATGTAGCTAAATCTAGTTTGATAGGTGGATGAGTAAGGTTGGTGGTTGGGGTGAACCCTAAGGTGGTAATAGGTTTAGCCGAGGCAGATGCTATAGGTGTGGGTTTTGGTTTAGATGTAGTTTGGGTTATGGATAAGGGAGTATGTTGAGTTATGGTGGGTGTCATGGAAGGAATAGTGATAGAGGTGGTCATATTGGTTTCGATTGGTTGAAATAGTTTTGGGTAGATATTGGAGGTATCAACAAGTGACATCTGCATCTGCATCAAAATAGGAAGCAAAAGGCACCCCCAAAGTAAGGCCCTATTCACATGATCTAAGCGATCGGCCAAATGTGAGAATGACACATCTGTAGGTGGAATTGATGAGGAACTAATGGAAACTCCCGTAAAATGTGTCTTAGAGATGGGGAATTGGCTAGATTTAGCTTCCATGGGTAAAAGAGTCGAAAGTAGGTCTGCAGGATCTTTTGTAGTTGATGGAGAATGCTCACCAAGGGGTAAGGGTATCTCAACTGGGTTTGTGATAGGGTTTGGAAATGATGGGAGCTCCTTTGCAAAGGGAGGAGATAAATAAGTATCCTCTGTGGACTGAAGAAGTACTGTGGGTGAAGACTCTGCAAGTGGAGAAGCTAAAGGTGAAAAGGTCTTGATATTAGCGAAAGACTCCTTCATAGGTGAGGAAGGAGATGAAAGGTGTTCCTCTATGGGTGAAGGAATAGGGGAGGTTGGTTCCAATGTGGAAGGAGGATTTCAAGCTAGAATCTCCTCTATGGATGGAATATGGGGTAATTAGGAAACAACAGGTGTGTCACTAAAAATAGCATGGACCTCGCAGGTATGAGTATCATGAGTTGAGGCCTCACCGATTTGATCAGATGAAGGGGAATGATTAGGAAATGGTTTCTTGAAGATGTGTAGGTTTTGGTTAGTAGGCACATTAGGATTATCCACGGTTAACTCACCTTTCTCAAGCATTTCTTGGAAAATATTTTTGAAAGTGATGCAATTACCGTCACTATGACCTTTTACTTGATGATAGGTATAGAATTCATGTTCTTTATACCATGCGGGCATGGGGTGAGCAGGGTCAAAACTAGTGTGTGGTTTTATAGGTGTAAGGGTGATGGCTCTGGCTTTGATAAGCTTTTCTAAAATAGAAGAGTAAGGTTCCCCAATTGGGGTGTATTTCCGCTGTTCTTGTATGAATTGAAAAGTTTGGACGGGTGAGAGATTAGATGACAGGGTAGCTTGATTTGATGGATGAGCTGGGTCGGCCTTGAGTACTAATGCATTAGTGGTGCCCTTTGATTTTGAATAATTACTTTGGGTTTTGGAAGAAGAAGAGGTATAATTTGACCTGAATGCCGAATTCTTATTGCGTAATTGGATTTTCCTCTCTTCGATGGCCCGAATCTCTAATTTTCGTGCCATGGTGAATGCTTCGTTGAATGTTAAGAAGGTTTGGACCTATAGGGTTGGTGATATATGTCTAGCACAATCCCATGTGAAGAGCTCAATGAGTTCTATTTGTGGCAGTTGGAAGGTGAACTGATTAATCAAGCTACGCCAGCGAGCAAGAAAATCTGCTATAGATTTGTCCTCATACTGACGCATGAAGTATAGGTCAGTCAGAGAAGTGATCCAAGAAGGCTTGGGATACCTGATTGAATGAGAATATATAGTGTCTAGGTAACCCACTATACCAATCTAATGTAGGTCCATTCAGAGACATGGGAAAGGTTCTTAGGAGCAAAGCATCATCGTGGGTGATTAGGTAGCACCCGTGTTTGAACGATTGCAAATGTTGTTGTGGGTATTCCTTGTTGTTGAAATAGTTGAATTTAGGCATCTCCCAATACATGAGACATGGACAAATAGGAATGGATGGGTGGATGGGTTCATTGCAAATCTCATCATAGGTGAGAGTGTTGTAGGAGATAGAAACTGATGCCTCCAATGTTTACATCTTATCCATCATTAATTTGATTAGATCGTTGGTAGGTTGCGATGATTAGGTGTCTCCTATAGCGTGAGAGGATTGGTTTTGGGCATATAACAAGGATGGCACTCCAATATATGGTGCTGTCATGTAGGTTGATTGAGAAGAAGGTAGTGAAATAGGGGGTACGTACCTAGAGTGAATAATAGATGAAATGGGAGGCTGTTGATAGTATGTATATAAAGGTGGAAGAGTCATGGTAACCCTAGTGGAAATGGGGGCTAATGATTGTGGAATGGAAAGGACCACATTTTAAAAAGGAGTAGGGGTCACTGACACCAGAGGTGGTAATGTAGCTACGGGTATGTGCGAGACATTAGGGGTGGATGTGGTTACCTTTTGGGTAGTTGTTAAAGGTATGGTGGATGTGGCAGGTGCAACGAAGGTAGCAGATGCGGCAGTCATAGCGGGTATAAGACCTAGCTGTGAAATGATTGGGGGTAAGGTGGAGGTAGGTAGCATGAAACTAGATGGGGTTGAGGCAGGAGTGCAAATGAGAGCCAGGGGGATAGATACGGGCATGCCGTATATCAACTGACCTGAGGCATCCTGAGTGGATGAGTGGGAAAGGTAAAACTCCAAGGTGGTAAGGTTTTGGTCAAAGATTTATGTGAACTCCTCATCTCCGGTGGTGATAGTGATAGGATGGATGGGATCCATGGCTGGTGATAAAATGGAAGGTGGTGAAGGACTAGGTAGGAGTGGTTGACAACTGGCATGGAATACAAGCACTCTTGCTTGTATTTGGGTCAACACCATGTGAACCAATACTGATCGGGTTGGGCTAATTTTCTATAAATGACACAGAAAAACAATAGGGAAAGGTAAAATAGGTGGTAAAAAGTGGTTTAGGTGCAAAATGTTTGCTGGAAAGTGACACAGCCTAACTGATGCCAGTTAGGGTAAACCGATGCCGGTTACAGGTGACCATGGCCAGTCTCCATGGGAAATAGATAGTGAGTCAAAACAAGGGTATAAGGCCAAATTTTACAAGTATGCCAAATATGATGAGTTTTACAACGTCAATGGGAATGATAGAAGTGACAGGGACTATAAAAAGTGGAAGAAGATGAATAAAATGTCTTTTTGGGTAGGTTAACAAAAGGACCTCGAACCGACGACAGTTTGGTATAACTGACGATAGTCAGAGGGTAACCGACGATGGTCACTAGACCGACACTGGTCACTGTGGAAATTGAAATAGTGATGAAATAAAGGTGGTTGTGAATTAAAATACGATGAGGAATCAAACCCAAAATTCTCATAATGATGAGAATATGGTCCAGGCACCCTCAGGTGAAGCTAGAATACACCAACTATGATGAGGAGCATGCAAGGATGAGCAAGAAAAATGAAGAACATGACCTCTCACCTCAAAATGTAAGTCAAGCATAAACACTAAGAAAAATGTGATCCTAGGAGTGCCTTTTCTATTATGTTTGTTTAGCTTATGCTATTTAAGGACTGACTCATGAACTATAAAATAGAGTTTTTTTGGTGATGGTGGCTTCCTACAAAGAAAGAGATCTAAAAGGTGAGGTTTCAGGTATTTTATGGCGAGGGCGGGCTTCGCTCTGAAGTATGACTCGATAGAGTAGTGAGATGGGGAGTACCTGTCAATCCTCAGATCAGTGTGATCATTGACAGGTGTTCCCAGGAAAGATGTTGTTTAAGAATATGTTTTTTTTTGAATTTTTTGCAATGTGGCAAGACTCAGAGAGAGAAATATGTGCTTTATATGATTCGTTTATCAACCATCAGCTAGGACTGACTTCCAGTGTATAGGTTACCCACAATTAATGTGAGCTAATGCGATAAATAATAATGCAATACACTTATTTTAAGCCCAAATAAAAGTATGAAGTTTGATGACACAAATAGATGAAGAGGAAGAGGGATTCTCTTTCATTAAAATGCAGAAAACAAATAGAAATGATTCTTTTTAAGTACACTAAAAGAAATGTTTCTTCTAGAGCAAATAGAAAGAAAAAGAAGGTTACCAAGGAAGAAAATTAGTGTGTATGCTTTTCAAAAGGGAAACAAACACAAAGATTTTCCTAAGAATGAATAAAATGCAAGGAACCCTGGATGGGTCCCACCAGGCGTGCCAAAATGTTTCACCTGATTCTTAGACATTTCTTTGAAATATTGATGAAATGGATAGGGTAACGAGTGCAGGAGGACTACCTATTCAAATGTTGGTTGATGGGTTGTTACGCGCATATGACTTATGAATCCACAGTTGATCTTGAGAGCTTCCTTTTGGCTAGGAGTAACTACCTGTAATGGAAAGTAGGACCACCAAAAAGAGTTAAATAATATGTGTAGTGAACTGCTTAGTGTGTGCTAGATCCAGGAAGTGTGATACTTCCTAGATAGCTGTCAGTCCACTGTTTAAAATTTTTTATTGTGAGTAGTAAAATAAATCCTATTGTAATTTGAAATGATTTAGGTATCTCACTTGAAACACAATAAGAAATATCTACTCTAACAGGCTAGGTTAAAACAAGATCCAAAGGTCAAGTAGCTAGTTCTAGGTCTCTCCAGGTCTGACAGAGGTCTCAGACAGATCACAGGTGAATAAGGGTGATGTGGAATTAGGTGGATAGGTCACTGTTCTGGGTTGTATGGGTAAATACAGAGACTGATGCTAGTTAAGGGTGACCGATGATGGTTGGGTGTAACTAGTGCCGGTTACTGTGGAATTATGGGAATGCCACAGAATGGGTTTTGGGTCTCCTTTTTGATTGCAAAAAGGACTTTGGTTGGTTAGGATGAGGTATTAGGTGGTTTGGGAGGGATTTGGTGAGGTTTTAATTGGTATATGGAGGGGTGAGTATTAATGGAGGTCTATGGATGGCCAAGAGAACAAAGGGTGATAATATAATGATGAAATGAAATGAACCAGAGGAGTAAAATGTTCCACTTACTTGGATTCTGGTCCTAGGTGCTTGTGAGTGATAAGTGAAGGTGCTGGTAAGGGTTTAAATGCTGCTGACGATCACCAAATGTTGGAAAGCTCCTGCATGGGGTGCATGTGCTCTCCTTCTTGCTTGATTGGATCAACTCCTTATTGGGGTGATTACTAGATGGTTGGGCAGGAGAAAATGCTTGACCTCCTTCCTTGCATGTGTGTTCTCACTGAAATTCATTCTCAGAAGATGAGATATCTCTCAAGAAAGTTCTCAATGTTTTCCAACCTTCAAAATAATGTTGTTTTGGGGATTAAAAGGTGACTGACGGTGGTTCCTGCTTAACCGGTGACGACTAAGGGTAACCGGTGTCAGTCAAGGTGGGATTTCCTAGGTTTACTAAACTAGGGAGATCCTCTTGATTTTTTGGGATCTCGTGTCATTAACCCACGGATTAGACTGGAAGCATCTTGTACGCATGTGGGAATGTGGTTAGAGAGAATGTAGGCATTGATTTTTAGGGTTTGGGTAAGTCTTAGTTAGCTATGGAAACTTACTAAGAATAGGTCTTAGGGTGAGTTGGCTTGATGAGGTGTGTAGGTGAGGTGTATGTGTGGATATTATCTAAATTAAGATATTTAAATAATAAATATGGTGAGGATAATGAATTAATTTAATTAGATTAATTAAATTAATATTAGTGAGGTGAAGGGGGCCATGGGTAGGTGAATGTGATGAAGGTGTTTATTTGTCGAGGGACCAAAGGGGAGTGTGACCTAATTTTAGTGTCTACAGTATGATGCCATTAATTTCTGGTCCATAGCTGTATTTACTTATTGACAGCCGACAAGAATGGAATATTGATGCCTGATAACGAGGGGAGGTTGACACATGTCAAGATGAAATGATGATGTTTGATAGGATGAAGGTGGATGATGCACGTCAGCAAAGGTGTTGATGCTTGACAGGGAGGTTGTGGTTGACGTGCATTAGTAAGAGGCATTAACGCATGACAGGGAGGTAGTAGTTGATCTGCGTTAGCAGGAGGTAACATGAGAAACACAAACATATTGGTTGATGCACGTCAAAAAGAGGTGTTGATGCATGACAAGGAGGTGGAGGTTGAACCAAGTCAGCAAGAGGCATTACTGCATGAAAAGGAGGTGGTGGTTGACATGTGGTTGACATGCGACAACAAAGGTGGTGGTTGAAAAGTGACTTAAGATGGATCCAAACCTTCATTGCGGCTTGCCAACTCGCTATGAAACTTGACCTTCCACAAAACTCATAAAATCTCAATTTTTTACTTGTGATCCATCCTAAGTTGTCTTCTTCTAAGACTCGATGCTGAATTTGATGTCCTCCCACACATCCCATAATTCAAATGGCTAAGTCCATTTATAATGAAAAATCCAAATTAACCCAGGGGGTGAATTTGGGATAACACCACCCTTTGCTTTTTCTTCACTGGTGACTCCAACATAGGGGACTCCTCCTTCTCTTGTGACTCTTCTCTCCTAGGAGATTCTTCTTTCTCTGGTGACTCCCTCCTGACAGGAGACTTCTTCCATCGAATGTAGGTGCTTGTACCCATGCTTGACTGTTATGACCCTATGGTTTGCACTATATGCACATTTGATGCCTTCTCTACAGGAGTATCTTCTCATTCTCTCTTCTTAATTACTACCTTATTCTTCCTCCTGGTGGGGTCCTCAGGGATTGAGACATCATCCTCAACATAAGCTCCCTTCTCAAACTTGGGGCTTAGCTACACAAAGACCCTTGCTACCATTGTACCTAAAATAGGAAATGTCACTAATTTTACCATGTATATGTCATGAGATACATAATTTTCTACATAGGTGTGCTTTTTGGGATACACCAAGGTTCACCGCATCTCACGGTGATCTTGATCTACAACACTTAGATCAAATCTCAGCTTCTTTGTCTCCTTAAACTTGTTTACAATGCCTTGAAAATACTGCACTGTGAAGGAGAAGGGTATCTTACATCAAGGACCCTTAGTACCATCTGTCAAGGTAAACCCACCGATACAAAAGTGTCGGTATATGATGAATTCAAATTCTCCATCCACTAGTGGAGGTAGCTATTATGACATCCTCCATTCATCTCTAAATACGTTGCACATTTGTTTATACTATTTCTCCAAGCGCACCTTGTGATTGGCCATCATGGTGTCACAAGTATAAGCTTAAAAACTCTTCGAGGGAGTGGGGTTATCATCTGGGTACTCCCAAATAAACTTATTTGGCCCATCAGGCTTTCCAATCTCTGAAAATACAATGGTAAGGAGGATGTTACTGAACATGATCTTCTCCCCATCATGCTTAGAATAAATAATATCCTATGTAATGAATGATTAGAGGTTGTAAATGGTGCACTTCAAGATCTTGTGACAAACATTCAACCAAATTTTGTTTATCTATGTCCATCTCTCCTACCCATTTAGATTTGTCACCAAATGTGCATCCATCCTCATAATAGGGTCAGTGATTGCAATGATGTCAAAGTACCATGAACCATTCTTGTAATCATATGCATAAACCATTTTATTGATAGCCTCCTTTTCGCACAAGTCCTCATCCAATGGCTCTCCCTCGTAGATCAAGCCAACAAACTTAGAAATCTATTGTGGCCACGAAATAGAAGTAGTCCTCATATACACGTGACATTAACCACTGATATAGTCGCTCTAGGTTGCTAAAATAGGGAAACTCATAAAGTTGCAAAAGCCCAACCTTTTCTAACTTCACATTTACTTCATCATCATAGATGGGTTTCCACTCTGACGTCCTTTTTTCCATTAGGAGAACCAACTCCAGGGTCATCTCCTTTTTTGTGGTGCTTGTATGATGATTATAATCACTCACAACCATCTTCCTTATATGCGACACCCAATATTTCCCTAGTAGTACACCATCTTGGTACTGCATATCTACATACCATTCTTCATTG
Source organism: Taxus chinensis (assembly GCA_019776745.2). Taxonomy (NCBI): domain Eukaryota; kingdom Viridiplantae; phylum Streptophyta; class Pinopsida; order Cupressales; family Taxaceae; genus Taxus; species Taxus chinensis. The sequence goes on along the minus strand of CM034147.1, from coordinate 249,988,413 downwards.
AAACTAGCGGAAATGGCTAGGTTTCCTTTTCCCTTGCCTTTTCTCTTCTTCAGTGAAGTGGTCACTCCTTTCCTTGGTGTCATTTTTCTCTTCCTTGGTCCTATGTAGTTTCTCCCTTGCATCAAGTTCTATTATTCAAATCCTCAGCTCTACTTCTATGAAATTTCAACAAAAACCCATGCCCTAGCTTGTAAACCCTAACCTGGAGTACTTCCTTTCCAAAAGACAATGTATCCACCCGCGGGAACCCACAAACAAACTCCTTTGCGTATGCCCTTGTACTTTGCTTCCATAGTGGTTCACAAGTACTTCAATTTCTTCAACTCCACACACTACCCTTCATAATTTATTCACAATAATCACTTTAGATCACAAGAAATTATTCGATAACAAAACACAAGGTGAAAGAATACTTCTCCCCTGACCTTCTATTTATAGCTTTTTACTTTTTTGGCACAAACCCTGATACCACCTACCAACATAAAAATGCATTAAAGTCAGATTTTTCCAACGCTATACTTCTACACATTCTATCCAACACTTTTGCTCCATGCACAAACCTACAGGAACACTTCCACAACCTTTTGGTGAGTAACTGCCTCGACCATAGAACTCTTCAAGCTTTCTCCCATTCCAAAGTCAATTTTTCCTCTATGTCTTAGACCAATTTCTTTCTGCTACCTACCTCATGTTGCTCCTACAATTTTTATCCTTGTATGTGGTTTTCTCAAAGCATTTTCACACTAATCTCCTCTAATGATCACCTCTACTATGAGCACTTTTTTTGAACCCACACACTTTTGACTTTACAACCCGGGAAACTACTTCAACATTGCTCCACACACTTCCTCCAAATCTTACCACATCCTACTCATTTCCCTTTATGTTCCACCCCACACTAAAAATATGCACAGTCCTCTGTGCATAACACCTTGATGCTGTAATTAGCCACCGACACACATGCACACCCAAAACAAACCAAAAGGAACAAAGAAACAAGAAAGGGAAACAAAAAGAAAGGAGAATTCATTAAGGGAAATCCTAAGCTAACTGCCAATACTGACTTATTTACAAACACCCAAAAGCCTTATTTATAGTAGGGCTTGAGCCTACTTCCATTGAAATATCTGGGAAGTCACATTCCTTCCAACACCTGTAGCTAGCAAGAGCCTGAATCAATTATATGGGTAATATAATATGGTCCCAACCAATGGACCTTGAGCTTCCCAGGATGGCGCAAGAACTTAGAATCATAAAGTAAAACCATCTGCCCAACCTCAAATTGTTTATTCTTTATGTGACGATCATGCCAGGCCTTTTATCTTGCCTTCTCAATCTTATGACTCCATCTAGTAAGGGATAATATTTCATCCAACTACATTAACTTGTCAATGCACTCTTGCAACGCATGTTCATTGGACAATCCTACTGTGCATGCAATACAGAGAGAGGGTAGCATGAAATCTACTGGTAAAATAGCTTCAATGCCAAACATGAATTAAAATGGTGTGGCTTTGTTCAGTCTTTTATAAGTTATTATATATGCCCATAACACAACCAAGAATTTTTCATCCCATTCCTGTCTCCCAACATCATAAATCTTAGAAAATGTGTGATTTAATATCTTATTAAATGCCTCAGTAGTCCCATTATCGTAATGGTGATAAGGAGTATTCTTGTGCTGAGCTACCATGAACTTTGCCAAAAAAATCTTGACGATCTGATTCAAAAAAGGAGTACCTCGGTTGCTAGTCAAAATTAGAGGGCACCCATACCTGCTGATTATATTTTCCGACAAGAATCTTTCTACTGTGGTCACCATGAAATCCCTCGTAGACACTCCCTCCGCCCACTATGTTAGATAATTAGTGTAAGTAATGATGTACCACAATTTTGTCCTTCACACGGAAGGTGAAATAAGGACTACAAAGTAAATTACCCATTTCTCGAATGGTTTAGCACTTACTATTAGTATCAATGGAATTTCATCCATTTTTCCTGTCTTACCAAGGCACTACTAATGATCACATGCCTTGTAATATTCAATACAATCCTTTTAAACCATCTTCCACCAAAGGCTAGCTAAGAGGATCTTGTGTGCAGTCACATTCCCCACATAGTGTCCTCCTGCAATTCCACCATGAGCCTCTTCCATGATTGTAGTGCACTCATGCTCAAGCACGCACCGACGTAAAAACTCATCATGACATAACTTGTATAAGTATCCATTAATTAACATGTAGGGTGTGATGTGTATAGATAATTGTTTCCTTTCCAAATTCTTCATTCCCTCTTACGCCACACCCATTTTGAGAAACATAAAAATATCTTCCAAATTCAAGGGAACACGATGTAATCTAAACAATTGTTCATCTAAAATTATATCCTTAATTATTTTCACTTCCTCTCCTGAGTCAATCCTTGATAACTGGTCACCCAAATTACTCTTACCTAGTTTTACAACAACCGTAAACTTAAACTCCTAAAACAATAGGACCCACCTGCATATGCCCCCTTACAAGATGTGTTTGTTCACTAAGTACTTTAATGCCATGTGTTCCATGTAAAATATAAAATGTGTCTCTAGAAAAAACTACCTAAATTTGTGTAGCGTGTAGATCATCAACAATTCCTTGTGCTGCATGGTAGTATAATTCTGCTCTGCTAGGGTTAGCTTCCTACTATCAAAGAAAAAGGGATGGTCAACAATTCCCTCTCTAGGTTGTGCTAAGATTACTCTGATCACCATCTTGGATGCATCAACATGCACGTGAAAATGCTTATCCTAAGAGGGAAAACGTAATATGGGCACAATGATAATCATATTCTTTAATGTGTCAAAAGCCTTTTGTTGCACCTTTCCCCAATGAAATGTACTTTTGTGCTTCACTAACTCCTCTAATGGTGAGGTGATATTGGCATATCCCTAAATAAATTTTTGTTAATACCCCATATGCCCAAGGAATCCACGCACCACACTCTAGTTGATAGGCTCCCCCAATCCCACAATAATGAAAAATTTGGTAGGATCCACCAGCAAGCCTTCTTTACATATGATATGTCCCAATAGGGTGAAAAATGGAGTAGCGAAAACACATTTCTTAATGTTGAGAGATATAATAAATTACCAGCATCTCTCAAACAAAAGCCTCAAATTTTCAAAATGGTCATTCACTAATCCATACACCATCCAATCATCTAGGAAGACTTGCAAAAACTTGTGGATGAAGTCCTGAAACGCCTGAACCGCAATGCGTGAAAACACAATAGGAGTGTTCTTCAGTCCAAATGGCATGACTATATAAAAAAATACCCCATTCAGTGGTGAACTTTGTATTTTCTTGGTCCTCCTTTGCAATTCTAACTTGATGATATCCCGAGAATCCATCTGTAAAAGAATAGATCTCGTGCCTAGCTACGCCTTCCAGAATCTCCTCAGTGAAGGGGGTTGGAAAAGGATCAATAAAAGACACCGTATTCAAATCCCTATAATTGACGTAAATACTTATCCTGCCATCCTTCTTAATGATGATGACCATCATAATTATCCACTCTAATTCTTCAATAACCTCAATGATGCCTGATGTGATCATCTTGTCAATATCCTCCTTGAATTTGATGCACAAATTCAGATTCATTCAATGAGATATATTTCGAACTGGGCACACACCCTATTTTAGTTTGATTCACATCTCCCCTAAAGAGTGGTGAACTCCCTTGAGTTCATGGTATCTACGTGGAAATAAATCCTAAAATTCACGTAACAGAGCAACAATATTTGAAAACTCCCTTTATGTCCAGTAATATCTAACAATAGCTTCCTTAGTTTCCACCTCCGAAGCAATATTAACCTTCTTGGTTTTTAGGGGTTCATGGTAGGTGCGTGCTTCCTCATCAACACTATCCATAACCTCATGCATACCAAAAATATGGTTAACATCCAGGTTTTCCACCTCTTCACCATCTATCATGTACACCAACTTTCCTTTCTCTTTCTCCATGTATATGCACTCAAGCTGTACCTCCTCTGATTCTTCCTCATCAAAGTGCACTTCCAAGCCAGGTTCACCCAACAACTCCAATACTCTTTCCTCTACCATGGCACTATCTCCCATAGTTAGGAACTTAAAAAATGTAACGCCTCATTCACCGATGGTTTAGTACTCTGATAATCAAAATATTGAATGAGATCAGTCGTCAATTCCTGCTAGTTTCTTGTCTGAAGACGTAACTTCTAATGAATGTACAACACACATGAATAACCTTGTAAGGTGGAGTAAATATTATGGACCCATAAAGATGGATACAAGGATCCTCACCTTCCATCCATGCCTTCTCACATGCCTATATGTGAAATGAGGTGGGTTCCTTCCCATGATAGTCTTGTATAGTAGTAGGTGCATTGCTTCAGAGAAATCTAACAGATAACATGAATCTCACCTCGTGCCATTTTATAAGGTTATCTTGATGGGTTTCCCACTAATGTTCTGTGGTCCCAAGAAAATTATAGCTAAGCATACTTCTCCTTTCAATATCACTCCACTGGGTCTCCATTTCTCACAGGAAAACATCAGGGTTGGATCCCCCAGTGTAACTTAGAAACATTTTTCCTCCCAGGTGCTTGAATGAGCACACCTTTGTTATTCTTGTCATGGAGCATCTTAATTACCTTCTGGCTAACTCATATGTCCCATGTTCCCAATTGTCACATCCACACTAGCAGTATCACTTATAGATTGAGCATCTTCCCATTGAATAACACCTTACTTTATTAAATGCACAACCTCAGGGTCTCTGATTGTGCGTACATAGATCCGGTCCAGGTCTTCTTCTCTTAAGGGATCAATATAGGGTGGTGAATTTCCATCCTTTAGAGGAATAATAACACGTTCCTCGTTCTCAAAAATTATATACCCCTTATTGAAATGTAAGTCAACAATTGTTATTATAGCACCAGGGGCACCCAAGTAATGTTGGAAAGTTGTCTGCCTCAGCAAGCGCCAAGACTTCAAAGTCTCTAGTAAATTTATCCCCTTGGATAGTTATAACAACATCCTTTAAAACATCAATGGGAATTTCCTTTGTCTTATAAGCCATATATAACACATTTGAAGATGAGTATAGTGGAGGTCTTCCCATTTGATTCCATGAATCCAGGGTGAGAACATTAACTTCTGTGCATGTGTCAATTAGAATATTACTTAGGAGTCATCCATCAACAACTAGATTTAAGGTAATCTCCTTATCATAGTCAAGGCTGTGAGGAGGTAGATTAGCATGCAAATTCTGCCTCTTAGGTTCACCTCTGGCTCTTGGTACTTTTCTTCTTAGCCACTTTCCTAACAAAGGGATGATATTCTTCATTCTTAGCATCTTATATACTTCCCTGACTTCATCTATAACCTTCTGTGGAGCCTCATCACTATTCTTCTACTCTAACTTCCGACTGCTCCTTGAGGCACTAGATCTCTCCTAGTAGGCTTTGAATAACATCCATGGTTTCCCAATACACTTACTTCTGGAGCGTTGGGTTTGGATACTTCCCATGTACCACTTCTTATCTTGTAATAAGTGCTCTCTTCTTTGGTATTTCCTTGGCACGTGTAACCTCATTTCACATCGTCACCAGTAGAGGTTCTAAAAATGACTCACACACCACCCTTGGCATCCACTATCGATCAACACACTTTACGCTCACCATCCTAGTTCCTTTATCCTTCCACTGCTTCTGGCTCATGTGCTCAAAAAATTCTGAGAATTCCTCATACTTGTGCTTTTTCCCACACCAAGAGCACTACAACAAATCGGGACACTCCCACTTGTAATATTTTGTAGATCCACAGTTATAGATGATTCCACGAGGGAATTCACTCCCATCCCCACGATTGTGATGACCTCTAAACCCATCTTGAAAGCCTATACCTTGACCTCCTCTATCCACGTGCCCTTCATAATGATGACTATAATCCTTGGAATTACTGATAATGTTGGTCTGGCGCACACAAATATCAATGACATCATATATCTAGTCAATAAATCTACAATGCTTGGTGTCATGAGTAGTAGAGGTGCAAATTTTGTCATAAAAAGACACATTCTTCCAGATCACACACTACATTAGCGGAAACCTACTTACATCATGATCTCCATGGAAAATATCACAGTCCACTGATATGGTGCAAACTGACATTCACAGGAAATTTTCCTTTGTATGATTCTCTACTTAAAAATCTACACACCATTACCCCCTACGAATCTCTTGAGCCAAGTTCACAGACAATTTCTCTTGCTATTTTTCCATTGTAGAAATTTGGGATTCTAGGAACAAAATAACTCCTGTACAACTGCTTCCTACTGCCACAACGTGCAAGGCATCTTGTAGGGCCTCACATGGATCTGTGAAAGTCTTCTATGAAAGTGCCCTCCCGAATGGTGTGATCAATCCTCTGAGGAACCACTGAGCATACTATGAAGGGTGAATGTCATAATACAACTTGGATAGGAGAGTATTGAAATGTGTGTCTTAATCTCACACACTCTCCACCATTCCTTGCTGAATCTCCTTTAAAGCACTGATGATTTTCTGTTCAAACTCAGGTATGTGGAACTCCACTAAAAAGTCATTACATAACGTAATGTAATCCATCACTGTTTGGTGTGGATCATATTTCCAGTACCAACTATGCACACTCCCTTGCAACATGTTTACAAATTGACTTACTTTCCACTCCAGGGCACTGATTACCTATGCACACCATATAAAATCACACTTTTGTACATGTTCCATGACATCCTCAACTCCATTGTAATCAGGTAAGTGGAACAACATCTCATAAAACACCTGTTGATGGTGTTGTGGACCTTGTCCACTAGATCGAGGACCTTGATTCCCTTTGGTGTTACCTCCACCACCAGACCCACTAGATTTGCTAGCTCCCATCCCTACGGATCCACTTGATCATCCTCCCTTAGTAGGAAAGGTCCTTGAAGTAGTTGTGCCATACAAACCCACCATCATGCTAAACTATGTGCCGACCATCTGTGATACCGAACCACTCCAGGATGTGTTTCCCACGCCAATTCCAGACACCATACTCAAACCTTGTGAACCAAAACTTGCCCAAATGTCATACTAGACATGATATCTCTGAATACATGAAATGAATATGCAGCCATAGATGTACCACATGGAAAATTATACCTCCTAAGTGTTGCTTGACTACCAATACCGATATAGACTAGAATATCAAAAATTATCTTAGGAATTGGAAAAATAAGTGCAAGGGTATGGTTGTGTTATCCTGTAAAATTGACAAGGGCAATTTTGTAGGTAACCATACCAAAATTTTGTTTTGAGTCCCCGCCAAGGTCCATCAGCATTCGGAATGGCATAATATCTCTTTCCGGAGAATCTAGTTTTTCGAACTTAGTCAGTTGGTCCTTTTTTGGCCGAGCGCAGATTTTGTTCATGCAACACAGAATGAATTTGTGCCCCCTTCTATTCCTTTGGCGCACTCTATTGAGTGTTGACAATAAAAATGGTGCACCTTCCCATGTTGCGCCTTTCTAACCTGTGCCAAGGCGCATATGCCACCCTATCAACATTAAAATTGTTGCGCCCTTAAATGGTGTGCCAAGGTGCTAAAAAGATAATGTTGGCAGTCACAAAACCGCGCCAAAGGCACAAGTAATTTCATGTTGACATATCTTTTGGTGCGCCCTTTAAAAAAAAGTTGGTGGCACATTTATTACACCTTTTGCTATATATAGGTGCATCCGCCCTGTCATTTTCATGATTGAAAAACACGTGAAAAGTTTATTCCTCTGCACCTCTCAGTGCCCTGTCATCCCTGTGTCACTTTATGTTGCATTTGTGGACCCCGCATCATTTCTCTCATTCTATATATTTCGAGTAAGTGGTCCTTGCATTTCTTATGGTTTTTTTTTTGGTTTGGTTGTCTGTGGGGTTGTTTAAAAAACAAAAAAATGAATCTAATGAAACCATATGCTCCCTCCAGCCCATTTTGCAATCTTCTCTTCCCCCTAAACCAGTTTTACCCTCCTTCCAGATCTGCTAGTCTGGAGGGCTTTGTCTCAGAAATGAACCCAAGATCCTCTTCGCTTTGTTCCCCTTACTGTCAAAATCCATGTCGAAAGAGGCCATAAACCACAAACCTATCCAAAAGGGAGAAAATGTGAAGTTATTACATATCAAAATCCACAACCTTTTCTTCGGTGCAAACAGACTCTCTGTTGCACAAAATACAGTTGTGCCAAAGGGCACACTGTCCCTCCATGTAGCACACATTTTCCCTACACCCTATCAAACCCTCAAAACCAAAAACAAGGCACAGGCACAACTCCAGCTACATCAACATTTATGTCATGTAAACTTTTCCTGCGCTGCGCCAAAGCTAAAAGAGACACACCTAAAGTCAATGATACACCCTTTAATCCCATGCCCATTGGTGCACCAAAACTATTTACAACACATTTAATATTTGCACCATTGGTGCATCATGTTGCCATGCAACAAAAAAATTATTTGCGCTCAGTTAAACCTTACACAATGGCGCATGCACAAATCCTTCTACATCAACACTGAATGTTGTGTGTAATATTCCTGTGCCCTACACCCTTTGGCACTTTTTTCTTCCTTGCAACACTCTGTATTAGTGCGCCTTACTTTTCTAACCTTGCAGCCTGTAGTATTCTTACACCCTACACCCAGAAGCTTTTAAATTGCTAACTCCTCATTCTGTAAAGCTTTGATGGATAATCTAACAACTAACATAGCTCTTCTGTGTTGGACTTCACTCCTTCTTCTTACAGATCAGCAAATGAACACAAATTTGCATATGTCTACATCAAGCAAGAGATCAACCAAGTCAAAGAGAAAGGCCAAACTCACAGAAGAAGAAATGAAATACAAGTATCAAAGGGTTAGGATGTCCGAGTCCCATGTAGAGTGTGACTTAGACATCAAGGATTCTGAACTCGGCCATATAGACATGGAGGATTTTTGGGCCAGAACCAGGAGGGTCACAGGCAGTCCATGGATGGACAAATTAGTCGGCAATGGTCTACACTTCACTGGGGGAATCCCCGTTAGCGCAGTAAACAATGAATTCATGATGGTGGTGGCCCGCTGCTATAACAAAGACACAAGGTGTGTCGAGAATGAGAAGGGCAAGATTATAATCAACCTCACTGCCCGACACTTTGAAATTATGTTGGGTATCCCCCACCACTGGCATTTTGTGGCTATAAGCCAAGAAGACTGCATAAAGGCATGGGAGGAAAATGAAGACAAATGCATGCAGTTAATAAAAGAAGTATACCTAAAGAATAAGAAGGTAATAACCAGGTGGCTGCATAGGTTATTCATCGCAGTGACTTTTTAGAGGAGCTGAGCGACACCATTACCTTCCTGAGTAGAGTATTTGGGCTTCTTGATGCCCATTACTTCCACAAATGGATGCTCAGGTATGTAGAGACAATGAACAAAAACGTGCCTGATCAGCATTTTGAGTGGGCAGAAATCATCAGCAGCACCATCTCTGAGCAGCTCCAACAACTCACAACAACGGGGAGGTTCTACATGAACTCCTATGTAGTTTACATTGTCACCTCTGAGAGGGACTATCCAGCGCTTAGCCAATGTGGGGTGTGGCCCCAGGTAAAAATATACGAATATTATCCAGAGTTGAAGCTAGAAAACAACATCCAACAGTTCAGCAAGATCAACAATGCCTTCTTCTATGGCATCATCTACCTATTGAGGCCCAATATGACTCACGGTTAGACGACTAAGAGCATAGTAACTGCAATAGAGAAGTGGGGGGCGTTATTTATATAATTCCCCACTTTTACCTATCTTAGAGCCAGCCAACGTCTTAGGGGAGCCCACCAAGTTGCTAAGATATGCAGGCCTTAAGCTGATCCTTATTGGAGCTATCTAGACAGCTCATCACATATCACAAGAAGTGCCTTAAAGAGGAAGAAGAGCAGAAATCCTTTCCCCCTCACAGTGGGCAGGTACACCTGCACTTCTCACACCAAAGCCCGGGAAATGTTCATAGAACTAGAGCTACTCAACCTGAAACACAATTTCCTGACAAGGCCGACCTTTGATCCACGAAATTTCCTCCCAAAGGCAAAGCTCGATCTGATCCAGATCCCACAGATCAAGGACATCTAAATCAACCTGTATCACGAGGTCAAACTCAGGAGAAAGGATCACTCCCATCATGGACCTAGAAGAAATTATTCAATATGCAATGGCCATTATCTCGAAAGGTTTCCAAATGACCGATTAAGAAGTTGATCAGGTATATCTAGATACGGATGGGGAAAACTAGCCATTTGCTGAGATTGACAGAGTAAGGGCACCTCATACTATTGAGGAGAGGGTTAAGGGTACTTTGTAGCACACAGAGCATTGGTGTAGGTATAAAGATTCCTCTACCTTAGGGTAGACTTCACCATGTCTCCTTTGGGCAATGCACCTACCAGGCCGAAGCATTTTCCAAAAGGTAAAGGGAAAGACAAAGAGGGAGAATCAAGCTCCACTCAAGAAGAAGCTCCTGAGAGCCCTCCCTCCACTGCATAGGAATAGGTAGTAAGCTTGGTATCACCTGAAGAAGAAAAAGCGGCAGTGAGTGTTCCAACGGGCACATCCACTTAGGATGTTTCCATTGCTACAACTGTTGAGGTTCCCACCATCCCTTCTCCCACTCCTCCTTCCCCTCCTCGTGTCACTCAACCAACCATTCCTTTAGTTGTGTCTTCTCCCCCGTCTTCTATTGTTCCCCCTTCCTCTTCCTCCATATTCTCTTCCCTCGCATAGCTATCCCCTAGCATTTCTTCTCTCATATCTCAGCTCCCTTCCACTCCCGTGACCTCTTCCCTTGCAGTGTCTCCTCCTCCTGTGAGCACTTTTTTGGCCTCTCTCTCAATGCCACTACCAAGTGTCTCGACACATTTCCCTTCATCCACTACAGCTACTCCTTCTTCCACCTCTGGTCCCACTCCCTTAAGTCCAGCATGGATCTCCCAACACCTGAGTCAACACAAGAGAAAATTCCGCATTACACCTATGCACTTCTCCGTCATCCCAACAAAAGGGGCTAAGAAGAAAAATCCAATAACCTGTTTCTCTCAGAGTGCATCGGGAGAAAGAGTAATGGAGATCGCGTATCTTGATCCCATAAAAGATAAAAAGCATATGTTTCCTACAGATTATACAGTGACATAGGTCATAATGGAAACGTCCTCTGAGAGCCTACAAGGAGAAGCCCTATCTATAGTGGATGCCCTTTGCAAGAAACTTCAGGAAGTAAAGGAAGAGAAGAGGCTACTAAAAGAGTAAAATAGACACCTTCTCCAAGCCCTGCAAAAAATGGGCAGTGCACCTCCTATAACTGCCACTGAAACTCCTGAGGCCCTTAGTCAGGAAAAGATAAATGAATACACCAAGATTGGTGAACAAGCATGGCAATATCTACCTTGAGAGACCAAATCCTCAAAGATAGTGAAGAAGTAATCATAAAGTTCACGGAACTGTATCAAAATATTGATCAAGCGAACAAGGAAATCTAGGTGATTGCGGGACCTATCTCCGAAGAGTTGGACCACGCCAGGTTACAACATGAGACATTCTAGAAGATGCTCGACTACTTGGTCGATGATTTATTTAAATTCAACATCTTCGATCACCCCAGAGTGCCCAACAAAGTCCTTACTGATTTGGACTACCGGTTCGATCAGATGGAATTCGTCTTGGAGAAGATAGACAAAGTCAAAGAGGAAGCCTTGGATGCACTGCATCAAATGGAGAAAATTATCCTAAGGATGTCTCCGGGGTTGCTCACTCCATCATATGCCTTGAGGAAGGTAGGTGAAACCATTCAGCTCTTCAAAGAGATCATCTTGCAAGTGTTAGGGTCAGAAGTTACTTTTGACATTGAATCTATCAGCAACCTTCTGGCTTGCTGTGATTTTGTGGGATACCTGATGGAGACAGGTAATGAATAATTCAAGCTCCCTGAAAAACTTAGAGATGAATGGGATATTTGTGAAGTCATCGGTGATCACACCAAGGGTTCTGCCTAGGATCAACTTCAACCGCTGATTAGCAAATTCATGGAGTATCGGGCCCAATTCCACATTTCCTCTCCTGAGTAGAAGCAAGATACTCCTTTTCAACCGTGAGATGATGACGAATAGCATTCCTCCTCTTGGCTTTCTTTCCATTTTTTTAATATTTAAAAGTATGTTGGCACAAATGATGACATCATCCATGTTGCACCATGGGATGTTGTCATCCACCAAGTTGCCCAAAGTCAATAGTTGACTTTTAGATATTTTGTAATTAGTTGTTGGTTTCTTTTTACCTTCTTTCTCTTTCTCCTTCTATATATGCTTGAATACTTGTTGTATTCAAGGGGTGGACATTTTTTAGATGAAAAATAGAAGTGAGAAGAAAAGGCTTTGTACTTTTCATAACAGAAGAAAATATTAATACAAATATTGAGACTTTGTGCTGAATACATGTGTTATGCGTCAGACCTTTCTTATGTTAGATCTGTATGTTTATTCTGTTAGATCTATCTCTACTTTTTTTTCATTTTCTCATCAATATTTCTTTGTTCATTTATGCAAGTAGGTTTGGCTCCATTTATTACCAATCCCAAAACATAAACCCTCTGACCTTTCTGCTTTGGAATTCATTTCTTTTCTCCCTTCGGATCTATCCTTTCTTCATCTTTCCCTTCATTCCTTTCTTTTCATAGTTGGAAATACCCCTACTGGGATGAGATCCCAAACCCTTGAAGGTAGAATATTGTGAGACTTACATAGATTCATGCCGGTAGAATAGCAATAAACCAGTTTTGCTTTGCTGTCTCAAAGAGGGGCTACACCCTGCACACTGTTGGCTTGTCTATCCATAGATCTGCTCTCACGATAGATTTTTGGACCAACAGGTTGCCATGTGGGTTAAGATGTGTGCCTATGACTCTCCTCATTTCTTCATATGATGAGCTCTCTCTAGAAGCTGAGGGGGTTTCTCTTCTGTGCTTACTAAGATGGGGTAGCTTAGACTACTTAGGCTCCATGTTCTTTACGGGAACCTCAAATACTTCCTACAACGTCTGCCTCCATAAATCCATCACTCATGTAGTTTCATATTTTCTTTCCAAATCCCTCTCCTCTCTCTTGATTTTTTCCGCAAGGTCCACCATCCTCTACCACACTAGCTTCCACGCCCCGCGCCTAATAGGAGTCTAGCTAGCCATGTGAAAGACTTCCAAACTCAAAGTAAAAACAAAGATCATGATAGCTAGTGGAAAACATGCAAGAACGATCCTCTAGGCTCCCTTAATAACTCAAACTCAATAATATTTGGGTAGTAATACATAGAAATAATGTATTCTAAGGTATAACTAGTCAACACTCTACTCCACCAATGATCAACAACACTGGTCCATGTCAGATTGGCATCCTACAACCTCTAATATTCCTCCTAGGTCCAAACACGAGGTCTATAGTACCACCTTGTCCTTGATACATATGATGAGATCCAATCATATAAATCTACTGGGAAATAAGAGAAGAATGTCTCATAAAGTTCATGATACAAGTTCTCCTCCACCCATTTTCATGCATCAAAATTAGATCTAGTACTGAACTTCTAAGAAAACTCACCCTCCATGATTTTAAGCTAGGTATTGACGTTGTCCAAGGTCAAACGCTTTGTCATCACACCCCATTCTAATAAAAAATTCAAAAGAGATTTCGGCAACAGAACTAAAATGTAGCCATTTCTTTATATACCTTCTTTCTACCACAATCACACTGGCCTATCACCTAGTGTGCACTGGGTGCTCACCTGAGGCATGTACTGGTGCCGAGCCCCTCATTTATGTGAGCTTTGTGAGAATGATCCACCATTGGTGGAGAATGAGTTGTAAGAATGGAAATATAGACATTCACTCAAAAATAGAAGATACATATAATAGATCCATGCACAGATGCATCATAAATGGAAATGAACATTGTAAATAACCATAATGAAACTAGATTTGAGCCAAAATAATATGAAGAACATAAGGGTTTATAGTTAAGAGCATGAATAACCAGAATCACACACATATATTGATTTACAAATATTTACAGTGGTCTCATTACATCATAAGGGTCATATAGACCAAATACATCAAGGAATATTATCTTAAACCCTCCAAAAATACTCTGTAGAGAGAGTTCTTAGCTATTCTACCCATTACAACCATTGTTCATACCCAAACCCATTCATATATGCTCAATAACATCCTTGCAAGTATTTCTGCATCACCTTGTTACTACTTAAAACCCTCTTTAACCCTTCATTTCCCTGGCACTTCGTTGTTACTCTCCTCCTCTATTTCGGACCCAAACACTCCTTTAAATAGGATCTGGATGCACTACCTTGGTTTCCTTCATGAACAGATCACATGCTAGTGCAAGAGTGGTCCTCCATGGCCAAATGCCTATGCTAACTTGAAAATACCTCCACTACCTATAATGATCATCCTGGGAATATCCCTTACATGGAATATTCCTTTTTTGAGCTCCAAGGATTCAGGCTAGCACCTTATCCATTCAACACGTGTACTCGATATTTTCATGTGTTTCTCCTATGAAAACTCCTTAAATTTTTTTTAAGTCCCTGTACCTTCCTACTCCCACGTGCGCCAACCTCTTCTACCACACACCTTTCCTTTGCACACTTTTTCCTAAACACCTTCCTTCTTTACTACCTCCTGCATGCACTAACTTCTTCCTTGGGACTTATTCTATTTCAGGGCCTAACAACATCCACTATTGATTAGCACGCTTTACGCTCACCATCCCAAAACCCTTATCCTTATGCTGCTTTTGGCTCATATGCTCATTTAACTCTGGGCACTCTTCATACTTGTACTTATTCCCACACCAAGAGCACTACAAAAAATTAGGACACTTGCGCTTGTAATGTTCTGTAGATCCACAATTATAATAGGTTCCATAGGGAAATTCATTTCTCCCCCCTCCATGGTTACCACAACCTCGAAATCCACCTTGAAATCCTCTTTTGTGGCTTCCTCTATCTGCATGCTCTTCATAATGATGACCATCATCCTTAGAACTACTAAAAATGATGGTCTGATGCACACCAATATCAATGACATTATGTATCTGGTCAATCAATCTACAATCCTTGGTGTCATGAGTAATAGAGGTGTAAATTTTGCAATAGCAGGACACATTCTTATGGATCGCGTGCTGTAGTAATGCGTATCTACTTGCATCATGATATCCATGGAAAATATCGTAGTCCACTGACATGGCATGCACTGATCTTCATGAGAAATTGTCCTTTGTATGCCCCTCTACTTCACATTCTATACACCATAGGATACTATGAGTCTTATGAGCCGAGTTTGTAGATAATTTCTCCAGTTTCTTTACCATGGAAGAAATATAGGCTTCAAGGAATGGACTAACTATGGTGTCAATTCTTCCCATTTCCTCAATGCACAAGGTAACCTCCATGACCTCACATGGATCTATGAAGGTCTTATGTGAAAGCACCCTTCAG
Source organism: Taxus chinensis (assembly GCA_019776745.2). NCBI lineage: Eukaryota > Viridiplantae > Streptophyta > Pinopsida > Cupressales > Taxaceae > Taxus > Taxus chinensis. Next base: position 249,972,791 of record CM034147.1, on the reverse strand, counting down.
AACAGAGTGATTAGCCCTCTAACGAACCGCTGAGCATACTGATATGGGTGAATATCATAAGACAAATTGGATAGGATAGTTTTGAAGCATGCGTCATACTCCCACACACTCTCCCCCATTCCTTGGTGAATCTCCTTCAACACACTTATGCTCTTCTGTTAAAACTCAAGAATGTGGAACTCTACTAAAAACACATCACGTAGTGCGATGTAATCCACCATTATTTGGTGTGAATCATACTTCTTGTACCAAATTTGTATGCACCCTTACAACATGGTTGAAAACTGATTCACCTTCCTTTTTGGTATAGTGATACCCTTCAAATGCCATAGCAACTTGCATTTGTGCACATTCTCTGTGGATTTTTACATACCCTTATAATAAGGAAAATGCAAAGACATCTAAAAAAATACTTGCTGAGGTTATTGAGGCCCTTGCTCACCAGATCCAGAACCTTGGCCTCCTACAATATTTCCACCACCTCAAGCACCACTAGATCCACTAGTACCAACTCCTCTAGATCCACCATATCCTCTTCCTATCGTAGGTAAGGGGCCTAATGCAGTTGCACCCTGTGATCCCACCATTGCACTAAACTACATGCCGAAAATTTGTGAACTCAATCCACTCCCAGATGTGGTGCTCAAGCTTTACATACCCCCACCTTTCCTAATTTTTTTAGCAGACAGGATCCCTTCAAGCACAGGAAATGACTGTGTGGCCATAGATGTACCAAATGAAAAATTATATCTCCTAGGTGTCGCTTAACCACCAATACCAAGACCAACCAGGTTAACAATACTTATCTCTGGATCTAGAAAACTAAGTGCTAGGGTTTTGTCACTTGGTGGGCATAGATGCACACCTATGACTCTCCCTTATCCAAATGATGAGCTCTCACCAGAAGATGAGGGGGTAACTCTCTCACGCTTGTTAAGATGGGGTAGTATCAACTTCTCAGGTCCCACTCCTTCCACAAAAACCTCAAATCCTTCCCGTAATGACTGCTTCTGTATTTCCATCACTCCTAAAACCTCACACTCTATCCTCAACTCCCTCTCTCACACTTCATAATACTTGATTCACATCTCTTCTCTCTCCTTCTCTGCTGTAGGATCCACCATCATTCACCATGCTAGCTTCTGTGCCCTATGCCTAGAGGGAGTTTAGCCAGCCATGGGAAAGGATTCCAAAATCAAAGTGATAACCAGGATCTTGATAAAAAGTGGAATAACATGCAAAAACGATCCTCTAGGTTCCCTCAAGAACTCAAACTCAACCATCTCCAAGAAATAATACGTAGAAATATCATATCCAAGACATAACTAGTCATCAATCTACTCCACTAGTGATCAACAACACGGGTCCAGGTTATATCGACATCATCCAACCTCTGATAGTCATCTTGGGTCCATACATGAGGTCTATAGTACCAACTTGACCTATAAGCATATGCTGAACGCCATTCATACAACTCCACAGGGAAACAATGAAAACATGTTTCATATAGGTGTTCTTCTACCCATTTACATGCATCAAACTTAGGCCCAATGTTAAATATTTGAGAAAACTCATCCTTCATGCTTTCAAGCCACACCTCGATGCTGTCTAAGGTCAAGCACTCCATCATCACACCTCATTATCATAACAAATTCAAAAATAGGTCCTAAAAATGGAACCAAAATGTAGTCATTTCTTCATATACCTTCTTTCTACCTCAAGCACACTGGCCTATCACCTAACATGCACTGGGCACTCACCCAAAGCACGCAGGGTACTGAGCCCCTCCTTTTTTGTGATCCTTATGAGAGTGTTCCGCCATTGATGGAGAATGAGTTGTAAGAATGGAAATATAGACATTTATGCAAAAAAAGAAGATACAAATAACATATTTGTGCACAGATGCATCATAAATGGGAATAAAAATTGTAAATAAGCATAATGAAACTAGATCTAACTCAGAATAATATGAAGAACACAAGGGTTTACACTTAAGAACATGAATAACTAGAATCACACACATATATTGATTTATAAACATTTACAGTGGCCTCATTACATCATAAGGGTCATAAAGACTGAATACATCAAGGAGTATTATCTTAAAACCTATAAAAATAATCTGTAGAGAGATTTAATAGCTATTCTACCTATTGCAACCCTTGTTCATACCCAAATCCATGCCTAATATGCTTAAAACCCTTCTTGCAAGCATTTTTGGAGCGCCTTGTTGCCACTCAATACCTTATATAACCCTACTAACATTCTAACAACACTTTGTTGCCTCATTCAACTCTCCATTTCCCCAACACTTCATTATTACTCTCCTCCTCTCCTATTTTAGACCCAAACACTCCTTTAAATAGGTTATGGATGCACTGCATTGGTTTCCTTCATGAACATATCGCATGCTTAGTGGAAATGTGGTCCTCCATGGTCGAATGCATATGCTAGCTTGCAAATGCCTCAACTACCTGTAATGATCATCTTGGAAATATTCCTTACATGGAATATTCTTTTCTTGACCTCTAAGGCTCCAAGCTGGCACCTTATCTATTTTTCATGACTACTCGAGCTTTTCATGCTTTTCTCTTGTGAGAACTTCAAAATATGGCTATGTACCCAAACCTCCCTGCTCCCGAGTGTGCCAACCTCTTTTCCTACGCACCTTTCCCTTACACACGTTTTCCTGAGTGTATTCATTATTTACTTCCTCCCACACATGCTGACTTCTTCCTTGGGACTTGGTCAATTTAGGGCCTAAAAAAGGCTCCAACATGTCGATTATGACCTTGAGATAAGAGTAATAAAACTGAAAAGGATGATTACAAATATGAAAAATGTAACCAAGAGAAAAAAGGATACGGGTGCCTAAGATGGACAAGAGCACCTGGGTGCTAGTGTCTAGTTCTGGGCATTGGTGTCTAGAGATGACTGAAAAATAATGTGTGAAGACTGACTGACAAGGATCCCTGTCACTTGACCAAAAATGGGTGTAGAAGCGACATATGTACAAGATAAAACAATATAAACAAGCAAGAAAAATAGATAAACTAGATAATGTGACATCAATGAATACTTTTCTTACTCAAGATATATACACAAAACAACATACTTAGCGGTATAGTAAATAGTAGTATGTGCATGAATTTGTGTCTACATTTCCCCCCCTATATGCTATTTGAATGAAATTCAAGAAGTGTAAAGGAAGCGAGGAACATACCTATGAGAAATCTGAAGAAGTCCTGTTGAAGAAGTATGATGAGGGTCGTCAATCCTCTCTATTAATAATGTCAATCCAGAGCTGGTGTCCGATGGTTATATGCATTAAGAGAAAAAATATCTTTTGAAAACAATTCCGTTAAACACAATCCAAACTTACATAAAATAAATCACACATGCAAAAATGTAAAGACACACATGCAAAAATAAAGTTTGCATGAAAGAAATCACACTTTGCATAAATGAAATTGCTGAATTAAAAATAAACGAAAGATAAATAGGACACATGTAGGTTCACAAAACAAATTGTACGGACAAAAGAATTACATAACATAAAATCAGAAATCACAATAAAAGGAAAACGACATAAATGAAGAAATGAACATAACATATGGATCCATATTCCTTGGAATGAGTGGCCAGCTCATTCCTTGGAAGAGGATTTAATTCATACTTTTAATTCAAAATCTGCAAAATAATTTCTCTCAGAAGATTAATGAGGAAGAACAAATATATTATTCTTGGTAGTGAAAAATTACATATAAGAGTGGGAGGTTACATTTATAATTCATGCATTCAACCAACTCCTTATTTTGGGAAATACAACCTGATCTTATATTTATTCCAATCCCAACAACTAAGATTTCCATCTCCACAAAATATGGAGAGAGATATATTATTGGAGTCAAAGTCTTAGCTCGCTTATTTTATAAAGATTTGCTCCCAAATTTTGTCCTTCCTTTTTGGTAATAAGAATCAAATTGATTTTATTCTCCTAATTTATTAGAAGGAGGTATTTCCTCAAAAAATTACTTTGACTAAATACCTCTATGGATTTTCTATTTGACTTTGCTGTTTTTGACTGTGGAACTTTTGGTGCTCGTATGATACACTTTTTCCTTGGACTACAGCTCACTAAAAGCTAGATTCCTTTTTATAGGTAAAACCTGTAGAAAATATGAATGAATTTTTTGTTAAACAAATTGCTATGAAAAAAAACCTCTCTCATATTTTCCATTTGACTTTTCTGTTTTTGGCAGTGGAATGTTTGGTGCTCATTTGATACACTTTTTCCTTGGACTATAGCTCACTAAAAGTTAGATTTATCCTTATTGGTAAAACTTGTAGAAAATATGAATGAGGTTTTTGTTAAACACATTGTTATGAACAAAAAAATATATCATATTTCCCATCGGATTCTCTGATTATTCACAATTCCTCATTTTATACAGGTTCTGAAACTAAAACTGCAAGTTCTGGAACTAAATATGTAAGTTCCAGAACTAAAACTGCAAGTTCTAGAGATAACTCTAGTTAATCTGGAGCTAACTCCCATTGTTATGGAGCTAACTCCAATTTTTTTGGAACTAAATCTACAAGTTCCAAAACTAAATCTGTAAATTCCGGAACTAAAACTGCAAGTTCTAGAGCTAACTCCAATTGTTCTGGAGCTAACTAAAAGTAGATATAAATTTTGCACAAAATCTCAGATTGAGATGATTCTTTGTTTGAACTTACATAATTTTCCAAGAGGAATCTAGATATGAACTCATATTTGAGTTTAGATACACAATTCATTATCAATTCCACTTTTAAAAAAAACTAGCATTATCTTTCGTTTATTGCCTGTATACACAAGACTTTGCATCTTTCCTAAATAATTAACATGATTAGTCAAAAAAATAGATAACAAAATAACTCTAAAGAATGAATAAGATATATATCCTATATTCTATCTTAAGAAAACTATAAGTTCCAAGATTAAATGTAAATCCACTTTCAAAGGTAACTTGGAAGGACAAAATAATGACAATTTATGGCCAATTAACGACCTCATCAAAGTACATGCAAAATAATAGCATATAAAGCGATGGGCCATGGATCAACATGTTGATCCATACAGTGTAAATGGATAAATTTTGTGAGGATAACTTAGTAATATTTATGATTTTATTGAGAGTGATTTATATATTTCAATTTTTTCGTTGATGAATATTTCGATGGGGCAGGGAGTAATCATTTCCCAAACTGATTTTGTGTGTGTGAAAAAATGAGTATTTGGGCATCCTTTTTCTAGAGGAAGAGTGTAGGGAGAGAGGTCTAGTTTAACCTCCAACTTTAATTACATCCTCAAAAGGTTTAGCCGCTACAGACAACCACAAACCAAAATTCGTTCATTTTGATACATTTTGATCAAATGAGAATAACCCATATAGGAGATGTATAGGAAAGGAAATTACGTATCATTACCACCAATCTAAGAGTATTGTGGTATGTATGAGACGAATTTAATGTTAGGTCATCTGGAAGCAGTAGAAAAATGTAGAGGTAACTTCCATGTTAGGTCATCTAGGAGGATAAATACACCGTGTTGTGTGGATTGATTAATGTGAGTAGAAAATTTGTGTTGAGATTTTGAATGTGTTTGATAAGTTACTCATGGAGATATTTTACACTTGTTTCCCCCATATTAGGTCATTATAGGGAATCCCTAAAAAAGTGGTGTGAAATGTGGCATGATGTAGGAGAAAATTTTCGATAATGATGAATTAGAAGTGTAAAATGGCCGTGTAAGGGTGTGAGGGGGATTATAAGATGAACTCGATTAGATGCCCCCTCTTTCGGTGAAAGGAAGAGTGATGATGATAACAAAAACCAAGCCAAAATTAAATGTGTGATAATGTAATTGTTATCAAAGCGCAATATAGTAGATTTGTTAAAATTTTATGTATATTAAGTTGGAGTTATGTTGAGTAGGAATATGTTGTTTGTGGAATGTTTCTGATATGATAGTAATCAGAATCTTGAAGAGACCAACACAAATGAAACATGAATTGGCATAGGGATGCTAAAGATATGATTGAAATTGTGTGATGTGTATTAGTTAGGAGAATGAGTGTAAATAATGACTATAACAAGGTATGCAGTTGAGATTTACTATAAAAAGTAATATGAAAAAGTGAATATGAATTTCATTTGAATATTTCCTAGGTGTGATTTTGATTAATGAAAATAGATATATTCTAGTGTAATATAATGCTATTGGAGTAGTAAAATGACTAAATAAATAGAATAATAAAATACTGAAATATACCCAAACAAACTAAGCTAGAAAAAATGAAAACCTAATGTGCAAGAAGGGTTAAGAAAAGCCTTAGCTGATTCATAGATGTCACGGAACTTTGTTGCAATGGAGACCAGGTGAACAGGAGAAAACCGTCACACAGGAGCCTAAGAAAGTGTAGATATGAGCTATTTGATTGGACTAGGGCACCTAGAAAGGGATAGGGACAATATTGGGTGCCTTGGTCTTTGGAAATGGCCACAAAACCTCTTTTGAGATGTCACTGGATGTTCTCCTATGTTTTCTTCTTGTCACACTAATGCCGTTGAACTGTGCCAGATGTTGTTATGAATAGGAGATGTAAGAATCACTTGTAAAACCTCAAACAAAGCATTAAAACCCTAAAAAAATAAAGATGCATATGAAGGGGTAGGATTTTCCTCAACCACCAAATTGATGGAATTATCACTGAGCACTGCATTACATCTTAGACTCAATGTAGTTCTAGGTGTGTGTTTGTGTAATCATGCCCTAGGTTGCTCTTGTGCCAGTCACACTTTGTGAAGTAGCGAGGAAATAAATCCATGTAGAATGCAGTAAATGTGTGCATGGAAACAATAGACTCCCCTCCTATGAAGTGTGATGTAGATGAACCAACCTTGTGTGCCTTGTGGTGGAGCTATATGGATGTAAATGTAGTTTGAGGTTCCTTTTCTGGATGCAACTCTAGATGGTGATATTATATTCTTAGTGCTTGGTCCCTCATTATGGTAACATAAATTTATATTTAAATGGTTCTCTTGTTCTAATTTCTTAACTAACCCTGAAAAGGACAACCACCAAAACTATAGAAATATCAAATGGATATAAAGTTCTCAAAAGGGTTGAGTAAAGTGCAAAAAGGATCAGGGCATCCCAGAGGGGACTAGGGCACCCGAGGTGCCCCAGTTAGAAATAGGAAAAATGTAGAAAATAAAGAATGGGTAAGTGTAGGTGTAAGATCAAAAATACAAAAACAAATAATGTAAAATTGGCCAAAGAAATGGTTTAATTATTACTCTTTTCACTTAAGAACCATATGAATAGTAGTATGATACCATGACTAAATAATGAATCAAAGTGCGTGATTTTATGTCTACAGATTTTGAGCTCTGAGTGTGTGAATATCCTGCTAGTGAGGGCACCGCAATTGAGTCAATTCGATATGGTGGCGGTAGTTATCATGGCATCATGTACGATAGATGAGCCGATAAGTGGGATTTGTTTACAAAAAATTGGGTTGAAATTAATTGTTTTTCATGATTTTTTACAAAATTTATGTTTTGTATTGCTAGGCGTTTCTGATTTGGGCAAGAACATCGAAGATGATAACAACTTACATGATGTTAGTACCCACATATGGGTGCTGATGACCTGCTCCTGGGTTCCCGCGTCCTACTCCTGGGTGCTGACAACCTAGAAGGTTTGTTTTTAGCCTAGAATGCTTGGAATGTAAAAATTGATGGTTATTTTTAGTTTAGTTAGGTGTTTTGACATATATGCAAGGTATTGATGTCATGATTGATGTTTTTTTTTGTTGTGCAGAGGGGTATTCATTCATGGGAGTTTCGTGATAACCATCATTTGAGCACATTGTTAGGATTGGGTTTTTCAAATGATGAGTGGGATGTACTAGACCATTTTGGCTTACAACACATAGCGAGAATGATGGATGTGCCCCATAATATGCCGATGATCACTGCATTTTACAAGAGATGGTGTGTAGATACTTGTACATTTAAGTTTCCTACTAGAGAGATGAATATGACTTTGGGGGATGTATGTCACATATTGTGATTTCCTGTTGTTGGTGATATGGTTTGGGTGATGACTGTAGACAATGCACAAAGGTAGATGAGGGCCGCTATGCGGTATATTATAGGGATTTGAGTGCATACTAAGGTCCATATCAGTCTAGATGCTATACTGAGGTCAGGGGTTCCATGATTGTAGAAGTTTATTGCTATTTCTTCCTCAGTTGCAGTAGAGGATGGTGGTGTAGGAATCTTGTCTAACATGCATGATATTTTTTGTCGAATAGAGGAGGATGGGATGAGATATGCTTGGGCATGATGTGTATTAGCCCATTTGTATAGGGACTTGTATATATTCAAGAAGGAGGATGATGGGGGTAGACTAGGAGCCACCACTTTGTTACATGTGTGGGCATATGAGCATATTATGATATTGAGGCCACTTGGTGGGCCACACATAGAGTGGGTGAGGACATATATATTTGATGTGAGATGGGTAGGTGTATGGAGTAGGAGAATAAAAAATGATGCATATAGATTGATGTTGGATCGTATGGGGCTAGGGGCCATTATCTGGAGGCCATATAGTGATTATAGAGGATGACTAGATGATGTATTGGAGATTTGATGTATATGATGCACTATGTGGCTAGAGGACATATTTCTTGGGGCGGTAGAGATATTTTAGGGATAACAAGTATCATGACAGTTTGGCATGGCTTAGGATGTGTCCCCAAATCCATAGATATGGGTGAGGTCCATGAGGGCACTGAGGAGGGATGGATCTAGACTAGGGCCCACAGGAGCACAACTAGTACCCCTGCTCCATATGAGTTTGATGCAGCCATAAGGCCAATAAAAGTGGATCATGCCAAGTGTACCAAGGTGAATAGTGTATGGTGGGAAGTGTAATAATGGGTGCTACTATATCTAGTTGTTGTCGATGCGGTGGGAGCACTTCTAGAAGGAGGAGTAGAGGGGCATGCTCCTGCCTCTGGTGGTGATAATGTAGCTGTTGATGATTTTCCTTTGCGCATGAACCATTAGAGTCATTGGATACCTTAGGTTAGTGGGATGTGTGCCCTAAGATAACCTCCATATTTTAAAGAAGATGAATCTTCTCCATGGTGTGAGATAAGGGTTAGAGGAGAAGTGAAACAAATCACAAAACCAACAAAGGTGATGTGCCGAAAAAGAAGATGTTAATCAAGAATCCAACGACCTGAAATGGGAAAAGAGTGAGAAATGAAAAGGGTGGATGAAATGCACCACAATCTAGAGATATATTCACACAAAACATCACTTCAAACTCATTAATTACAACTTCTAAAACCTGTAGTGAACATTAGGAATATGCACAATATACCTACAGTGAATAAAGGCTAGTAGAGACAATAAAAACATGCAAAGGATGGAAAAAATGCATCACATGACATATTATATTGCTCCAAAATGTGTATAGTACAAAAATCAATAGGTAAGAGGCAAGAAAATTCCATTACAAAGCTTAGGAAAAATTCTTGAGGTCCTTGTTCCTACCCTAGCAGAGAAGAAAGAGGGGCCAAAGAGAAAAATGACTAACTCCTTTAGCTTTTACTCCCAATTACAATATATATAATGAGAAGAAGAGAAGAGTGAAATCCATAAATTGCCCCTTCAACCACTTTTTTGTTGTAATAAATGAGGTGAAGTGACCAAAATAGATTTGCAAAATCTCCCTCACATTGCTCCATGACCTTCCGTTGGAGAAAATGAGGGTCATACTCATTTAATGCATTCTCAACCATTCTTCAGTTTTCTTCTTGAATTGGGATTGTTTCCTTAGGATTACCCCCTCAAATATCCATCAATATGAATTTCTTGAATGTTGTGCATCAGAATCTGAGCCATGATTCCAATGACACCAATTTTGTGTAATTTTTTCAAGAGGTGCTCAAGTTATGGGTATTTGAGTGTAAGTGTAAAATTTGAGTTTCCATGAGCTTGCTTCATATACACGAGACTATGAATCTAAATTATTTTTCTGCAAAAGAAAAATTAATAATTTCCTTTCATATATTTTAAAATATCTGAGCATTTAAAATTTTCTGGTAGGCTTCTTTATTACTCCCATGTTATATTGATTTGTTGCCAATCTTTTGCAACCTGATTTGGGTTCAGATTCCATCCGTGTCGAACTCCACGTGGAGGCCAAGTGCATCTCTAGGGTCTCTAATTTTCTTACATCTTTTGGAAGTGTACTGAGATGACATGTGGCCCCTTCCGTAGCTCCTTTAATTTTCCTTGAATTCGTAATGAGACTCATTGCACATTAATACGAGGACCCTTTTTTAATGGGCCCATCACCATTTGACCCCACATGGAAGTCCCGTAGGAGTTTGGGGTTCCATTACTCCCTCTCCTTTTTTGTAATTGCACTGAGGTAACACATGGACCCTTTCGCGGATCCTTTAATTTTCCTTTCTACGTCTTCATGCTTGGATTTGACTCACCGAGTCACCTTCCTTTGTTTTTCCACCATGATTTGGCTAATTCCTTACAAACATTTTCCGAAGGCTTGAATCATCTTGCATTAGTCTGAGATCCTTATAACTATCTTCATGTTTTCTCAAATCCACCACTTATCATGCTAACGTGGCTCTCTATCTCCTCTATTATCCATAAACCATCAATTGAGCTTATTATCTCCTTCTTAGACATTCGAGCTAACTTAGGGGCTTCTTGATTAATCACAACAGTAATATGCTTGTTATCTAATTTCAGTGGGAGGTGGAGGGAATTAGATAATAGTAGCAACAATGATATCAAAGTGTGAGTATATGCATATTAATACTTGTGGATTGTTACTTATTTATTTGATTGTACTGTACCTTGCATGTGAACTAATGTGATGTTTTGGATGGTTGTAGGGGATGCTTATCGGTATCTAATTATAGATACTTTGATCCACACTTTGACATAGAATGTTCCCATTGACATGCTCATTAGATGTGGGATGCTAGAGCAAGTAGATGCCATTGCAGGAAAACATGCTCATCTATATGAACCAGTGGTGATATCATCAGCTACTTGTACCTTGCTATTGATTGAGTGAGACAAGGCACAAGATGAGAAACAATGAGCTGAGGAGGCTGTGGGTGGAGGTCCCCTAACACATGATGTATTTGTGAGGTTCATGGAGCTATATGGTCATTTTGTGGGGCATTCATTTGAGATGAATTTATTACACATGCAAGTAGAGAAGGATAGGGGCCGTGATCAGCAACACAAATTAAGAGGTGAAGTTTCTAGTTCTAGAGCTCTCATAGTTGTAGATAACAATAGTGATGATGATATATGATGTATATGTATGTAGGGGATTTCCCCCAATGATTGTACTATGTAACCATGATATTTTGATGACATATAGAAATGGAAGATTGACGTCATTGTATTGTGTTGATGTGATATATTGATATGTGATGCATTGAGGATTATTTGCATGTGTTTATTTGATTTTTATTGTATAGGATTTGTTTTTGAATAATGGATAGTGATGTTTAATTCGATGTATGTGATAATATATAGTGTATGAAATATATAGTTTGATTTTTTCATGTGATAGGTAAATGATGAAAAGTGTATTGTATATGTGAATAGAGATGTGATGAATGGTAAAGTATGTATAAAATGAATGATATGATCATAAAAGTGTAATTAATCATGTGTTAGTATGATGAAGAGAGGGGAGGGAAGAATAACGATGCCCCCTGGTGTGTGAATGATGAGGTTCGTTTATAAAATACCCCTCAATAGTCAAGAATGAACCATAAAGTAAGAGTGCGTCAATGGAAAGTGATTTGATGATGTATGTTAGATAGATATATCGATGAAGTGCACAATATAAAAGTGGAGTGAGGTTCTTATTGTAACAGATCCCTCAACAGTCATGTAAGAACCATGAGAACACAAGTGCGTCATTGGGGGGTAAGGTGAGAAAATCACCTACCAAAGACCAAGCGAATGTGGAGTGGTGAAAACATGTGGAGTGGAAGAAACATGAGTATATGAACCAAAATATATGACTAATGATATGGTGTCAATGATAGGAGATGCAATGGTGGGAAGCAAAAATTACAATGGCTTAGGCAACCAATGTGTAATAGGAGCATTGTGCAGTGGATGATATGGTGCAATGATGGATGAATGAGATGGAGGGCGTGCATGAATAATGACTTGTGGCAGTGGACGAGTAGTAACCTTGGAAGTAATTGAAGGAGATAAGTTCACTGAAGTAACAACACACTTGCATGGAATTATAGACATAGACCACTCACAAGAGTGAGAACCAAAGGTAATGACACCCTTTTCTTCTAATTGTTGTAATCTATCATGAAGGGCGAAAAATCATTGTCGTGATGGCCATTGATGCAATGATAATTGAAATAAAGTCAACCATGTTGGTGTTGCAAGAAATCAGGTGGATGATGCTGATTAGAAGGTAAGTGAATCAAGTACTTGTAAAAAAAAACGCACAACACATCATGAGTTCTAGCGGCATGAGAAAACTGTAATGGATCCCATGGAGGAGATGCATGAGTCTTAGGTGGAGACTGATGTGGTAGAGAAGACTAAACTTTCTTGTAGGGTAGAGGAGCTTGAGACATGAGAGAACACTCCACAGATGGAAGAGGAGAAGAACTAGATGATGCAGTAGTAATAGAAATAGGAGGATGATCTATGAAACATGTAGTAATGAGATCTTGTTCTAGATCAATGAATTTATAACATAATAGTGTGAATGATTTGCATGTATCATATTGTAAGCGTTGATTTAAAGAATGAATCAAGCCATGAAAGAATGTGAATTACTTCTCTAGATCAATGAGATGAAATAATAATTAATGAATGCAAGAATTGAAACACAAAATGTAATCAATAATAGGTTCTATCTTGCCTTGGTGTAAGCCAGGTAAGCGATCATATGTGAAACTACGGCCAATATAAAGTATAAAGTGGTAAAGGAAAGCCTCTTCCATCTCACAATAGATACTAATAGATCCAAAAGGTACATGCATGCACCATTGGAGATCATCATCAATAAGAATATGATGAAAATATTTAAGCAATAATCGATCATTGGAGTAAAAAGTCATAGCTAGACGATAATGCTTGAGATGTAAATATGGAATTCTAGTATTTTCAAAACATGAAAATGTAGGCATCATGAAATCCTTAGGGAATGCTAAATTGTGAATATTTTTTGGAATATGATTGTCATGCAAAGAATTGTTATCAATAGAAGCATAATAGGCCTTGCTTTCAAGAGTGAGAGATTGGACATGAGATTGTAATTGGCCAAAAACATGCATGAGTGATAAGATGTCATGTGAGGGAAGGGTAGAAGATGTGAGTGGTGTATTTAGCGGTTAATGCTGGCCACTATGAGTGATCATAGGAATGCCATAAGAAGAAGTGGAGGATGTCGATTCTATAAGCACAATATGTGTAGGTGGATAAGAAGTAACATGTGGTGAAGAAAATGGAAGGTCGAGAGAAGAATTAGGAATAACATTGGAAGAGTTGTGAGGAGATGAAGCAATAGATGGAGATGAATCAACATGTATGTTACTAGACACAATCTTAGAAGAAGATGAAAGCAAAGTGGAGAAGATGAAAGCAGAGTGGAGAATTCACATTTAACAATATGTAAAGAAGTAGAGTCGTTACTAGTATGTGTATCATCAATATTAGATAAATACTCGAATGAAAGTATTTCATCAAGAATATCATCAATATACAATTAATTAGGAGAAACACTAGTATGAGATGTATCTCTGGAATCACTAGAAATATTTTTCAGAAATGTAATGAGTATGAGATGCAACAATACAATCATCTTGACTAGTATAAGAAACAAAATTATGCACATGTACATTTCCATCACGTATTTTTATTTGTACTATCAAAATCAAGACCAAGAAGATAATTAATAATAACCTCATCTAGAGTTTCAACAGAAATAGAAGAAGGTGGAGGATGCCTATTGCTTACAAAATAACAAGGAGTACAACCATAAAAAATTGTTGGCTTAGAAATAATGCTAATGGTAGAATGATCAAAGCTAGTAGGAATATTGCATTCATTGGCCAAACATTTTCTTTGAGTATCATATAAAATATTAGTATTGTGATAGAGAGTGTGAAGTTCAGCCATAGTTGTTGTTATCCAAAATGAGCCCATGCTTATTTTTGGCTAACTCCTCCTCATTTTCCTTTACTAGTACTTAAAATAGATATTTTGCATGCTTTAGGCACTCAAAATTTTTTGGGTATGATTTCATCAGATAGAGAATTTTTTCACCTTTCCAGAAAGGTAAAAAATTCATCCTAACTCCTTGTATTTTTTGAGTTATGGCTCAACGGAGTTAACAGTGAAAATTTTCCCTGGGCGGGCCCGCGAAGGTAAGGAGGAAAATTTTCTAGGGAGTTTTGGGCCGGTGGAGTGAAGAAGGAAATTTTTGCCAAGGAAAATTGGTGGGTTAGTGGAGGCACAAAGAGAAAGTTGGAACTTAGCCCTTTTTGGGGAAAAATGCTCAAAGTTAAATTTTAGCCCACAGGCCTGAAGGAGGAACAAAGCGCACTCATGGGGCCAGGGAGAAAATTTTGGCACTTAGCTTTTGGGAAAAAAGGTTAAATTCAAAAATCAGCCCACGGATCTGACAAAGGGAAAGGAAAAGAGATTTCTTAAGGCCTAAAACCAATTAAATGATGCCACGTGTCCTTGGACCGGCGGGGTCACGAAGAATTTTAGGAAAAGTTTCTGTTTTTGTGAAAAGGAGCAAAATGTTGTTTTGAAGCCACAGATCAACTAGAGGGTGAAACATGTCATTGGAGGAGTGGGGCATGGAGATTTTTTGGGAAATTTTCCCAATTTGAAAAAAAGGGAAAAATCAGGATTTTGCCCCGCAAACCCGTTTTTTGCCCTAATTTGCCCTAATTTGGCCGTAGAATTTCAAAAGGTCATATCTTTCGATCCAGTGGTTGAAATTAATCAAATTTGGTACCATTGGAAAGCTATCAATGCACTCAATGCCATTGACCCCTCAATTTTGAATTTTGAAAGAGTTTGAAGGGAGAAAATTGAAGAAATGTCTCTAGCATGGGAAAAGATGCAGAACCAACCCCCAATCACCAAAATTGATGAAGTATGGCATCTGTTTCTTCTCCAACATGGATGAATGCATCAAAAAATGGATTTTTAAGGGTGCCCTTACTTTTTTAATGAATCTTATTGGTGGTTGGAGATGTCGAATCAATTTTCCAGCATTTTTTCACCTTTCTTCGCTCTGCTTCATCGTTAAAAAGCCAATTTTGGCTCATTTTGTAAGGGTTGGATGTCCTTGCTCTTTCAAGCTCTTCTTTTCTCATTAGTAGGTGGATTTGAAATATTTTTAGGCCTCCCATATGGACTGCATCCAATTTTTTTCCTCCTTGCTATTGTAATGTATGATATTAAATCTGAAACTGATAATGCATGCTTTGTGAATGAGTTTTTCAATCCTCTCTTGTGTTGGTTTGTTTCCTTCTGATCTTTCATTACATTTTGGAAATTTGTGCATGTTTTGATGCTAAATCCCTTGATTTGTGTGTATTTATTTGCAAATCAAGAAGTCCAACACTCCTTTGGTGTATCACCGTTCTGTTTTTGCTTAGTTTTATTTCCATTTCCTTGTTTTCTCTCAACCCTGTCTCCTTGGTAGTTTTAGAGTAGGAACTTTGAATCAGAACCTCTGTAAAAATTGCATGCATACACCTAAATAGAGGAGTAAGAACCAACTTAAATCTGAAGAGTTTTCCCCATTTTCAAGGTCCCACACTTAGGGAAAACCCCATGCTGTGCATTCACACCAAATTGACCATTTCCCAACAGCAAATTGAAGGTTGATTTGGGGGTGCTGTGAATCTACACTAACAGTTTTGGCATGCCTGGTGGGACCAAGAGGTCTTCCACTTCATTTTTTGCATGTTGATATGTTCCTGTTAAAAATTTCAGCCTTTGAAGGCACTTACAAACACATCTGGCGACTCCATCTGATCAGCAACCCATCTCTAAAGTTGCAAAACTTCTTTCCATTCATTTTATTTCATTTTTCATTCCATTTTTAAGTCCATCTCTTCATTCTTCTTTCATCCCATGAAGTTATACAATCATGACTTCATTTTCCCCATGGAATTTACATTTGTTACAACAACAAAAATGTTTCCCACCTCCAACATGTTTTTCAAATCCTCCAGATCAGCATTTTGGTCAAATTCAAAACCAATATGCATAACCATCTGAGCAATGCCAAAGTTAGTTTGGCTATGAAGCATATCAAGAAAAAGGGTATGCAGATTTCGAGGGAAGTCAAAAAGAAAATGTAGATTTATTAGAGAAGATCCAAAAGATGGAGGCAAACATGGTGCAAGCCAGGGATCAAGCATAAATGAAAGCATTTGGAATTGGTTGTAGGGCACCTTGTCCATGGGTGGGACCTTTTCCAAGGCATTATAGTCCGCAAGAGAAACTTGAATTCGTTGTTGCAACACTGTCATTGCTTGCAAAGTGGATTAAAGGAATAGAGGTGTATGAGAGGAGTATTCAGTAACCTTGTCAATGGGTAAGCACACCATCTCATGCTTTTTATTTTCCTCTTTCCCAATCTATTTTATCTCAGCAGTGTCAAGTTTCAAGTTTCCCATCCATTGTCCCAAATGTTATTTCCATTTCTTCATCTCCTAGTCTCCCATCCCACCTCAATTTCCCTACTCTTTTCCATTCCAAACAGCCATTCCCTTCAAAGAAACAAGAGTTTCTACCTCCTCCACCACCACAAAAAATTACAAAATCAATTGAGTTACAACCCACCCCTCCTCTTGCATTCCCAAATCCATGTTGGGAAGATAAAAATCAGAATGCCAGTCAAGGAAAATAGCAGCAAGAAGAAGAGTCCAAACAAGGATGAAAAGATCAAAAGTTTGTTGAAATTTTCTCTTAAAATTCGGGATTAGCAAAAATCCTCTTAATGGTGAAGCCAAAAGTGGAAGTTGGAGTTGGAGATACAAGTGGTGGACAAGGCTTATTTTTTAATAGTATTTGAGGAAGAAAAACTAGCTCCAAACCCCACTGAAGAGGAGAAAATGGAAGAGATTAAATCACGTTTGAAGCCATTAGATGAAGGAAGCATTATTGATGAATTTTTTATTTCATTTGAAGGGGCTGATTTGATTGATAAAGCCATTATCACGTAGATGAATAAAACATGTCCAAAGGCATTGAATTATGAGCAAGATGCACAAGAAATTTCATGTTTCTATCTCACATTCATCTCTCCAAAAATTTGATTTTTTGGATGAGTTTGCCAATTGACAAGTTTCATGTTTGAAAATGAAGTTACACATGGTGAATAAAAATGCAGATTTGAAGGTCACCATGTAAGAGGAAGAGACTTTGTTGCTAGTAGGACATGTTCCAAAACTTCCATTTCTAATATGGGTTAGAGAGTATGTTTGGCTAAGGAGTCTACTGAAATTCATAACATTCTCTTCACCAGTCATTGCATTATATTGAGGTTACTAATGAACCTTTTGCCATCAAGGAGAAACCATTGAAGTATATCCAACAACCATTATAGGCCATGAGGCCACATTTCCTTTGAGGTAATTCGTCAAACATTTCACATGTTTTGATCCTACCTCCACTTTTCCCACACTGGGATAAGGAACAGGAACACAAAGATGATAGTTCCATCATCACTACCACATCATTCAATCTCATAGCAAGGTGCAGCAAGTAGACTCCAGTTTTGGAGTTGAATTTTAGAGCTATTGGTACAGGTCTAAAGGAGTCAGACCGTGCCCAATTAGATACTTGGCAATTGCATTTGATTGCTAAGTTTTTAATGCCTTTTCCACATCATGCCTACTCTATGTGCATGTGGCCTGCGAATCATCACTACCAAAGGGATCATCATTTCCTTGAGAAATTATGTAAGACACTTCATTTTCCTTGTCCAAGCTTTCATAATTTATTTCCACACTTGACAAAATATTTTTCCCACTGATGATTTGGGTGGATTCCAGGCTTAGAATTTCCAAGCTCTTATTCACTCACATGCAGGTGGCTATATGCTAGCAATAGAGGCATGAGAACATGTCTCCCAGGTCACATGAGAAAGGGAAGCAAAATCTGACAACCATTTACAGGGTTTGACTTTAGCTTACCATTGCTTCCCAGTCCACCCTCAGATTAGGTCCCTCATCATTCAGTAGACCACCACCTGCTTGTGCTACCAACTGTACATAACCCTCCCTGGGGTATGTATGATTCTTCATGTTTGTACATAAATTTTTCTTCATTGCCAGTTATTATCTTACACAGTACATTGTCTTAAAATTTATTCATTACTGGTATTCACACTATTATTATTTAAAGGTCAGAATACTATTTATTACATTGTTAATAGTGTTTCACACTTGGGGTCATGACTCATCACTGCTATGTATCGAAACACATTGTCTTCCCTAGAATAGGCATATGGAACTATGCACTACAAAGATTTCCATCAACTAAACTTGCACAAAGAAAGGTCAAATCATAAAGGAATCGTAACGATACTTGATAGCCTTTAGATGGGATTTTGAACCAAGCACGATAGATTCAGGAACTACATAACTCATCTTCTTCCACAACTTGTCTTTGCATGATCTGAGCATCTGCTCTCCACTCCTCAACTACAATAAAATCAGTTATATATAATATCATGAGTAATTTAGCATTCTCGTCTAGCATCTTCTCCAATTGATGCTAGGATGCATCACTCCAAGCATAGCGGGAAATATGATTATGTAACATGTAAATTTGTGGGTTGAATATTATGAACTTCCCCTTCCTATGCAGTGTCTAGGGAGTCATTTGGAGTCCAAATCTAGCCCCTTGTTGGTTTGTAGTTAGATAGTCCTTTGCATAAAAATTGCCCTTTATTATAAGTAGCAAATGTGTTGTGTTTATGATAGGCATATTTTGGCTTGATTTATCGAGTTTTCATGTACTCTACATGGGCTGATTTATGACATTGGGATCAAGCATGTAATAATACCTGATAAGAGCCGTCTAGGGGTCATAATTAATGTAACTAAGAGAAAAGAGGATATGGGCTTCTAGGATGGACAAGAGTTCCTGAGCGCTACTGTCAAGTCCTGGGTGCTGGTGCCTACAGATGATTGCCAAAAAATGTACGAAGAATGATTGACATGGATCCTTGTGACTTGACCATAAATGGGTGTAGAAGTGACATATGTACAAGATAAAACAATAGAAATAATTACCATTCATTTCATTTGAACTGAAAAATAGAGGAGAGATCTAATGAATACTTTTAATTACTCAAGATCCATGTATACAATAACATACTTGGTGGTATAGTTTCAATAGTATTTTGTGCGTGATTTTGTGTCCAGCATCCATCAAACTCTCTTGTGCATTTTTAGTGATTACTAGACTTGTGTGTGAAATATTATCACACTAGGATGATTAACCGACACCTTAATAAGTATTTTTATATGAATCTACATTATTTTTTGTGTGATTTCATTGTTGTGGGAGGATATAAGCTTGAGCAAACTGTATAAAACTATAGTTGTTCGTTTGAAGGTCATTCAAGTTAAGTTTTCTCATATTCATTGGTGAGGGTGTATTGTCTAAAAAAATCTGAAGTAATATATCAAAGAGAGGAATCATTTTCTAATCTATAGACCCATTTCATTCCAAGACTAGATCTTAGCCCCATAGGCATAGCAGAGGGTTAAATATCTTTGTGATAAGCTAATTGTTAATGTTTGTGGGAGCCTGATTTATGGCATGTTAGAGTTGTGGTACACCTATCTTCATGTGTGAAAGTGTTGAAGATTGTACGGCTAAGAGTACTGTACACTTTTCACTGTATCCTCGCTGGGGTCAGGGCCTGTGTCGGGCCTCGAGTCGGGGTCCCCAGGCGGTAGCCCCCAGTAGCAGGGGTTTGGGGGCACAAACCCCCAAAAAAAATTTTTGGGCCTTAAAACGTGCCCGATATATTGGGAAATGTGATTTTCTCATATGAGCGAGATTTTGACCCATAAGTTTATGGGACCCATCGTTTTTTGCCCATGGTTTTGATACCCACGGTTTTGTAAAACTACTTAAGTAGTTGTCTATTTATATGGTTTTATGCATATGATAGATGTATGAAAAACATTGCAGATGTGCTTTGAATTTGGGTGTGAATTCTGTAGAGTTTGTTGAGCATAGCTCCAAACAGATCTGGGTATTGTATTGAGAGAGTGGTGGCTTGTAATAAAATCTGAGCAAGTGATTCTTGGTGGACGTAGCCCAAATTGGGTGAACCACATTAAATACTGTCTCTTTGTGTTGTGTTATTTTATTCTACACTTTTATTTGAGATCTGTAATATTTTCTGCATATTAGTTTCTACTGTTGCGATTCTGTGAGGGATTTTTCTGTATATTTTATCTCTTATTTCCTAACAATTGGTATCAGAGCCTGGTTTGGTTTGCTGAAGTGTTGAATCGTAGGGAAATTTTTATCTTGAGTGGGAGCTATGGCAGATGATGGAAGATCTAGGGTTGATAAATTCAACAGGCAGAATTTCAGTCTTTGGAAGATGCAGATGGAAGATTACCTTTATCAGAAGGATCTTTATACTCCATTGTCTGAGAAGGTGAACAAACCCTCAAGTATGACAGATGCGGAATGGGATTTGCTGGATAGGAAGGAACTTGGGACAATCCGGCTGTGTCTTGCATCTTCGGTATTATTTAATGTTTCAAAGGAAAAGACTACAAAAGAATTGATGGATGCATTAGGGAAGTTATATGAAAAACCCTCTGCCTCTAATAAGATATTTTTAATGAAAAATTTGTTTAATATGAAGATGTCTGAGAATGGTTTAGTAGCAGATCATCTAAATGATTTTAATATGGTTGTAAATATGCTAGCTTCGGTTACAATAGAATTTGATGAAGAAGTTAGGGATTTATTAGTTCTGTGCTCTTTACCTGAGAGTTGGAATAGCTTGGTAATGGCGGTAAGCAACTCGGTTCCTGCTAACTCAAAGTTGAAGTTTGAGGATGTTGTAGGGGTGATTCTAAGTGAGGAAATGTGAAGAAAAATCTCTGGTGAATCTTCTACTTCAGGGAATGATTTGACAGTGGAAACTAGAGGGAGACAGAAGAATAGAGGAAACCGTGGAAAATCAAAGGATCGGGTAAGGTCAAAATCCAAAAGAGCAAGATAGTATGCTGGCACTGTGGAAAGTCTGGGCATGCAAAGAAGGACTGTTGGGAGCTTCGGGACAAGAAGAAACAACAGGAAGAAAACAAGGAGGCAAATGTGGCAACGGGTAATGTATGTCAGGATGCTTTGATTCTTTCTTTGCATAATATTACTGAATCTTGGGTTTTAGATTTGGGGGCTTCTTTCCATGCTTCTCCACATAGGCATTATTTTGTTGATTATGTTCAAGGAGATTTTGGGCATGTTTTTCTTGGTGATGATGAGCCTTGTAGCATAGTTGGAAAAGGTTCTGTTCAGGTTAAGATGCATAATGGGAATACTTGGCTATTGAAGGATGTCAGACATGTGCCTACATTAAGATGAAATTTGATATCGGCAGGGCAGTTGGGAAGTGATGGTTGTACTGTGATATTTACAACAGACTCTTGGAAGGTTACCAAGGGTGCTCTTGTGGTGGCAAGAGGTAAGAAGGTTGGAACCTTGTATTTAACCACTTATAGCACTAATGTTTGTAATCTTGTGGCTTCAGAAGTAGATACAACATTATGGCACTATAGGCTTGGTCATATGAGCCATAAGGGCATGAAGATCATAAAGAAGGATTTTCCTAGATATACAGAAATAGGTTTGGAGTTCTGTGAGGACTGCATATATGGGAAACAAAAGCGAGTAAGGTTTCTCAAGGTTGGACCTACAAAGAAAGAGAGTAAGTTAGAGTTGGTGCATTTTGATGTGTGGGGGCCGGCTCAGGTATCATCTCTTGGGGGTTCAAGTTATTATGTTACTTTTATTGATGATGCAACAAGGAAATTTTGGGTTTATTGTATTAGAAACAAATCTGATGTATTTGACACTTTTGTTAAATGGAAAGCCTTGGTAGAGAATGAAATAGGTCTTAAGCTAAAATGTCTCAGGTCAGATAATGGAGGGGAGTATTATAGCAATGAATTTGATGATTACTGTTCTAAGAATGGAATCCGCAGGCAAAAGACGGTTCCAGGAACTCCACAGTAGAATGGGGTATCAGAAAGGATGAACAAAACAATAATGGAACGTGCTAGGAGCATGAGGTTACATGCAGGACTACCTCTTTCTTTTTGGGCAAAAGCGGTGAGCACAACTGTGTACTTGATAAACAGAGGACCCTCAAGTGCCTTGGATGGAGGCATACCTGAGGAGGCTTGGTATGGTAAGAAAGTTGATTATTCATTTCTTAGAGTCTTTGGATGTGAGGTGTTTGTTCATATAGACAAGGATGATAGGACCAAGCTAGAGGCTAAGTCAAAAAAATGTACTTTCATTGGTTATGGTGGTGATGAATTTGGATATAAATGTTGGAGTATTAAGGACAAGAAAATCATTCGATCTAGGGATGTAGTCTTTAATGAGAAAGTCATGTATAAGCAACAGTTGCAGGAAAATAGGGAAGAATCCAAGAAAGAATATGCAGCGGTAGAGGATCTTCCAGATGGAAAAGTGACACATGAATCAGTTCAAGAACCTCCTCAACAGGAACCCAAAACTCCTATATTGAGGAGGTCTTCTAGGGTAAGAAGAGAACCTGAACATTTTTCTCCTTCTCTTTATTATTTATTACTCACTGATAGTGGAGAACCAGAGAGCTTTGATGAAGCAATGCAGGTAGATGCCAAGAAGAAGTGGGAGTAAGCCATGGATGAGGAGCATCAGGCTCTCATGGAGAACTAGACATGGGATTTGGTGAAGCTACCCAAAGGTAAAAGAGCATTACAGAACAAGTGGGTGTTCAGAGTCAAAGAGGAAGAAGGAGGAAAGAAAAGATACAAGGCCCGGTTGGTGGTCAAGGGGTTTGCACAGAAAAAAGGTATAGATTTTGATGAGATTTTTTCTCCTGTAGTAAAAATGACTTCTATTAGAACTGTTCTAGGAATAGTTGTAGAAGAAGACTTGCACTTAGAACAACTTGATGTAAAGACTGCATTTCTCCATGGTGATTTGGAGGAGGAACTATATATGCAGCAACTAGAGGGCTATGAGGTCAAAGGTAAAGAGGAGATGGTGTGCAAACTGAAGAAGAGCTTGTATGGCTTGAAACAAGCTCCACGTCAATGGTATAAGAAATTTGATAGCTTCATGATGGAGCAAGGTTATATTAGATGTCATTCTGACCATTGCGTGTATACAAAGAAATTTGAGGATGGCAGTTATATTATCCTGTGTTTGTATGTGGATGACATGTTGGTTGCAGGTAAAAACATGCAGGAAATAAAAGTACTCAAGAAACAGCTAAGTGAATCCTTTGCTATGAAGGATTTGGGGGCAGCCAAACAAATCCTTGGTATGAGGATATCTCGGGATAGGAAGGAACGGAAGTTGACTTTATCTCAGGAAGAGTACATTAAGAAAGTGTTGGAGAGGTTTAATATGTAGGATGCTAAACCGGTTGGGACTCCTTTGGCAGGCCATTTCAAGTTATCAAAGGAGCAGTGTCCCAAGACAGAGCAGGAGAGAAACCAAATGTCCAAGGTACCTTACTCATCAGTAGTTGGCAGTTTGATGTATGCCATGGTGTGTACCAGGCCTGATATTTCCCATGCAGTGGGAGCGGTGAGTAGATTTATGAGTGATCTAGGCAGAGATCACTGGCAGGCAGTAAAGTGGATCCTTTGGTATTTGAGAGGGACCATGGAGACATTTTTGTGCTACAGTGGATCAGACACCACTTTGTGTGGTTATGTAGATTCAGATATGGCTGGAGATGTAGACAACAAGAGGAGCATGACAGGTTATGTTTACACTGTAGGTGGGACAACAGTGAGCTGGATTTCATGACTACAAAAGTTGGTGGCTTTGTCAACCATAGAGGCTGAGTATGTTGTTGCCATAGAGGCAAGAAAACAAATGATTTGGTTACAAAAATTTCTTGAGGAGTTGGGGCATAAGCAGGAGGAAGGAAAGCTACATAGTGATAGTCAAAGTGTTATACACCTAGCTAAGAACTCTACTTTCCACTCTAGGATGAAGCATATACAGTTAAGGTACCATTTCATTAGGAAAACTTTGGAGGAAGAGAAGTTGAAGCTAGAGAAGATCCATACCAGTCAGAATCCTACAGACATGATGACCAAGGTGGTCACAAGGGAAAAATTGAAGTTGTGTTTAGCTTTGGTTGGTCTTCACGGAAACTAGTGAAGGGTTGAGAAGTTTGCTCAGAGGAAAACTAGTCTCCAAGTGGGAGATTGTTAGGTTGTGGAGCCTATTTTCATGTGTGAAAGTGTTGAAGACTATACACTAAGAGTACTGTACACTTTTCATGTATCCTCGGGGGTTCAGGCGGAGCGGGGGCACAACCCCTCGAAAATTCTGTTTTGGGCCTTAAAACATGCCCGATATATCGGGAAACGTGATTTTCTCATATGGGCAGGATTTTGACCCATAGGTTTATGGGATGGTTTTTGCCCATAGTTTTGATACCCACAGTTTTGTAAAACTGCTTAAGTAGTTGTCTATTTATATGGTTTTATGCATATGATAGAAGTATGAAAAACATTACATATGTGCTATGAATTCGGGTGTTAATTATGTAGAGTTTGTTGAGCATAGCTCCAAACAGATCTGGGTATTGTATTGAGAGAGCGGTGGCTTGTAATAAAATATGAGCAAGTGATTCTTGGTGGACGTAGCCCAAATTGGGTGAACCATGTTAAATATTGTCTCTTTGTGTTGTGTTATTTTTATTCTGCACTTTTATTTCATATCTGTAATATTTTCTGCATATTAGTTTCTACTGTTACGATTCTGTGAGGGGACTCATTTCACATATTTTATCCCTTATTTCCTAACATGTCTTTATGTGGGAAGATTATTTAAATTGAGCCAAAGGGAATGCATGGAAAATTCTGACTTGTTATAGAGAGTGCCCTCTCAAGATTCACCTCTTGTGCTAAGAAAATAGATTCTACATTTCATACATGGATGGGCCACACCTCTTGCTACCTCACAAGTGAGTAATATCTTAAGTTGTTGTGGTAGTAGAGAATTATTTTATCTTACTTAGGACTGCATATTTTCCCTTCTGGTTGTGTGTTTCCCTTTCTGTTTGAGTGTATATTTTGGCTTGTTTTGTTTCAGTATTTGGTTTTTTATGTGTTTTCTCCATTTTTCCACAAAATGCATCTCAAAAATTATTCCTCTTCTGGGATTTAACTCTATGTCCCAATGGACAAGAATTTGTGAAATATGGGGTTCTTTTTCACTCCAAGTTACTCCCTAACACCTTTCAGAAGTCCCCAAATCAAGATGCCAGCTATGTGATCTTCAATTTCTGATATCTATGATAAAATTAGGATAACCAATCAAAAATTTCAATCTTAGGGATTTTAAACATTGTTGCATGAAGCTCTTAGATAAGACTAAAATTTCATGGCCCTCTGAAAGGTAGAATTTTATAAATTAATTTTGGATTTAGGATCAACATAGGCATTTTCTCACATGTTACATGTTAAATGTCACATGTTCCATGACCCCCAAAACCCAAAACATTATACATGTATTTCAAGTCTTTGACCCATATTTGAAATGTATCCAAAATTTCCATCCAAAGGTGGAAAACATCTTACGCTTCATGCATAGATGTATGTCCAAACCTAGTACCATGGAGGGAAGACTTTAGTGAGTCCTATTAAGGAGGCTCAAATTTTTCTTACTTCGGAACATCTTGGGACAGTCTTGCATATCGCATGCTCGATGTTTTTTTTAATAGTCCATAATATCCCAATTTGTCTTCTTTGTGTTGGGTTTTTAGTTTTCCACCTATAGTCAAGAACATGTGAAATGTCAAGTGCATGAATGTGCTATGTGTTCTAGTCCCCCAATTATGAAAAGTGTCTGGGTTCTTTTTGTCAGGTTTTCGAGACTCAATTACATGGAAGCATGACACATTCCTTGTGGTCAATTTCCTGCTCCTGAGGACTAATGCATTTATTACCAGGTTGGAATTAGGTTACCATGTGTGTCATCCTACATGTTACATAAATGCTATCAGGGTTATATATACCCTTAAGATTTTTGATAGATCATTTGTACTCGTACAAATTAAAGCTTCAAACTTGCTGCTCCTATTTTTGAACCCTAAAAACCTGACTTCAATTTTCTTGGCATTTTGGTCAATTTTATCTTGGGAAGTTTTCTTCAAGCCCACCTTGTTAGTCTTGGTAATTAGCTGTCATCTATCTTCTTGGTTCTCCTTTGACTTCATGAACAGGTGTTTGAATGGATGTTTTTCATCCTTTTTTTTACCTTTGACTTGTTGGTAATCATTCTTGACTTCTTCATTGGATAATGTCTTCTCCATAACATTCTTATAACCTTGCTTGCTTCCCTATTTTGAGAACTGAAAGTTCATTCTCAATAAATAGGATCAATTTTCTCCATCGTTCTGAAATAAATTTCCAACTCACATTATTATCATGACGATAGACATGGTCTCAAAACCATCTTGACATGCTGAACATGACCTTGTCGGATATTTTCAACCTGTCCATCATGATTAAAAACCTACAATCAATGCAATCAAATCAGCTTGTGATAATTGACCTAAGTCTCAGAAATCTAACTCATTTGTTTAATAGAATTTTAAAAATGATCAAATAGGTCCCAAAATCTATGTTTATAGTCCTGTTAGAGATATTTAAGTTACAAACACCAAGGCAGTTCCGACAGTTTCCTCTTACTTGGTGGAAAACCAACTCAATATCTGTAAACACATGTAACCTCTTAATACACCTCTTCTTAGCTAACAACATTCCATGAACTAAAGGATTATACTCATCTACATTATTAGACCATGTAAATTGAAGCCTATGAGAAAAAATAAAATTATTACCCTTTGGGGAAATCAAAATAATACCCACCACATCTCCATTCTTACTCCTAGAACAATTAAAAAAACATTTTCCATAATCCCTGGGAAACCTCTTCATTTTATCTTAATGCACTTGGGATAAAAAACTCCTCCTCTTGGATACAATAAGTACCTAAACATGTCTCAGTAGTAGTTTCATATGGATCAAATTCAAACCTTTCTTTAGCTCAATCATCTAGCATAAGATCATGGAGTGATTTTGATGAATGCACTGCTTCAACTGGTTCTGAATCGTTGCTTATTTCTCCTTGTACCATGACACTTGAGTTAATATGGATAAGATCATGGACCTCAACATGATAAGATGATATAAGCTCATATTTAATTATAAACTTAGTCCTATACCTTGTACTTAAGAGCATATGATACCAATCCGAGTAAAAATAACTTCCACCTTGGCTATGGAGTCTCTTGATAAGAAAATGGAAAATAGAGGAGGTAAATCTATAATTGATATGTCTTGAGAAATGGTTAGGCTAGGGAATGCATGAAAAGTTATCTCAAGGAAAACGATTACTCCAACCATTTTGAATGTAGTACCATCCAATTGCAAAACACCCTTAGTGATTAGAGTATACTCAATCCCCAAAGTGTCTAATATCTTCTTAGGCATCACAAAAGTGTTGGTTACTGAATATATCATACAATTATGCACTAGGTGCTTGCCAAAAATAAAAAAGATGTAAAAGTGAAGAGGTTTCTTTATTTTACTTACTTTCTCCTCTTTGGGTTAACATAAGCTAATTAAAAGGATTCAATTTTTTTTGTCCCATCTGATGGAATGAGCTACTTAAAATCCTCTTGCAAGAGATATAATTGATATGGAATGGATACGACATCCCACATTGTAAGATTCAAATTAGTTTTTTTCATTTACTCAACGATGTTCATAGGAATTGCTACCACTTTATGCATCATTGGTGTCATTGTTTCTTTCCTTGGATGCTCAAATGTTGGGAAATATACTCTTGGTTGAGAAACAACCTTCTTCGTGGTGGTAGGTTTTTTAGAAACATGAGGTAGCCTATTATTACTTGGATCTACCCCAACTTCCCTTTCTATGTGAAGAAGATTATCATGATTAGAAGAAGATGAAGGTCGGGTATCCAAGACCCTCTTCTTAGAACATGTATTATAAACAACATGAATTTGATGTCTCTTAGAGCTTACCACAATTTTATTGATTGCACCAAACTTATCAGACCCCAAAAAATGAGATTGACCTCAGGGGAAGATTCTTTAATATTAGTATTTGGAACTTCCGTGGTTGATTCATGTTGATTGAAGGAACCTTACACCATGATGGCCTAAAATTTCACTCCATTTTAACAAAAATTCTTATTGTGAGGCTAATTACATGGGAAACACCATTCAAATCCTTGAATCAAATTGTTTTGAACATGAACATTAAATTTTCTCAAACTAGGATTAGGTGCATGTTATGGAGGTGGTAATGCTTAAAGAGGCAAGTTAGGATTTGCAACTTGAAACCTAATTTGTGAATAATTCTTTCCATACTCCTTATTTGGATAGTAATTACTTTGTTAATACCATTGATTCTAATTTTGGTATGGCCCGAGAGCTTGGGTTTATTGCTTTTTGATGGAAAATATCTCATTTGACATATTATTGATCAAGGCTGATGTAACCTAGAATTTACCAATAATAACCTAGGTACACTGGCACATCACTCATCCTAGATTGAGCTCTCACCTAAAGTGTGCAAAGGTACCAGGCCCCTCTTTAAGGTTGATGTTGTAAGATGTTAGCATGATGAAGACTTAATGCATTCATATCCATAATTAATATAACATTCTATAGAGAATGTCTAGATCTAGATCTAAAGAATAACAAGTTTAAATAATATCCATAATGAAATCAATCATGCAAGAACCATTATACTTAGGATTAATACTCTGATTCAGCCAATACACTTTATATTGAACATGATAAATACACAAAAGCTCTTTACAATAGGTATTACCATAGGCTTATGCACTCATCAGATTTGACAACATAACTTCACAGTAATTCAGTACTCACACACACTTCCTATACTGCATAGATCAATACATATTTATAAGGGCGGGGACTTGCCCTTCACCGCTTGCATATCTCCCCAAATAGGTCACATGCTGAAAATAGCCATGCGCCTTTACAATAATATCCACACATAAAAATGTGCTAACAATAGACCTCTTCTGGTTAACCGGTAGTAGCAATTCTATTATTAGTCTGAACCCATGCAAAGCACTTAGTAGTTGCTCTTCCAAAAATAGCCGATGAGTGTCCCGCAAGTCTTTATCTAGGTTGTGTGCTCTGCACGCTATCTCCAAAAATAGCCCATACATGTGAAAATGGATAATTCCCTAATTTCACCTAATATTTTGTGCGCATGTATTTTCCTATCCTTCCACACCTTTTATTGCACCCTGTTCTCACGTGTGAACCTTTTGTATGCCCTCTCCTTCACATCATACTCTTATCCGCTCAACATTACCCCACACTAAATTACATTTCTACCTCGACAATGGCTACTCCTTGAAAAATAAAGAATAAAGAATGGAAAGGAATGAAATAATTCCTACATAAAGAATGAATTCTCACTATGCAACATCCGCTGTCTTAACCAGAAGAATTAATTCCAGATACTTATCTTTGATCTCTGCTTCCAACGTCTAGATTAGTGCGGCTTCTATCTTTCCTAGCATGTCTGCTATAATATCTTCCAACTCATCTTGGGTAATTTCTCCCTTCTTGTTTTGTAGCACCAAAAAATTGTTGACATAATAGAAATTCACCCTTCTAACAGATCCATCTTCTACATTGTTCATTTCCCAATATCATTTAATTTTTCCTTATGAAGGTCCTATTCTGTTGCAAGGGCCTCACACTTCTACTTAACTAGCACCAATATTTCTACGTATCCCAATCTATCATACTTTATTGATTTTAGGACTTCATTGTCTTCCGCTATTGTCCTGACCCTTATTACTGCGTCTGGAGCTGCACATATGTTCAGTGCCTGGTATTATTTCTTCAGCTCCTCTTGCAAGGTTTGAAGCAATGTCTCGTATGATGAAATATTTTGAGCTATTGCAGCCTTTTCCCTCTCTACCTCCTGCTCAGGGTCCTTTGGTGCCAACATCCACACTGGTCCCTCCTCAAACACCAAATCAACTAAGTTATGCACATAGTGCATAGTCGAAGGGAAATTTTTGGGTACCTTGGGCTCTAAGTGTGGTCTTCTTGGAGGACATGATACCTGATCTCCTCTGCCATGCCGATAAGGACCCCATTCTTCTTCTGATTTAGGTCCTTCTCTCCTTTTCAAACATGTGATCTCTGCATCTTTGGATTTGATCTCCTCCCTTAGCACTTTGATAGTGGAAACTTTATCTACATTCCTGCGCACCACCTCTATAGACACCTTCACTAAGGAATTACTTACCTATTCATCATACATAACTATAGGTTTGTTGGTTATATGTATGTTCTGTGGTGCCTTTCTTATCCTCCGTGATACACATGAATCTTCACACACATCAAAATCAGGCTCGTCCATGTGAGTCTACATGGACCATGAAAACTATTTTCTCATGTGCATGGTTGCCATGTCGGGTCCATCAACTCCCATCCATATAATTCCTTAAGGCCCACTATATTATGGAAACACACGTGGAAAATTTTACTTGTGTCCTCCTCATATCCCATAACTGGCACAACATACTCTCCACTTTCCCTCCTTGATCTTGGCCCCTTAGGCACTTAAGCGCTAAGGTTTGGAGTTGGATCTTCTATTTCCTGAGCAGTATCTTACTTTGTCTCTTCCAAATTCTATACCCCTTCTTCCTCAACCCTCATTTCTATGTCCTTGGGCTCTTCCACATCCTCTGGTTATATTGGAGACCCAAGTGTGCTCTTTTCAAAATCTTCCGCCTCCTCGTTCAACTTCAATTTTCTCCTTCTCTTCTCAGTTGTCTCCTTCTATTGGGAGAGTCACGGTGATCTCCATTGATTGTGGAGTAGCACTTTGAGTTCTTATCTATCTGAACACCCTCTTCAAGCGGCATTCCTCAGGGTATGCTCCTACCTCCAATTATTTGTCTCCTTCTTCCTGTGCCTAAGGTGGAGTACTTGTGCACTCAGATTCTACCCTGTCTGAGGGTTGCCTTCATCCTCTATGTACCAAGACACCACTATCTTCACACTCTTCCTCCTCATCATATACTTCTATAGGTTCTCTGGGCTTTGGAGCCGTTACATTCTCCATTGTATGCTTACCCTTAGACAGCCCTGGGAGCGCACACTCATTCTCCACATATTTGTTACCCTCCAACTTAGGCTTACGCTGAAGGTAGATAAGTTTGGCCCCACTATCTCTAATTGCCAAAATCATGGGATTTATGTTTAACATATATGAAATTATCCTCTCAATATAGGCAATCTGACCTGGATATACATAAGTCTTACGCAACGTGTGGTAGTCGCAGTCTACCTTGTGTGTAATAAAATTCAGGTGTCGCACATTATTGAACTGATGAACTGATGCTTGGAAGCAACATGCTGTGAAGGCATATGAGAACTTACACCAGGGGCTCCAATTCCCATCCTTCATCATAAATCGCATGATGCAGAAGTGCTGATATACCGCGAACTAGACTACCTTGCCCACCACAAAAAGTAAATCCTTGGGGATGCGCCACTCCTCTTCGAATGTTGCACAAATCCTGTCATACCACATTTCCACCCTCTACTTGAATGGCCCACCCATTGATCCTTCAGACAAGTACTTCTCAAATATTTCTGCCAGGGACTTATTTTGCATGGGGTACTCCTAGATCTCGTTCTTTGGCCCATCTGGCACTCCGATTTCCATAAATACCAGGGATAATAAGACAACACCGAAACTAATTTTCTCACCTGTGCACGCTTCTTTGATGATAGTTTCCACAATGTAGCTTTATATGTTGTAAATTTTTCCCTATGACATTCTCCTTGTAATGTGCATCCACATTGTATTCACTTGGGACCATCTCTCTTGATCATTAAATTTAGTCACTAAATATGTAGCTGCCTATACCATTGGGTACTTCTTCATTTTGTCGATATCCATTCTGCGTGGACCCTTGGTATGCCCTAAATCCTTCCATGTCAACATGATGGATGATTTATCTATCAAGTCACTATTCAGACCCACTCATGTACCCCTTAATCCTGTTATAGTTGAAATCAAAGTGGTTGTTATCCTTACCCTGCGTCCGGTGAAATAGAAAAAGTCTTCATGTTCCCGGCTCATCATCCACTGGTAAAAAGGTTCATAATTTCTAAAATATAGAAGCTCGTACAACTGGTAAACTCTAATCTCCTTTAGCAGCTTCTCTCCAACATCATCATACACTGGCATATCCTCTATGGTGCACTTATTCATCTTCGTACTCAACAATGCATCCAATTCCTTTTTTTTATCTGATGTGCGGTGGTTGTAGTCACTTATCTTACACTTTCAGATGTGAGAATCCCATTCTTGTCCGACTATCACACCTTCTAGGTATTGCATCTCTAAGAAATTTCTCTTAAGAGAAATTTCAACCTCTGCTTCCACTTTCTTCTTCCCTTTGGCTCCTACGGAAGGTGCTTTCTTTGGTGCCATCCGTAAATCACATCTTTCTATCCTCTGAAGTGTGCAAAAAATTTCCTTCTACCTTCTGTAACGAGCAAGTTCCAAACCCTAGCTTGAATCCATGTGCCCTAGTTGAAATCATGTCCCCTAGCTCTTTTGCAATGCTCTACTTCACTCAAACCCTTCACCAAAGGGGACGTAAGCTTCTCCTACGCATAAATCTTCTCTCCACATCTGGTTTCACACTCTTTGCACCTCAACACAATTTTCTCAACTCATTTTTCACTTGGATTATTAAAATTTTTACGATTTACAATGGTAAAAATCAACTCGTATCCCTTATATAGATTTTGAAAAATTTAATGCATTTATTACTCCTTCACCTACCAAAAATCTTCATTAATTGACCCTTTTCAAATTTTTCTATGTGGTACATCTTCATGCATCAGTTATAACTTTTTAGCGTGCCTTCTTACCTTATGGCTACAAACTTCTCTTTAGTATGCTTCCATGCATCTCAGTACCTCGTCACTGTGCCTTCTCTTGGTAGTCTCCATGACCGTTGCTTACCTTGCATTATATTGTTCCTTCATTTATCTCCATATATGGTCTTTATTTAGAAACAATCTTCTATTTACCAACTCTTCAAACTTTGAATAGCACATGTAGCAGTTTGTTCCTTTATGTGTACCCATTTCTCAATAACCACCCCACACCAATTGTATGTGTAGTCCTCTGTGCATAAAAATACTACAAATGGTAATTATCTTTTGGCACAACCACACTTATTTGACAAAACACCAACTTAAATTGACAAAGCACAAAGATGAAGAAGGAAATACATTAAGGGAAGAAATAATTGAAAACCTAATCTAAATGGCAATATTTCCTTATTGCAAACACCAAGAAGAATTATTTATAGTACGACGTCAGCCTACTCGCATTGAAGTAACTAGGTAACCGTATTCCATCAAGCGTTTCTAACTGATAAGCCCCTATTTCAAGTATGTGAGTGATAACATATGGTCCTAACCAATGTAATTTGAGTTTTATTGGATGGCGCAAAAACTTAGAATCATAAAGAAACACCATCTGTCCTATCTGGAGGTCTCATTTTTTATTGTAGCAGGGTTGATGTGCATCTGCTGTAATTTTCTTGCTTAAAAGAGCTATTATTTGCATATCTGGTGACTCCCAGGGGAAGAATCGATTGGTTCCAAGCACAGGCCTGAAAACTCATGAGAAGAATCACCACAAGGTCAAGAGTTGGAGAAGAAGAAGTGTTGTTTGAATACCTGTAATTATCTCTAAGAAGAAGGCAAAGAGGAAGAAGGATTCAAAGGTCTCCATCTCCACCAAACAGAACTCTCTCAACTCCTCCACCTGACAGACCTTTCATTCAGTCAACAAGGGTTTTAAGACCAATCAGAATGGCTCAGAACAATCCCTACGTCAACTTCATAGGCAGCAGCCCAATTGCTCTCAATGCACAACATCCAGTTCCTATTGCAGCCTTGAAGAACATCTCGTACTTCATTGGAGAAAATCAGACTACTCCAGGTGATCATGTTAAAGATATTGCTAACCTTTGTGCAATCCATGAAATCAATGAAATGCAAGTGGCTGTCAAGTTACTGGCATCTTCCTTCAAGGGTAAATCATTACAATGGTTTAGGAGCCTTGGAGCTGGTTCTATCACAAACTGGAATCAGCTGTGTATTGCACTTCATGAGCAATTTGGAGAGAAGGGAGACAACTTGTCTCTTTTGGAGCAGCTGACAACTATTAAGCGAGCCCCCAATGAGTAGCTGATTGACTTCAACTTTAGATTTCAAAGGTCTTGGGATAGGATTCCAGTGGCAGTCAGGCCAACAGCAGAAGG
Source organism: Taxus chinensis (assembly GCA_019776745.2). Taxonomy (NCBI): domain Eukaryota; kingdom Viridiplantae; phylum Streptophyta; class Pinopsida; order Cupressales; family Taxaceae; genus Taxus; species Taxus chinensis. Next base: position 249,937,994 of record CM034147.1, on the reverse strand, counting down.
TGCTTTTCTATATTACCTTAAAGCTTTGAATTCTGATATTTCTTTGTTAATTCAATCTATGGGAGGCACAACCTTACCTGCTACTTATAGCATTGCCATTAGAGCCGAAAACTGTCTTATTTAAGCTGGTAAACTGGCTCCTAGGCCTCCCATGCCCTTGTATCCCAACTTAGAAAATCCAAGCACTAGTCAAGCACCCACTTTGGCTCCTGTTCCCACCCCTAGAAATCAAAGTTCAAGTGAAACTTCTACTTCATCCTCTAAGTGCTTCAAATGAACTCCAAGAGGTCATGAAATAGTTGCAAAATTTGGGAAATGAGCTGGTTACTATCAAAAGACAGCAAGCTCAAAGTGCTAGACCGTATCAGCCTCAAGCACAGGGTACCAGGCTAGGCCCCCATACCAACAAAATAGGTCACCAAATCAGGCTGCAAATCAAAATCAAAGCCAAGTAAGGCCTCCCGCTAATAGGCCATTTTAGCCCTATAACCCCAATGTTGTATCTGCTTCAAAAGCATTAGTGCTAGTCCAAAATAACATGGCCCAAGAATATGATTGGTGTTTCCCGTGTAGTCAGCCACACAACCAATCAATGTGCTTTAACAGTGCATTAAATCAAGCCCTGATGGTGCAAACCGTCAGTGGGTCGCAAGAGTCCAACCACGAAGGAGATCAATAGAAAGAAGCACCTCAGCAAGGAACATCTCCAAATGAAACTACTCTTGTCAACTGGCAAGAAGAAGATTTCTGTGGCATGAATCAAGCAGTTTCTCAAGGTGTTGCAGCCAACACAAGGTTAAAGAGGAGAAACTTGGGTGAAGAACAGCCATTAGCCCCAGCCAATCCACAACCTTCCACGGCTCCACAGATGATTGGCAAGCAAATCCCAGTTTCAAATGCACAAGGGTAGCCAAGAACAGCCCCTAAGCCAACTCAAATGCCAGCTGTTACTACCCACGTGCAAGGAGTAAATGTGCAAACCAAGGGACAACAAAGGGATACTTCATCCCCGTTCAGTATCATTGAACAGATGAAGAAGACTAACATCAATATATCAATGTGGGAATCCCTATCCATCCCAGGACAAAGAGATCTGCTGCAAGCTGCCATGAAGAATTGGCCAACTTCGAATCAGCAGGTTCAGATGTAAGAGAAGGTACTCACAAATACTACCCAGCCTGAAGGAAACCATGGAGGACAACAAGGTAAAATGTTGAAGCCCCATCCATTTTATGTTTCACTAATCATAGGAGATAGGTTGGTACATAATTGCATGATTGACTTTGGGGCAAGTAGTTCAGTAATGCCCAAGCAAATAGCTGATCATCTAGGGCTTCAATATGAAGTCATCTCCAAGGGTGTAGTGCAATTAGATGGGAAAACAGTAACAACGGTTGGAGTAATCAAAGGTTTGAGCCTCACACTACACGCATGTCCCAACGTAATAGTGTTACAAGATGTGTCAGTCATAGACCTGCCACCACTCTTTGCATTGTGCTTGTCAAGAGACTTCACTGCTAAAATTGGAGGCTATCTTTCGGTGGATTGGTCACACATGTTGTTCAGAACAAGGTATGGAACTAAGGCCACAATCAGGTCTGAACCTATTGCAAACTTTCACATTGAGCCTTACACTACCAGTCAGATTAATGCTAATTGTTCAGCGTTTGATCAAGAAGATTATCCAAGCACTGATGAAGCTGACACCAAGGTTGGAAGCATCCCAGATTTGACTCTTGATGAATGGGCAAGCAAAGTGCATGCCTTTGATCCTTATCAAGAAATAGAAGAATCTAAGCTAGGGGTTTATTGTTTACATGAAGAAAATCAATCTATTACTAGCATCACCAAGCCGGATCATAAGGACAAGAATGAAGTATGGCAGTTGTTCTTTGATGGATCAAGGAGTAGACAAGGTGCAGGAGGAGGAGCTATGCTCATTTCACCGCAAGGTATAAGGTATTACTCAGCCTTCCGTTTCCAGTTTTCCTGTTCAAACAACACAGCTGAGTATGAAGCCTTAATTCATGGACTGCACTGGGAAATGAAGAAAGGCATCAGGAATTTACAAGTATTTGGTGATAGTGAGCTGGTCGTAAACCAAGTCAAAGGAAAAAATGCTGCCAAAAATGATCTGCTTAAGTGCTACAAAAATCGGGTATGGGATCTTATTGAAGATTTTGAAGCTTTTAGCATCAATTCCATCCCAAGAAAAAAGAATGAAGCTGCTGACAGACTTGCAGCAATTGGGGCTGCGTTTGATGTTGTAGAGAGTATAAAAAGTGAGAAATCTTAGCCTCATATCAAATTGGTTGTGAGATTAGCTGTTCTAGATAACAACACAAGTTGGCAAGTCTTCGAGAATGATCAACAAATTGTTAATTTCCTACAAGAAGAAGCTGAGTTCTCCGCCAGAAATCAAGACAAGCTGGAGCAGCAATATGGTGATCAGGTAGTATAGCTGAGAACTACAAAATTACCAGAAGGCCTCATAACCTTGGAGTCAATCTTAACCCGAATGATCAGTTCCGGAAGGAGAAAGCAAACATTCAAGTGAAGGGTGAAGATTCAGAGCCTATTTTAGTGGAAGAAGGAAAAACATTGCAGATTGGCAAAGTAAGTACCTCACAAGAGAAATCTGATTTTGTTCAGCTTTGTCAAGAGTTCCTAGATATCTTTGCTTGGACTTACAAAGATCTAAGAGGTTTCAACCCAAAGCTGGCACAACATACTATTGAGCTGGATCTGGAATCCAAGCCTGTTAGACAAAAGCAAAGGCCAGTGAATCCCCATATTGAACCTCTCATGAGAAGAGAGTTAAGTAAGCTTATTGAGACCAGTATCATCTTCCCCATCAAACACTCAAGTTGGGTTGCAAACTTGGTGCCAGTGAGAAAAAGAAATGGAGAAATCAGACTATGTGTCGACTTCAGAGACTTGAACAGAGCCTCCCTCAAGGACCATTACCCACTCCCTTCCATGGAGCAAATATTACAAGTTGTAGCTGGTTCAGAAAGGTTCTCACTACTTGATGGATACTCAGGCTATCAGATAATGGTGAAGGAAGAAGATCAATTCAAGACGGCTTTCACCACCAAATGGGGCACCTATGCCTACAAGAAGATGCCATTTGGCCTATCAAATGCCGGAGCAACATTTCAGCGAGCTATGGATATGGCATTCAAAGGCTTAATCAACAAGATAGTGCTGGTATACCTAGATGATATCACTGTCTTCTCAAAGAATGCAGCAGACCATCTCTTTCACCTTAGACAAGTGTTTCAGAGGTGTAGAAGGTTCGGAGTGTCGTTGAATCCAAAGAAATGTATATTCTTGGCACACGAGAGAAAATTGTTGGGCCACATTGTCTCTAGGGAAGGGCTAACAATTGATCCTGAAAGGGTCGAAGCCATCCGAATGCTCCCATTGCCACACCACAAGAAATCTCTTCAAAGCTTCTTAGGAAGGATAAACTTTGTCCGCAGATTTGTGCCTAATTTTACCACTCTTGTGAAGCCTCTAATGATGATGTTGAAGAAGAGTCTGGCATTCATATGGACAACAGAAGGAAAAGAGTGTTTTGAAAGCAATCAAAGAATCCAATCTCCCAAGCATCCAACTCTCATCAACCCAGACTTCTCCAAGGATTTCATCCTCTATGCATTTGGAGGATAATGACACTATCTCTGCCATTTTGGTACAGCAGAATAAAGATAGGTGATGAGGCAGCCAATTACCATTCTTCAGCCAGAGCCTAGGATGACTATGAGGTGAAGATACTCATTTATTGAGAAGCATGTACTTGTTGTAATCAGAAGCTTGAAGAAATTCCAAGCATTTAGTCTCAAAACAACAAGGTCCAGTTGCTGGGTCTCACATGCTGGGGTTAAGGACTTCCTCCTCAACAACGATTTGAATGAGAAAAGGGTAGGATTGGATCACCCGTGTCATGGAGTATGACATTGAGATCAAGATCACCAAGCTGGTAAGAGGGAAAGGATTGTGTGAGCAGCTGGTGTTTTGGGGGAAGCAAAAAGAAGTATGCAATGAAGGAGAGGGCTATTTTGACAGTCCAGGACAGCCATGAGCCAAGTGGCAATCAAGGAGAAGAAAATGCTGCCCCCACTCCTTGCTGGACCCAAGATATTATACACTTCCTAGGCACGGGCCTATGCCCTCCAGAAGATGAACAAGACCCAAAGGAGACACTTCAGATTGCAGGCTGTCCCATATGCCATTGTTGATGGAGTTTTGTTCAAGAAAGATGTGAATGGAGTGCTGCTGAGATGCATTAACACAAATTAGATTCAAAGGGTGTTAGAAGAGTTTCATGGTGGACCAGCTAGTGGTCATTTTGCACCAAGAGTGACAACTCTAAAAATCATGAAGGCTGGTTATTATTGGCCTAAAATCTTCAGTGATTGCTATGCATGGATCAAGAGGTGTAAGAATTGTGCATTCTTCACAAGAAAAGAGAAGGGTTTTTCCCTTCCATTACATCCAATCTTAGTTGACCAGCCATTCATGCAATGGGGTTTGGACTTCATTGGAGTCATTAATCCCAATTCAAGCCAAGGGCACAAATGGATTTTGGCAGCCACAGACTACTTCACCAAATGGATAGAAGCAGTAGCACTCAAATAGGCAAATGAGTCTAGCATCTTAGACTTTTATGAGGGGGATAACAACCAGGTTTGGGTGTACCTGCTACAATAATCTCTGATAATGCATTGGCATTCATTGGATCTAAGGTGACTGAGTGGGCTGTCAAGAATAGGTATTTACCTAAGCACTTTATCAAACTATTACCCCCAAGGTAATGGCCAGGCCGAAGTCTACAAACAAGAACTTGTTGAGGATCATTAGGAGGACTCTTGACGAGAATCAGAGGTCTTGGCATACCAAACTGAAATCAGCCTTATGGGCTGATAGGATAACTCCCAAAAGATCCACAGGTAACTCTCCATTCAGGCTTGTCTATGGAAGAGAGCAAATCTTGCCCATGTCACTTGAGTTGCCAACATTGGAACTCATGAAGCAGTTGGAGTTGCTTGAATTTGAGCCCATGGAGGTGAGGTATGCAGAGTTGATGGAACTGCAAGAGATCAGAAATCAGGCATCCCAAGCAATGGAAAAGGATCAAGCTTTGATCAAGAAAGACCTTTGATAGAAAGGCCAAGGATAGATCTTTTCAAGTTGGAGATCTAGTGTTGAAATGGGATGTGGATAGAACAAAACCGGGAAGGCATTCAAAATTTGATGCCCTTTGGAGTGGCCCATACATGGTCATGAAGTGCAAGAACAACAATGCTTTCCAATTGGCCTCATTGGATGGTGAAGAACTGCAGATTCCAGTCAAGGGAATCTATCTCAAGCGCCTTTGCTTCTAGAGGAAAATTCACTACTTCTGTAAATATTAGATTAGATTTTCATTCCTCCAAGTGCTTGTGCACATTGTTTTGCTGTAGGTTAGTTTTGTTTTCCCTAAGTGCTTTGGCACAGCTTGCTGTCCATGGAGATGTTTTGCAAGTCCTTGCTTTCATCAGGTGACATTCCATCTTCCTCCTTGCACATTATGAGTCAGTTATGTTTGTAGGAACAGAATATCTTGATGACTCTATTCCCTAGAAATGGACTGCATCAGGCAATTGGTCTTTTCACGCTAGTAGGTGAGTGCTTAGACCCTAAAAAGTCACCAAGTTGTTAGTGCAAAGCTCTCCTGACTATGTTGTGCTAAATTTCGACTAGACATGCAATGCAGAATTTTTTATTCCGTTCTCAGGTAACTTATATTCGATTTAGGAAAAAATCTCGAATATGTGGCATGCTTATGGAATTTCTTTTACTCCATTGGCCGCCTATTGGGACAGTGTGGATACAATCAATGGAGAAGATCGAGTTTAAGAAGAGATATCAAGGCGGCCAATGTTGAAGCAAAGGGACATCTGGACACAAATGTATGTCGAAGGATGCGAACCTATATGATTCGGCTCTAAATGAGGACATTCTATCAATTCCTTTCTAGGGAGTTATATGAGTGCCGTTAGTAGGCATGGGATGCGTAGAAGCATAGGAATTAGGATCAAATGAGAAGTAAATCGACTAACTGCTCGGGACATTTGGGCCTTGAGGACGTTAAGGACGTGAAACTGGCAAAGCGCTCTAGATGGTCATAGGATAGCCCATTGTTGGGCAGTTCCGAAGGCGTCTTGTCCCAGGAACTAGACTTTAGAGTACACGATATGGAACAATTTTCATGCTCGAAAGAACGCATAATTGGCTAATTCATTCATGATCTCAATGGATCTTTATTTACTGTGTGCTACCGTTAGTTATAAATATATTAATGGTTTGACTTGCAGATAGCTGAGAAAATCTCCTTATGGCCAATCAGCTCATGACACATGTCACTGCGCGCACATGAGGGACAAGGAAGGGGATTTCGGAAAGGCTCGGGAGTTTTTGTCCCAAATAGATTGGGACATCTGGGACAGAAAGACTATGGAGGACGCGGATGATGCATGCAGACCCGCAGGGACCAACTAAATCAGGACACGTAAGTCACAAGGAGAAAAGTCCAATGGGTCAGAGGAAGATGTTTTGAGGACCTTGACCCATGAGGTCGGGGGACCATAGGACAAATGTCCCTCTAATGAAGCAGGGAAGCGCAATAGAAGGAATCACATCGACCAATCTAATGAAAGCAACGTGTCATCTAGGTGGCAGAGCGCGGGAAGTAATTTAAAAATCTGTTTTTGCATGCATCTAACCCCCTATAACCTTAGATCGACTTGTGTTTAACGACTCAGAGAATCAAATTTGCATGTTCTTTATATCAGACGGAAAGCATCATGAAATGATGGAGAACAAGAAGGTAATCGGGGATCACCAAGTCTTGATTTTGGAGTAGTATAGAGAGAGAATATGTGTTGGTATTAGTTCTAAGATGTGTAATAAATGGCCATAAGCGACGTTATGACAGCGACAACAAGATCTTGTATCCAGAAATTTTTCCGCATTCTGGAAGTAATCCGGTAGGCACAATGAGTCAGGGTAAAAGTGTTGGCAGGATACTCCAGTGCCATTTTAATGCAGTCTGCATTCAAGGTGGGATACCAGGTTCAAATGGTTAGTGCATAGTTTAGTTCTACTACGTCCGCACATACCATTTCTTCAACAGAACCATGCATTCATGTCCAACAAAAAGTTTCTTGGGAGGTTTTGGCTCCTCCCCTGAGAAGAGGAACATCCCTAGTCGAGGTTCGAGGGTTAGGATTCTGGTCTTTTCCCAAGTGGATGCAACCTAGTGATTTTTTGCAAGTAACCCACCACCATAACAACTAACCTCAATTTTTTAAAAAAATTTCACTCCACTTACCCGATGTATAGTAGGAGTAAAAGGGTACTATGGAGCAGTGTACAATGACAATGCAAGCTCTTATGGAGAGCCAAGGGAATTCAGCAACTTTAGTTAGTGAAGGCTAGTTTCAGTTCAGACCTCTGACTACATCTGTATCAGCTTGTGCATGACACATTATGCTGCATTTTATGAAGTATGTCTATCTGCAAATAAAAAAATAGTGGACTACTGACACATATGGTGTACCACCTGTTAGTTTAGTTTCATTTTTGCACTTTCTATCTCTATCTCCTTGGAGTTTAGAGCAGGATTAGAGCATCAACACACTCTAAGAAGATTTACAATAGGGACTAGATCTAAGAGTGTAGAGGGAGTTTGATGAACTTTAGCTGTCTAAGCTCTGGTATGATTCCTCTCTCAGTTTTACAAGTCCAACACTTGTACAGATGTTTCCATGTTGGTAGACTACTTACACTGGATGCTAGAAGGGAACTAACACATAGAACATTTTTAGACCAATGTGAAGCTCTAGAGTCTGCAACAACAGTACTATGTAGAAGTGGTTAGGAGTGTAGATACTAGTGTAAATCCATTCCTAGAAGCACAAATTATAGCTATGGCCATCTAGTTGGAGTCAAGTTTCTACTAGCTAATACCATACAAGATGATCTACTCAATACCGTATACTATGGCTGAGCCATAGACTATGACATTAAGGGGCACATGCCAGAGGTTAGTTTTCCACATGTACATGAATCGGTATGGTACCACTGACCTCTAGCTTGCAGAGATAGGTGTTCCAGTAAGTTTATCATTCAATGTATTGAGATTTCCCACTTCTTTAGTGTGTGATCTAGAAGAATGTGTCATTCTATTGTAAGATTTGTGACACATATACACATGATACAACTAATTACTAGATGATCGACCATATCCATGAGGCTTGTGAGACGAGGTTATGCCAAACTAGCATAGAAAGTAGTTCACTAGCATGTAAGGGACAAAATAACAACATAGGTAATAAAAAGAATGTATTTTTTAGGGGAGGATATCTTAGCAAATGATGTGCCCTAACAGTATTCCAAATGGTGTAGCAAATACACATTTCTTGATGTTCAAAGAAATACTCAACTATCTATATCTTTCAAACATTAAACGTAGATTGTCACAATGATCCTTAACAAGTCCATACACCATCCAATCATCTAAATAAACCTACAAGAAGTTGTGAATAAAATATTTGAACGCTTGAACATATATGCGTGAAAATACAACAGGTGCATTTTGTAGACCAAAAGGTATCACAATATAGGCAAATCTACCCCATTCAGTAGTAAAATTAGCCTTCTCCCGATCCTTCTGTGCAATCCTAACCTGATGATATCCAGAGAATCCATCTATAAATGAATAGATTTCACACCCTGTAACACCTTCTAGTATTTCCTCGGTGAATGGCGTATGAAAGGGATCACTCACACATGCATCATTTAGCTCCCTGTAGTCCACATAGATCCTAATCCAACCATACTTCTTGATACTGATCACAATTGGGCTAACTCTTAATGAATTGTCTAGGAGATTGACGATTCCAGACTTCAACATTTTGTCAATTTCTTCTTTGACCTTTTCACACAAGTTGGGGTTCATCCTGTAGGGTCTCTTTCTGATCGAGCATGCACCTTCCTTAAGCTTTATCTTCATATATCCTAATGATTCATGCACACCTTTAAGTTCATGGTATCCTCAAGGAAATAAGTCTTGATAATCTCATAGTAACTCAATGATTTTTTCCACTTCAAAGTTAGACCAATATTCCCCAACTATGGCCTCCTTAGGCTCAACATCTAACCCAATATTTACTTTCTTTGTTTTCATAGGTCCATGATAGGTGTGCATGGTCTTATTTGCACTATCCAAAACCTCACGCCTACCTGTTGAATGGTCTACATCCAGATTTTCTACTTCTTCATCATCCACTAAGTAGACCATCTTTCCTTTTTCCTTCTCAAGACAAGTGCACTTAAGTAGTGTGCCATCTATCTCTATTTCTTCAGCAAAATGCTCTCCTCAATCTTCTTCATCAAACAAATCCTGAATGAGTTCTTCCACCTTGACACTATCTCCCATACTTAAGCACTTTCTAACCTTTAATGTCTCGGCTATAGTAGAGAAATATTCAAACATTTGAATTATCCCTGTGATAAAATCCTACCAATTTCCAGTCTCCCTATGGAGTTCCATATATACATACCAAGAATGTGCACAACCATGTAAAGTGGAATAAAATTTGTGCACCCAGAGTGAAGGTGGTAAAGTTTCCTGCCCCTCTGCCCTGAGTCTATCACATTGCTGAACGTGGTGCTGAACAGGTTGATTACCACGATAAGTGCAGATTTGAGTAGGTGCATTTCTCCTAAAGAACCTAGTAGCAAGAGAAATCCTAATTTCATTCCATCCTACAAGATTATCCTTGTGAACCACCCACCAATGTGATGTTGTCCCACATAGGGTATATGCTAGCATATTTCGTCTCTCCAACTGATTTATCTATTGTTCCTCCATGGTGCACAAAAATACCATAGGATCTCCTTCTCTAGTGTAACGAGGTACTGAGTTGTTACCTATTCTCCTGATACAATGAGGTTTGTTGTCCCACACAAATGTGCTCTTTACTTCGCATCCTACCAACTCATAAGTACTATGAGCCCAATTATCACAAGCAACACTTGTAGTATCACTAATAGACTGTGCATATTTGCACTGAAGGATTCCTTATTCAAATGGCTCAAGTACCTCTGGGTCCTAGATGACGTGTACATAAATCCTATTCAGGTCTTCCTCACTCAAAGGCTCAACATAGGGTGCACATTTTCCATCTGTTAAAGGGATAATAACCCTTTCCTCATTGTTTTCAAAACTAATATAACCCTTATTGAACTGAAGATCAACATTATTTACATAGCACTAAGGATGCCGAAGTAGAGATGGGAAGCTATTTTCCTCTTCCAGTGCCAAAACCTCAAAATCCCCAGCAAACTTGGCTCCCTGTATGGTAATGGATGCATATTTTAAAACTCCAATGGGAGTGGCCTTATTTCGATTATCCATGAACAATACATTCAAATATGGCTAAAATGAAGGTCTCCCCATTTGTACCCATGCATCTAAAGTAAGAGCATTGACTTCTTCACCTATATCAATCAATATATTACTCAAAAACCATCCATCCACAACAACATTCATAGTGATTTCCTAGTCATAATATAAGCTATGAGAGGGAAGGTTTATATGTAGGATTTTTCGTCTAGTCTCAATACTTACGTGTGGAGTGTTTCCCTTTAACCAATTCCATAAAAGTGGAATGATATTATCCTAGCGCAACATCTTGCACACCTCTTTCAAGTCATCCATATCAGATTGGACCATTTTTGCTACTTTTTTTTGCTTCATCTTCTGTGATTGCTCCTTAAACACTGTATTTCACCCTGAAGATTTCTAAGTACCTCCATGGTTTCTTGATAAACCTCCTTCTGATGGAAAAGATATAGGTATTGTGCATGTAGAACCACCTCCTTAGTGATGGTAGGCTTCTATTGTAATGCTTCTCTGGTGCGTGTTGCTTCAGCGCAGGTAGTGATATTTATAGGTAATGCCTCAGATTTTGGTTCCAACTTGGGCATCCAATGATTTTCCACAACATGATGTATCCTAACCATCATTGTGCCTTTGTTTTCTTATTTATGCTGCTTACTAAGACACTCATATAGGTCTGGGAATTCCTCATAACTATAATTCTTTCCACAGAAAGAACATGTAATATTCTGAGGACATTCGTACCTACAGTGGTCAGGAAATCTACATGTATAACATGTTCCATGAGGAAAATCACCTCGTCCACCACCATGACCTTATCCTCTGAATCCACCATGGTATCCTTGACCTCTACCATGAAATCCTTTAAAACGCCCTTCATTTTGATCATAGCGCACTTGATTGTGATCTCGATCCTGATGCTTGTTCTTTCCTTTAGAGTTATCTGATACTCTTGTCTTTCATACACCAATATCTATAGCATCATGGATCTGACCAATCAGCCGGTAGTCTTCCATGTCGTGAGTTATGAAACTACAAATTTTATAGTATCAAGAGACATTCTTCCTTATTACAAGTTGTAATAATGGGCAGTGGCTAGCATCATGCTTTAAATGACATATCTCACAGTATAGCAGAAATGAGCGTACTGATATGCGGGGAAAACTATCCTTGGTGTGACCTTCCACCTCAAAATTTGTACACCAAATCCTCGTGCACATCTTATGTGTTGAATTCACTGATAGCTTTTCCAATTGCTTCGCCATGGTTGCAATCTGTGCTTTTAAAAATGGGCTCACCCTAGTGTCTATACTTCCAACTACCTCAACATGTAAAGCTACTTCAAGTGCTTCGCGTGGATCAGTGTATGTCTTATGTGATAGTGCCCTTCTAAAAGTTGTAATTAGACCTCAAACAAACCATTAAGCATGATGAATTGCATGAATATCATAAAAAGCTTAGATAAAAGAGTTTTGAAATGGGCATCATACTCTCTGACACTCTCGGTAGTGCCTTGCTTAATATCCTTGAGCAGGCTTATACTCTTACACTCGAACTTAGGGATGTGAAACTCTTTAAGGAAAGAGTTTTTTAAAGATGCATAGTCTACACAAATCTGATTAGGGTCAAAATTTCTATACCAGTTGTGTGCACGCCCTTGTAATGTAGTGGAAAATTGAATTGCCTTGCGCTCAGAAGCCGTGATTCCTTTTGCGCGCCACAGGATTTCACACATGTGCACGTGTTCAATAGCATCTTCTATGCCCCTATAATCTAGAAGTCAAAGAAACATATCCATGTAAATATTCTGGGGTTGGTGTGGACCTTGCCCACCTGATCTAGAACCTCTTGTGTTTCCTCTTCCTCCAGAACCACTAGATCCACCAAAACTAGAACCACCTATACCTCCTGATCCTCCACATGTAGTCGGGGACGGACTAGAAGATTTACTTCCATGTGTCCCAACAGTAGTACTGAATTGCACCCCTACTGTCTGTGAAGTGTTACTACTCCTAGAAGTGAGTCCAAAATTATGTGCGCTTGAATTCTATGCAGATGATACACCTGAAAAGGTACCTCCAAACAACAATAAAGGCGTTTTCCCTACCATCAATGTACTTACTATATGACCTACTCCCGCTCTCCTTCCTAAATTAGCTTGCTAACTATTTTTCATATTAAATAATGGAAGACTAAGTGCAAGCGAAAGGTTTCTATGTAGATTCAGATGCACACTTGTGGACCAGGTCGTTTTTGCTAGCGCACTTCTACGTGAGGCTGAGGGGGGTTCCCTGTCATGTTTTCCCAAATGGGGGAGTTCCTGATGCTCTGGTTCCATGTCTTCTTCGTGAACTTCAAATCCTTCACAACCGATATCTCTCCACAACTCCATTCACTCTACAACATCCTGCTGCTTCTCTATCTCCCTCTCGCACACCTCATATCTCTACCTTTTTATCGATAGGTCTTCCATCTTTCACCAAACCTTCTCCTGCCCCCGCGTATGGTGGGGTTTAGTTAGCCATCGATTTTATTTCCAAGTTTAGGGTTACCATCAAGATTTTGATCACCAGTGGAATGCCTTGCAGTTAATTTCCCCTGGGATATCGTAAAAACTGAAATTCTACTACCTTTGGGCACGAATAAGTGGAAATTGAGTACTCCAAAATATAGCTGTTTAGAACATCACGAAACCAAGTATCCACAACACTTCTCCAAATTAGATCAACATCATAGAGGGCCTAAAATTCTTCTTGCATTCAAAAAAGTGCACGATACCTCCAATCCCTTTTAGATGCATAAGCAACCAGCCACTTGTACATTTCTATTGGAAAAATAGCAAAAAATATCTCATACAAACTATCATACAGATTCTGTTCCACCCATATGCATGAGTTAAACTCAAATTTGATGTTGAACCTCCATGCGTATTCCTCTTCTAGATCATGTATCCACTCCTTAACACTTGCTAGGGTCAACTGGTATGTCTTCATCGCGAACCGTCCTGAAAAAAATTGAAAAAGAGGTCCGAACAATGGAACCAATGATGCATCCTAAAATTTACCAGTAATAACCCAGACACGCTAGCACATCACTCAGCCTAGACTGAGTGCTCACCCGAAGCACACAAAGGTATCAGGCTCTTTTTTAAGGTTGTTGTTGCAAGATGTTAGCATGATGAAGAATTAATTCATTTAGATACATAATTAATATAACCTTCTATAGAGCATGTTCGGATCTAGATCTAAAGAATAACAGGTTTAAATAATATCCAAAATGAAATCAATCATGCAAGAACCAATTATACTTAGGATTAATACTCTGATTCAACCAATACACTCCATTATATTGAACATGATAAATACACAGAATCTTATTACAATAGGTATTACCATAGGCTTATGCGCTCATCAGATATGGCAACATAACTTCACATTAATTTAGTTCTCACACACATCTCCTATACTACACATATCAATACATATTTATAAGGGTTGGGACTTGCCCTTCACCACTTGCATAACTCCCAAAATAGGTTGTATGCTGAAAATAGCCATGCGCCTTTACAATAATAGCCACAAATGCAAGTGCGCTAACAATATGCCTCTTTTGGTTAATTGGTAGTAGCAATTCTATTATTATTCTGAACCCATGCAAAGCACTTAGTAGCTTCTCTTCCAAAAATAGCCGTTGCGTGTCACGTAATTATTTATCCGGTTTGTGTCCTCTACACGCTATCTCAAAAATTAACCCATACATGTGAAAATGGTTAAGTCCTGAATCTGTCCTAATATTTCACGCGCATGTCCTTCCCTATCCTTTTGCGCCTTAGACTGCGCCCTATTCTCACGTGTGAATCTTTTGTGTGCCCTCTCCTTTGCATCATAATATTATCCACTCAAAAAAGGCCTTGAGATCATCTATCTCATTAGAATAATTAGATGTAGGGGTAGATGAACTAGATTTAGTCTCAAGGATTAGGGTAAGATAAGGTTGAATTTCTTGGGACATCTTTGGGAAAATAGGAGTTGGGGGTCTAAGGGATATTTTTCCAGCTTGAACTGAATAATTGTCTCATATGCAGCAGGAAATACCATAATTCCCGTTGACTAAATCATCACCACAATATTAGAATAAAGATCTCTAAAAAAATATAAAAAAATGCACATTGAGGATATGGCTTGAGGAGGAGAGGAATTATTTACCATGTCCTTTGGAACTTGAAGTTGAATTCCATCATCAGCTCACAAGGGACCCTTTTGATAGTTTTTAGTTGCTCCAATAAAGAGATATTATCTGCCTTTTCTTTGAAATGCTTACAAAGCTTCTCTCTAAGTTCATCTCATGTATGAATAGAAGAAGACTGCAGAATCCTATACCAATGTAACGATTTTTATTTAAAATACGAGGCTAAGAGCTTGACTGCCACATCATCTTTAGTAACAAGATGAACTGAGAAACATTTAGCAATATATGAGATGTGCTCAATATGAACAGATGAATTTTCACCAGTGAAAAAATGAATGATCTTTAGGGCAGATGTTGGTATGTCATGTTGGGCATTGAAATTTAAGGAACTGTGACATTTAAAGGCCACTGAAGATTGATTTCTTTGATGGACCATGAATGTGATGGGTCTTAGAACCCTACATGACAAAAACAAATGCCTACCAGGAGGATGAGTAGAAATAACTCTATCTGGAGGTGATGGTGATCTTTGAATGGATCTACCTCTTCTTTTTCTCTTTGGTGAAAATTACAAGTATTCAAAAGGCTCTCAATTTGCTATCCTTTGTCTCGTTTCAACTATTCTCATGAAACTGAAATAATTGACCACTGAAACCAATATATTTGAAGTTAGGAGTTTCTAGATGTGTTTCTTGTCACCTCCAAAGGAAAAATACCACTGAAAAACATACCAATTTCAATGTAGTAGATCAAAATTAAGTTGTAAACGGCTCAAAGTTCCCATCGTACATGCCAAAAATTGTTATCACTCTAAGTTGTACCCTTTTTTGAAGCCAAGTTTAACACATAAGTGAAACATGGAAATACCTTCAAATTATGGGATAATGAATCCTCCAAGGTCAATCTCTAGGTTAAAAGGTTGGTTCCTTTCACTCCAGTTCAATGTAACTAATCTAACCGAATCTACACTATATTAAGTTAGCTAGTTCTAATATAAGATTTCTAAGGAACCAGGGTTCAAAAATATGAAATATTGAATAAAATAAGGTGATGCACCAAACTAGAAGTGGATTATTTCCCCTAGATGGAAAATGAGAGAGAAAGTTCAAAGGAAAGAGGTTAAAAAGATGAAACATTCAAATCTGTAATTTTTACCAAACTCTGATTCTCTACATAAGTGACACAAAGGATGAAAATCATGCAAGCATAACTCACACACAACATGCCTTAAAATAATAGGAAAACATGAATACAATAACAAAAATTAAAAGGGCACGAAGAGAGACATAATAAAAAAATATTATAGATTATAATGTGCACAGTCTATTACAATAATGGAGGAGGCACTGAGTGCATTGCATAATTCCAACATAAAATTTTGTAACTCAAAATACTTGGCTATAGAAAAGGGAAGCATAACCTTGCATTCATGATAGGATGTGTTACAATGAAAAATGAGTCGCATATATAGGAGAGGAGAAGGTGAAGAGGAAATATGACATTAAGTAGATCACCAAATTTTACAACCACTGAGGACCACTTAGAATTCAAGTGTGCAGGTCTATCATGGGCATCAAATAATTTGTGTAGAACCCATACCTAAAAAAACAACCACAAGTTTATTTTCTATAATTTCAGCTCAATAAAATACATTTTCGCGACCCAAAAATGCTTCTAACATGTAGTACACTTCAATACCTTTCCAACGATATACATTGTCTTATTTGGTGTCCTGGATCAAAACTTATGAGAATTTACAAATCACCATGTCTTCCGCACAATTGAATTCCATTTGGTCATCAAATTTAACCTTCGAGTCGCCCCTAGTGACATGTCAACCCCCCATTGGATCTTGGGGTCCATCTTTTTGATCTTAGAAATTTGAGGAATCCACAAATTTTTAGAATTTGTGGAAAAAGAGGAATATATGGGTAACTAGGACCTGCAAGAAAAGAGGAAGCCACGGGAAACTAGGACCTATAGAAAAGAGGAATCCACAGGTAACTAAGAGCCACCAAAAAAGAGGAATCTAGAGGTAACTAGGACCCAGAAAAGAGGCATCCACAGGTAACTAGGAACCACAGAAAAAGAGGAATCCGTAGGTAACTAGGACTCACAAAAAAAGATGAATCCATGGGTAACTAGGACATGTGGAAAAAAAGGAATTCATGGGTAACTAGGACCCGCAGAAAAAGAGGAAACCGCTAAGGAAATCAGACCCATGGAAAAAGAAGGAAGCCATGGATTTTAAGGATCCGCATAAAATAAGGAGGCTGCAGATTAAGAGGAATTTGTGGAAAAATAAGGTGGTGGGAATTCCCTTCATTTTTTAAACAAGTTGTCCAAATAAGAATAAGGGCTTGTTTGAAAATAGTTATATAGATAATGATGACGCTAGTAGTATTGATGATAGGAAAACTATATCTGCTTATGCCTTTCCTTTTAGAACATGAGAAATATCATGGATATCCAATAAATAGCCCATTGTCACATTTTTATTAGTAGAAGAGAAATATGTAGTAGTAACAAGAGAAGCTTGTCAAGCAATCTAGATGAGAAGAATGTTAGTAGATCTATGCATGAGAAAGAATAAGAAACAAATATCTTCTACGATAACAATTCAATAATTGCTTTATCTAAAAACCATGCATTTCATAAGAGGAACAAACATAGGCACTCAATACTATTTCATCAGATAATTTGTGGACAATGGATAAATGTACTCATATTTGTATAAATATGAATATCAATATGGAGACATCTTCAAAAATCCACTAGGAAAAGACAACTTTAAGTATCTAAAATATTGTTTAGGAATCTTATATGAGTAATTATGATTAAGGGGGAGTGTTTGAAAATATAATCCCAACCACGCGCTCTAAATATTGGCATATCTTCATATAACAACTTTTGACATGTATAATATACATTTTAAAAATATCTAGACACACTATTTCTAAAATGTTACAATCATTTTTTTATTTGATGAAAATGATCGAATTTATCAAAGTTAGATGTTGACCTCATTTTTCATGAGATTTTATAAATAGAAATATGTTTTATTCATTTTGTATCACAAACAAAAAACGTTGTAAAACAATGCGAATTTTTCAAATTTTAAATGAGCTCAAACTCTCATTTTGTTGAACATAAGCAAGTTTATTTGTATGTTTATTTTCTTACAAATTTTTCTCTACCCTTTCCCTCATTTTTCACACCTTTTTACCTTACTTTTTGTTGGCACCTCAACCTATATAGAAATTTATAAAATGTGCATCAAAAGCTACGATTAAAAAAGTGATCAATCTAACTCTCACGCATGTTAGCAGTTAAAAATATGGTCAACTGTTCACAAAAATATCAACAAAAATCAATGCAAATTGCAACAAATGGTTGGTCACTTGACTAGTACACAATATGTCATAACATTGCTAACCTGCATGAGAGTTAGGATCTTCCTTAAAAAATATTGTTGAAAAGGGAAAAAGATTGTTGAAAATGGTAGCACTTGTGATTTAGGAGCACAAACGATCAAATCCCATGAAATATGATCACCTTTTGAGAGAAAAATAAATAGCCACTTATTCACTCTTTCCTTCCTTTTCCTTACAAATCAAGACAAAACACCCAATTTCAAGTACACACTCGATTGCACATAGACCTCCAAAATTCCAAACATTTAAAGTGTAAAAACATGTGAATTCGGAAAAAAATGATCACCTCAAGAAGCATTGAGTGGAAGAAAACCAAGTGTTGAGCACTTGAGAGTTTTAAGATGTGTGGCATATGCACATGTGCCAAAGAAAAGAAGATCAAAGTGGGATAATAGAGGAGAGAAGTGCATTTTTATTGGATATAGTGAGCAATCAAAATCTTACAGGATGTATAATCTAGTTACAAAAGAGCTGATTATCAGAACAAATGTTCAATTCATTGAGGAAACATCTTGGGAAGATGAAAAAGTAGTGGAGCAACCACAAATATATGTAAATGCACCTCTCATTGTGACTGAACCAGCAGAAGGAAGAACAAACAATATACCAAGTTGGACACCCATTTCACAAAGGGGTGAATTTTCTAATGGCAACAGCCAACAAAGCATGCAAGGACTAGCAAATGAAGCATTTTCATCATCATTAAACTCATTGCAGCAGCAAGGAAGAATGAGGAATGTACAAGATATCTATGACCAGTTAAGGTATGAAGAAAATGAAGATGAAATGATTAATTTTGCTTTATTTTCAGCAGCTGATCCTATTTATTTTAAAGAATCAATTAAAGAAAAGAAATGGTGTGAAATAATGGATGAAGAAATGCATCCAATAGAAAAGAATCAAACATGTGAGTTAGTATATCTTCCTGAAGGAAATGTAGTCATTAGACTCAAGCGGGTTTATAAAACCAAAACTACTCCCAAAGGAAAAATTGAAAGACATAAGGAAAAACTAGTTGTCAAAGGATATAAACAGAGGCCTGGATGTGATTATAATGAGACATTTTATCTAGTAGCAAGGATAGATACCATGAGAATAATTATTGCCATGGCCGCTCATCATAAATGGAAATTCCATCAAATGGATGTCAAGTAAGCTTTCTTTAATGGAGTGTTGGAAGAAGAAGTCTATATGGGCTAGCCACCTGGTTATGACATCCTAGGACATGAGAGAAAGGTGTACAAGCTAAAAGGAGCTTTGTATGGTTTGAAAAAAGCACCAAGAGCTTGGTATAGTAGGATAGATTCCTACCTAATTAGCAATGGTTTTAGCAAAAGTAGCAGTGAGCCCACACTCTACATCAAAGCAAATAATGGTGAGATTTTAATTGTTGTTTTGTATGTAAATGATCTGACTTTTACTTGAAATTCAGACAAAGCAATTGATCAATTTAAATCAGCGATGAAGAAAGATTTTGAAATGAATGCTTTGGGACTTTAAAAATATTTCCTTGGCATTGAAGTCAAACAAATGGAGCAAGGCATTTTTATATGTCAAACAAAGTATGCAAAAGAAATTTTACAAATATTCACAATGTTGGATTGCAAACAACATCTACACCAGCTGAATTAAGTTTAAAATTGAAAAAATATGATTGCAACAACAATGTGGATCCTATAAGATACAAAACCATGGTAGGAAGCTTGATACATATCACTGCAACAAGACCAGACATAATGTATGCAGCTAGTTTGATTTCCAAATTTATGAAAACTCCAAAGGAGACACACTGGTAAGAAGGTAAGCGTATTTTGAGGTATGTGAATGGAACAAAGAATTTTGGAATTTTATATGCTGCTAATAATGATTTTCAATTAGTTGGATATAAAGACAGTGATTGGGAAGGTAGCCTTGATGATAGAAAGAGAACATCTGAATATGTATTTAATATTGGAATCAGGAGCCATTTCATGGGCTTCGAAGAAACAATATGCAGTTTTTTTGTTTACTGCAGAAGCAAAGTATATTGTAAAAAATTCAGTCGCTTGTTAGATGATTTGGCTAAAAAGATTTTTTCTCAGATTTGCAATAAAAACAAGGAGGTTGTGTGATTAATTGTGATAATATTTCTTCGTTGGGCATTATCTAAAAATCTAGTTTTTCATGGTAGAAGCAAGGGTATTGCAATCAAATATAAATTCATTCGTGAATTGGTGGAGAAAGGAGAAATTGAGCTAAAGTTTTGTAGGTCAGAGTAATAACTAGCTGGCATTTTTACCAAACCACTGTCAAAAGAAATGTTTGAGCAATTGAGAGAAATTTGGGCGTCATAAGTGGACCGTCTAGCTCCAGAGATTAATTTCTTGTTTAGCTTGAGATTAAGGGGAAATGTCAGAATTATTTAATGTTTGTTGTAATCTTGAGCCCCTCCCCATCTATTGGGCCATTAATTTTATTTGGCCGTTGAAGTTTTTAAAAAATAATCCCGCTCCGTCAACCACTGCAGTCAGCATTAATGTATTTTTATTGTTGAAATTTTAAACTGCCCCTGCCATGCTTGTCCACGTGGAGCCATTCCATGGATTCACATCCTCTCTAATCCCCGCAGACGTGAGACTCCCAGGGTGCACTATTTTTCATGAATTTTCCGGGTTCACCTTTATAAATGGCAGTGGATTTTTATATGGGGCCCAATATATATTTTAATATATGTGGGAATTTATATTATTTCGGGTCCATTTTTTTGGGGCATATTTTTGGCTGTAAAAGAAAAGTATATTTTTAATTTATGGAAATGTTTTAAATTATAAAGGGGGTTATATATATGCAGTAGCATATGTAAAATACAAGGAGAGAAGAATATATTACTCGTGCAGCAACACAGAAATATAATAGATAAGAGAGAAGAGTAGTAGCTCGAAGGAGATAAAGAAGAGAAGAGAAGAATAAATTATTTGTGCAACAACATAGAAATATATGGAGAAAACATAAAGAAGAGCCACATCTCAAAGAATACAGAGAGAGAGAGGGGAATATAGACAACTCGAGAAAGAGGAATTATTTTTTTGTAAGAAAAACTAAAAAGATTTAGACACAAGAAAAGAAACAATTGAAAAACAGAGCAGTAATTTTGAGATTGTAAAATTTATCGAATTGATATAATAAATTTTGTGTGTGTGTGTGTGCGAGATTGTAAAATTCATCGAATTAATAATAAATTGTGTGTGTGTGTGTGAGATTGTGTCTTTACCTTACTGGTTGCATTTGACACTAATTTTTTCCAAAAAACGTCGACAAAATCTGCTTTAAAATTATATGGAAAATAAATGTTTCAACTGCTTTAAAATTACTGAACGTCGATTAAATTTTCGAATACTAACGACTTAAAATGCTTATTTGTTCTGCAAGGGATAATAAGAAAGACATATTTTCATCCAATTCATCATTTTTCATGATTGATGATCATTTTGGTGATTTAGTATTTGTCAGTACCTACTTCAAAAACCATAATTTTTGCAGGCAGAACATAAATTTCGGTAAATTTTAGTTTGTGCTCTCAAACGACTAGATTGTCATGTTTTTTTTGTTCAGTTTAGAAGCAAATATAGGCACATCTTTGATGTTTAACAATCTTAAAGAAACATTCAAAGATAAGATCAGAAGGTTAGTTCAGAGGCTTAACAAGGAATCCTTTGGAGATATTGTAGAGGAATCTCTTAGAAAATTGATCAGAACAGCGAAACCGGTTGCCAACCTCTGTATTTACGAATTTTTTGTTGCAAGGAAAAGCAAGAAGACGAATTTGAGGCCTGGTTCTTGTTTTCTACCAAACCGTGTTGCTTCACGACATGTTTTGACTCATTATAATTTCTGAATAAATGATCATCTCGTATCGATCCTTAATTTCCATTTTATTTTGTCATTGATTTCAATAAAATTTCTTGATCCCAGAACATTGTTTTGTTGAGGAAGTTTTGCCGCCCATTCTAGTTTCGATTATTTGATTTTGTTTATCGTATTTTGTTTTTCTTAGTACTTATAAAATAAGGACATATGATTAATAATTTTATAAATAGACTTTACTTATAAATCAGAAAGCGAAGGCTTCCCCTTGTTATTATTCATAGATCTAAAAATATTTATTTATACAATATGATATTGAATTATTCTTGACAGATGTGTATGTGCAGCTGATAGGTGTAAGACAAATGTAGGAAGGGCAATGTGATAACTAACAGTGCACTAAGTCTAATGTGGACTTAATCTAACATTACCCATAACTCTTCAAATTGTAAAATTGTGAGCAGATTTGGTGCTGAGATTTACCCCCCCCTCCTCTCTCTCTCTCTCTATATATATGTAAAATGCAAGATAAGAAAAAAGAGAAAAATATGAATTGTTACATAAAAATTTACCCTTTTCAAAAATATTACAATCCCAGTTCTATTAAGGATGATATTGTAACTTCAGATGGACGAAATATGCTTGTGCACTTAAATGCAAGCACTTGTATTTTCTCTTTTCTCATATTCATCATTAGTGCCGTATCCAACTTCAAGTTGTACACGCTTCTTCTTTTCTTGGTGCTTTATGTCAAAGAGGAACCACTCGAGAAATCCGTCTTGGACTAATTTTTTGAATTAGAGATTGCCAATGTTATTTAATTCTTCCTTTAGAGAAAATAAAAAAATGTGTTGTCTTCACTTACAATCGCGTGACATACATGTGTTGATGAATTCGAAGATACCATGTAATCTATTTGATAGGTTTCGAACTGTATATTTGTCTTAGTCTTCTCTACTGGCAACGTTAACCACATTTTCCAACAATAACGTCGTCTGTGGGAAGACCATGAACTTCATTCCAACAATTGTGTCTAGCTAAAACCTTCTTGAAATTGGAAAAGAACAAAGCAATTGGCTGTTTTTTTTTTTCAGTGCAAAATGACAAAGAAAATAACTTTGACCCTTCCAAGCTTGGTTGTGTTTGCATTGGGTGAAACATTCAATTTAAAAATAAAAAGCTAAACCTTATACATATAGAATTTACAAAAAGGAATTAATAAATGAAGTGAAAATAAATTAAATAATTTTTTTCTAAATGATATAATTAAATTGCAACAAATGAATCCAAACAAGTAATAAATAATCCATAAATATAACTAATATACTTCAACTAAGATAGCAATTGTTAAAAGTATAATGATTGTTTTGTAATCTTAAAATATTTCAATTTTGTAGATAACATATATTTGCATCAAAATTGTATTATACATAAACATCTAAAAATGATTAAATTTTTAAAGGTTATTAACTAAGAATTTGTATTAATCATTGGAAAAGAACAATACAACAATATTTACAATTTATAAAAAATCACAAATTATAAGTAAAATGACATAGCAATTAATAGCTACAATGTTTACAATATTCTAAGTCCACAAATTCACAAGTGTTTGAGTTGGGGCTACGTCACAATATCATAGTTTTTATATGGTACTTTCAGTAAGGATCTAACAATTGGTAAGAGTGCACTAATTTAATTAAGGATCTAATAAATTTAAGTATTTGAGTAGATAATCAGACTATAGAATTGTACCTATTGTTACTTATAATATTATAAAATACTTATCTAAATCAGAATAATACAAAGTACTTTTAATATTATAAAATACTTATCTAAATTAGTATATAAAATTGTACTTAATTAACTAAATAATACTTATTTTTTTGGATGATGAGGTATCTTGATAAATTATTATATTAGAATAATAGAAAAAAAATCATTTTATTCATTATGAATTTGGAAAATATAAGACAACAAAGGTGAGGTTGTATTGAACAAAATACTGTTGTTCTAGAAAAAAGAATTCCTTGTGAGACTATTTTGGCCTCCTTCGTTTAGATAAAATGTTTCGAGTTAAGTAAATGTTTCCGCTCATATTGAAGAACAACCAGGACCTACCAACGATGAAAGAAAAAACTATTAAATAAATACGTTGTCTTAAATCATCTCTAATTAAAACTATAGCTAGCTGCAAAATGTAAACTGAAAGAATGAATGGAAGATACACTATTTATATTAAGAATTCATTCACACCTTTTTAAAAAAAACCTAAAAAATGATTCACCTTTGACTTAGGAAATAATAAATTGTGTGAGAAATAATAAATTGCGTAGGAACTTTACTTTATACGTAGCTTATAAAAAGTTGGAAAGATTGAAACCAATATTTAGAAGTAACAAAATTGTAAAATAATATTTATATAATGATTTTTAAATTTGAATAAAGCAAAAAAAATCTCTATAAAAATTATAATAGACATGTAATCTAATAAAATATGAGATAAAACTATATCTGAATTTTGCATATATTAATAAATTGAATTTAATGAAAAAATAACACCCACAAAATAATAAATACTTGGCACTCCCCTCTCTCTAGACTCTATAGATGGAGATGGGCCCGCCTCTATCTATCCTTTCTATCTGTCATTCTAAACTATCCTTCCTGAAATACATACAAAGCATACCATTATAGAAATTCTACTAAGTATTAAATCCTGAAAATTCCATTCTAAGTAATTATCAATGTTTTCTAAAATAAAGAAAAAAATTAAAATAGATGTTGTGGAGTCTTACCTTGAAACAGTTGCTCAAAATATCACAGACTAATATTTATGCCATAATGGACAAATGCGCTAGCCACTCTGCCTCCATGCATGTTTAAAATTGGAAAACCTCAGTATATAATGGACTTTAAAATAGTTTTAAATCCGAGAGTAGGCCATTAAATAGAATACACTGGATGTGATTACTTACCATACAAGTTATAATTATAAATAAAAATTGAATTATATGAACATACGACTAATTATAGTTCATTCTATATCTTTCAAAAAACCAAAATAAAAATAAAATTAATTAAAATTGTAATATATCTAGCTACATGACTTTATTTGTCTTTCTTCTAAATAATACAACTAAAAAAATCTTCATCGCTTAGCTCCATGAATATCTGTTTTTTTTTTTTAAACAAAAATATCTTTCGTGTAAACCATAAACTGAACGATGATCCAAAAATCAATGTTAGTCATGAACAACACCATGTTACAACATAAAAACAAACATGTTAGCCAAGAAAATATTCATGTGAATGGTCCGTCTCTATAATTTTTATTAGTTTGAAACAATGTTTGTAAAACAATCTTATAACTATCCAATCACCTATCTAAAATAAGTATTTTCGACACTTTGAGTACTTATGACGCCTATTAGTTTCATCTCAGAAAGAAAAGTGTCATTTGATAGGATACCATTTCTTGATTAAATTTTTTTGTTTCAATTTGAATTACAGTATCAAATGCATTTTTTAATTTGTTTGGCATTACCAGTAGAAGATAAGAGT
Organism: Taxus chinensis; assembly: GCA_019776745.2. Taxonomy (NCBI): domain Eukaryota; kingdom Viridiplantae; phylum Streptophyta; class Pinopsida; order Cupressales; family Taxaceae; genus Taxus; species Taxus chinensis. The sequence goes on along the minus strand of CM034147.1, from coordinate 249,912,512 downwards.
TTTGGTAGTTGACGGATAACACAATGCTGTAGAATGTAAGAGTATTTCTGTTGGATTTTTTTGTCACCTCCAGAAAACAGTCACTGACCACTTATCTTTGAAATATATGCATGCTTGGTTTACTTCAAAAATAGATTTTATATTACACCCTGTAATATATATATATTTTTCATGTCAATCAGATCATGAGGTAGCTGATCATCTCTTACATCTGTATTAAATATGAAATGAGGAGAGACAGTGGAATGAATGGCTAGAAAGCAACAACTAAAGAGAAATCATCCACGACACGAGACATAGAAGAATTAACTATATATATAAAGTGTGACCTAAAAATGTTAAAGGCTGTGATGTGAAAGATATCAGATGTGGAATAGGTTTATAGTACAACGAATATTGATGTTTCTGAATATTGATGTTTCTAATGGCGAGGATTCAGAGGATGGTAACTTGAATTTAAAGGTATAATAGGTTAAATTTTGTTGTAGTTGATGCAAGATTTTGTGATTGAATGTGTGGCCCATTTGGGTTAGACTCCCAGGCCTTCCCCTGCAACTATGGGATAAATCCTGCCTTGGAGCCATAGGTAATACGATGGGGGCCTTTGAAAAATCTGATAATGCTACCTCCCTTCAGCTACATACTACTTATGCTAGGATTCTTGTGGACCTATAAATCTCCCAGGGCCTTCTAGAGAACATAAATTTACAGACTGGGGATAGAACCTAGACACAACGACTAGAATATGAAAGATTAAATTTCCGATGTCACAGATGTTTTGAAACAATTAATTTGTCAGGGTATTGTGGTCATACTAAAAAACGGGAGCTAATCCTCATTGGTGGGTAGATTTTCTCCCTTCTCACTTCACCATTGATCCCTCTTCTACTCTTGTTCCTGATTTTGTCTCGAGCCCCCCTCGGGTGGTATTTTCTCCTATTGTGAACCCCTCCCAGTTACCTCATTCTAAATCAATGAATCATACTACACAAGTCCCTGTTGAGGTGGTGAAGGAGAAGGAAACCCCCTCTTCTCTTGATAGGTCCCCCTTTCGACCTATCACATCTTTACATGTACTTCTCCCATGCGATTCTAGTGACGAACTTAACAAGGAGGAGTGGACAGTAGTCAAGAAGAAGAAAAAAGTCTCTACTAAACTGCAATCAACCCCTTCTCATATGACACTTAGATCATATTTTTTGGCCATTGGTTGATTTCAGTTCTTTGATGTTGGTGTTGTGCAAGGGCTTGTTGTTGCCTGAAAGTTGTTTCTATTGAGTTTATTTTTTTCTTCATTGTTATATCTGGGCTTCAGGCCTTTTGTTCCTGGGTAGCGTCCCAGTCAAAAAACCTTTATCCTCAATAAAAAAGTATAGAGTATGCCTATCATCCTAAAAATAAAGGAATAAACTAACATCTAAAAAAGGTTTATTAAAAAACCAATTTAATTTTTTTAAATTATTCTCTTTACCTTTTTTCAAAGCTCCCATTTTGGCACAACTTGGGGGAATGAAGTTGCTAATATTTCACCCAACTAAAATCATGGGAGGGATTGTGTATAGAATAAAAGATGCCCTTTTATATGTAAATGCATTCAAGGATTACAAATTTTAATAGCATATGTTGCACTGATGTGGTTGCAAGTTATGGGATGGGCATATCATCAATTTCAATTTAGCCTTAATATTGTGCTAATTGTGACTAGAAAATCCATAAAGATAATTAAAAGTAAAGTAAGATATAACTTTATGTAGGTGATGATAAATGTTCCACTTTTTAAGAGGAAGCAAAAATATTGAATGTATATGATCTAATATGATGTATGCAGGGATGTTTTCATTTGTAATACAACATTTACAAGTTTGAGATAATTATCAATTATATGATTAATGAAATAAAAAACAATGCAAATGGTTTTGATGGCTTTTCGAAATTGTGCCTTATAAAGTTTGGATGGTGCATTATGGTAGGTTTAAATGAAATTATAATCTATCTTTTATTTTGTTTTTAAAATTAAGGATAAAGGTTTTTTCGTAGGGACCCTACCCTAGAATAGACAAAAAAGGGGTCAAAACACCTAGATGAAGCAATAAGAACAAATAAAATCACACAAGAAGCAAAACAAAACAATTGCTGAAAAAATAACAAACCAACCGAAAAAACGTGGGACAACCATAACATAACCACTACACAATTGCAACAAAACCACAATAGAAAGCAAGAGAATCAAGAGAGCTCCATATTTGGATAACCTTTTTACTTGCTCCTTGTGATTCTGAAGGCGAGTAGAAAAAAATGTTTGCATTTATACCTTCTAGACCACACCATTTTCCAACCATAAACTAAACCTTCAATCTTGTAAGAGGGTACGAAACCTGCAAGCGAAGATCACAAGGGATGACGTGCACATCAACGAACATGTGAATGATAGCATGAAGAGATCTCGGGAGGAGCGAGCATCAACCAAATGTGCATGCAAAGATTCAAAACATGGACAAAACCTCGTTACAATCCACAAAATCTCCTCCATCTCATAGATCCAAAAGGGTGTACAAATAGGAGGTGCTGAGTAACCCCCAATGCGCAATCATGACAACTCGAGTGGAGAGGGGGAGTTACATTCCCAGAATAGAAGTGTAACTCCCAATGACGCATATGACGCATTGATGCGATGACGCACTAACGCGTAAGAGAATCTTGTAATGACCCCTAAATGACACATGGAACTACGATATCACTTAAGTGAGATGACTCACCTAATGATGCAGAAAATAATACACACCAACACCCCCCCTTCATCGTAACTTAGGATGAGGTGGATAAGTTAGAAATGAGAAATGGGTCTCGACACAAAGCCTGATGAGATACCTACGAACAAGAAAAAAATCCCAACCAGTGAAGGAAAACCCAGTGGGAAAAACATCCACCACAAGAGAACAAACACACTCTCTAATCTAAGAAAGATGCCAAAAATGGGTCCTGGCCATAGACGAGCCTATAAAGAGTACCCATGTACAAAAGGGAAATCTCTCAAAAAGAAGAAGAAGAGAGAAGAAGAGGGAGATGAGAGGAATGCAGAAGATTTCATGGACGGATCTGAACTCTACAGCTCTAAGAAGTCTCCCAGAAGAATGTCGATGATGAGATCCTCTGCCTCTGGAATAAAGAAGAGCCACCCGCACCGAAGTTGTGTGCCTGCCCTTAGGAAGGACAAAAATGAGAGTGCTGGAAGTCCTGCCCACTCCACAAAGGATAGCTAAAGGTAGCAGCATGAAGAACTCTGAGTCTGGTCCACCAAAGTGTGACATAGGTCTAGCAAATTAGCACCAAGGAGCTGAAGGTAATGCCACGTGTGTAGAACTATCAGAGTGTGAAGAGTGAACACCTGTAGAAAGGATGTCCAATTGATGTGAAGGTAACAAAACATCCCCCACAACAGAAAAGGGATCCACAAGCAAGGGTGGATCAATGAAGGTCTCCGGAAAAGTGGAAGTGGTAAGAGTCCCAGAAGGGGCACTCCCAATAACGGAGATGATGAACTCCTCTAAAATACTTGTAGATGGATGCGGAACCTGTAGTACATCACAAGTGTAATCTATGAAAAGATGACCAAGGTTAGGCAAATACTCATCCCAATGAGGGGGCTCAACAAAAAAAAGAGCGATGTTAGATAGGTATGAGTCATCCAATGAAGGTAGAGGAGTGAAAGGGGCATCACACACTAGAAGTGGAAAGGAGGTGGGTGTGATGACTCTATGAGATTAAATAGGAGACTGCTCGATCTATGATGAGATTTGGGATGTGTCAACACTCTCTGGAATAGTGAGAGGAGGAGAAGAGTCCTCTGTAGTACTCTCAACATCAAAATTGGGTGCACAATCCTCGTCATTAGAAGTAGAACCAAACGAGTATGTGTCAGCGGAATTGTCATCACATGAAGAAGATGAGACAACTAAATCAACAGTAGCAACAACGGCGACAATATGTGAAGGGTCTCCATAGAGGGACTGAAGAATGCTCCAGATACGGTGGGGTGGATCTGAGTCTGCCACGTGAAACCAAAGAGATTGAGAGACATGCATCATCATGTGACCAAAAACATGGTCACAAGTGTCAAGAAAGTCCTCAAGATGACGATGATCAATGGGTGCAGGAATTGGACCAAGTAAGAAAGGTGAAAGACCCTCATAGGAGAAGTAGCGTTCCATGGAAGCACGCCATGCTGAATAATTCTCTCTCCCGATGAGAAGTGGTAGAGGCTGTAAAGCGATCCTATGATGCTCAAGTCTAGAAATATCACTCTCCATGATGTGGAATCAAAAGTGCAAGCTACATAAAAGCAAGACGTTAGACTCGGCTGATAATGCGTCTGCGTGTGAAAACCCAAGAGTACTAGTGAACCCCCCCAGAATGCGGTACTTTATAAAGTAGTGCGTTTACAAAAAATGATAATGTCATCATGTAATGTGTGAAAAATCATGCAACTTTGACTAAAGAAGCACTCAAAACCAAGCAACGAGTCAAAAGTTATAGAAGAAATACGATTCCCGCAACTGATGGAAAATGCCAATAAACACGCAAACTGATTAAAAAAGTGCCCAAAATGGGTGCGAAGGGTTTCGTGTGGGTACTAGTTGGAAATGACATCAAATTTTAGGTAGGGTATATTTTTCTTGTGAGGGGGAATTACCCTCCTGCCAACCCCGAACCTCGCCCTCCATCTTCGACATGCTTAGGAAGGGAATGATTAACAAGCAAAATGAAGCCTAAATTATTACAATGCCATGAAATGAATGTTTTTACCTCAAAACATTAAAAACATGAATTGTTTTAACCTGCAAACAATTCTAAAAGGGATGTGGGGGCCCACGTTGTCAAACCATGTGTTGAGCAGCTGGAAATGGACCTCATTGGTGAGTTGGTAGCAGTGCACCAAGCTGGTTGAAGGTAAAGCACTGCCTACCCATGCAAGGTTCTATCCAAGCTGAGAGGTGGATATTGACTGAGCTAGGGGTCTGTGCTATGTGCAGGTTGGAGCTACTGGTGCCAACAGTGAATGACTATAAGAGAAGGCCCGTTGAAATAGGCTGCAGAGTGGTCAAAGCGCAGAGTATAACCACCTAGGAGTTGATGCGTTGTAGGTTTGCAGAGTTTGGAGAAACTATTAGGGTAAGATTCCCATGGCAGTGAGTCAAATCAATGGCCCAAGTGAAGATTCACACACTGAGACAAAATTCACTTGAACGTTGACCGAGAGGAACAAGCAAGTTTGAATGGAATCTACAGTAGAAGACCAGGGCACATTAAATGCAACAACTTGGCCAAAGTAAACACGTTGTCAAAGCACGAGCTTGTTCTTTCAACGTAGATTGAACTACTAACAAGCAAAAACACAGTAAGCGAGGCAAGGAAAACGGAAGTGACGATCCGAAGTTATCAATGAGGGGAACCAAGGTAAGAGCTGTGAAGGCAGTGGGAACGATACATGAGGTGCAGGCCGTCAAGGGACGAGTACAATGCCAAAAACACGATCCCGTTTGACCAATGCACGAGTCAAGAAGAACTGCATGTTGAGCTTATATGTAGACCGAGAAATAAAAACACATTAACCCACGAGAAAACCCGATCTGAGTGCAACGAAGGTAACAAGGATGTTGTGAGAGCAAAGCAAAAAACTGGGGCAGCGGCCAACACGAACACAGGATGGCATGTCGAAGGCAAATCTATACACGATCAAAACCTCAATCAACAAGCCAAGAGTGTAGCGAGCCAAGGCACCTTGTCAACCCAAGAAGGAGCAGGTAGGAGAGAAAACCGAGCCATGCAAATGCAGGGGGTGGAGTCTGAGGAGACAAGGTGGATGCACGGGCATGGAGAGCTGCATTGAACGGTCGAAGACCAATAACCACTAAACTCGAAACCATGAACAAGCCACCATGAACACTCAAGAACCGAACAGAGGTATAAAATCCCCGAAATCAATGCAAGAAGAGCACTGTCGGATATTGACTGAGCCAGGGGTCTGTGCCACGTGCAGGTTGGAGCTACTGGTGCCAACAGTGAATGATTGCAAGAGAAGGCCCGTTGAAATAGGCTGCAGAGTGGTCAAAGCGCAGAGTGTAACCACCTAGGAGTTGATGCGTTGTAGGTTTGCAGAGTTTGGAGAAACTATCAGGGTAAGATTCCCATGGCAGTGAGTCAAATCAATGGCCCAAGTGAAGATTCAACGGATGGCACGAGGAGTAACAGTTGACCACAAGCACGTTGCAGTGGAATCTGCAGTAGAAGACTAGGGCACATTAAATGCAACAACTTGGCCAAAGCAAACACGTTGTCAAAGCACGAGCTTGTTCTTTCAACGTAGATTGAACTACTAACAAGCCAAACACAGTAAGCGAGGCAAGGAAAATGAAAGTGACGATCCGAAGTTATCAATGAGGGGAACCAAGGTAAGAGGTGTGAAGGCAGTGGGAATGATACATGAGGTGTAGGCCGTCAAGGGACGAGTACAATGCCAAAAACACGATCCCGTTTGACCAATGCACAAGTCAAGAAGAACTGCAGGCTGAGCTTATATGTAGACCGAGAAATAAAAACACATTAACCCACGAGAAAACCCAATCTGAGTGCAACGAAGGTAACAAGGATGTTGTGAGAGCAAAGTGAAAAATTGGGGCAATGGCCAGCGTGAACACAGGATGACGTGTTGAAGGCAAATCAATACACGATCAAAACCTCAATCAACAAGCCAAGAGTGTAGCGAGCCAAGGCACCTTGTCAACCCAAGAAAGAGCAGGTAGGAGAGAAAACCGAGCCATGAAAATGCAGGGGGTGGAGTCTGAGGAGCCAAGGCGGATGCACGGGCATGGAGAGCTGCATTGAACGGTCGAAGACCAATAACCACTAAACTCGAAACCATGAACAAGCCACCATGAACACTCAAGAACCGAACAGAGGTATAAAATCCCCGAAATCAATGCAAGAAGAGCACTGTCGGAATATCCATTACGACACACGCACGCGAATATGAATATCACACTTGAAGCTAGAAAACACACGAGCAACGCCGAAGAGTGCACAAATCCACAAGATCCACTTTGATACCATGCAAGAGGGTACGAAACCCACAAGCGAGGATCACGAGGGACAACGTGTACATCAACGGACGTGTGAAAAACAACGTGAAGAGATCTCGGGAGGAGTGAGTATCAACCAAATGTGTATGCAAAGATTCGAAACACGGGCAAAACCTTGTTACAATCCACAAACTCTCCTCCATCTTATAGATCCAAAAGGGTGTACAAATAGGAGGTGCTGAGTAACCCCCAATGCGCAGTCATGACAACTTGAGTGGAGAGGGGGAGTTACATTCCCAGAATAGAAGTGTAACTCCCAGTGACGCATATGACGCACTGACGCGTAAGAGAATCTCATAATGACCCCTAAATGACATGTGGACCTATGATCTCACCTAAGTGAGATGACTCACCTAATGATGTGGAAAATAATACACACCAACAAATCTCACCACCAACATATGACAAATTGATATACTCTCTATAGCCCTCACCCTCCCACAAGTCGAGGATCTTGAGGGAGTCGGGATCAATCTGGGAGTGAGACATTTTTTTAACGGGTAAGACAACTTCTAACTCACGCTTTGGGAAGCACTTAATAGCCCACTTCCATCACTTTCCTTCAAAAGACTCCTCGAGCTCATTCTCCCCAACGAATGCATCCTTCACCACTGGGGCAACCCTATAAGTGCCAAGAATAGGTTTAATAAGCATTTCTTCGTTTGTGGCAGGTGGCACTTCGCATTCATTCAAGCGAAGCTTCTCCCCATCCTCTGGCCCAACGTCTACCTGCTCCACATCCTCTGTCTCCATGTCAATATTCCATGAAGACACCAACCGTGACCTGGAAGCTTCCTTTTCTTCATTCAAAATCTTGTCCGCAGCAATTTCATTATTCTCAAAATCCTCCTCGTACGCATCCTCTAAATCCTCCTCGCTAGCTAGATATTCTAAAACAACTTCTGAGTTTTCATTGGCGTCGAGCTCTGAGCCCTACCCACAGTCATTTTCTGAGTCAACACCCAAATCAACGTTGCCTTCAATAATAGGATCTGATGGGGTCACCATAAGGTTAACCGTCTGCCCAGAATGAAGAACATCACCTCCACCATTAACAGAGGGAGCGGGTGAATCAATAGAGTCTGTCCGCCTAGAATTGAAACGTAGAACCGAGTCCAGATTCATAAAAGGCAGTCCCAGTGAGACAAGGTCCCCAAGTCGTGTCTCCTCCTACCCTAAAGTGGGTTTAATCTGAGCACTTTAAATTTGCCATTTTGGGAGAGCTGCCTTCCATGCAGCCACCCCATGACCCACCGAGAAGCAATTTGAGAAAAAAAAAGAGGAGCCTTCATAAACTATTTTCTGATCCCTAGTGCCAACAGAAGAGGTTAGGCGAATAGATTGTGGGAGGGATTTGTGTTTTCCCACATTGACACAGAATCTGTGATTTTGTTATGGGTGTGGAGGAAGTTCAATATTATCTAGTGTTATATGTGATACTGACGATCATGGTAAGGGTGTAAATAGTGATATGTGGCTTCAAACATTTTACTTGCTAGAACAGTTTTCTTGATCTAAAATTTCTATCCGTAAAATAATTTAAGGTGATTTTTTTATAATTTAGAAACTCAAACACTCGTGGAAAAAATGGAGGATTTTTTTTGCAATGTGTTGCAGGTTGAGAGAATATTTAGAATTTCTAATTTTGTAATTCAATTATAAAAATCCCATTCCACATTGGTTATTTTATGGTTTGTGATAACATATACAACTTGATATATTATGATCCTTATGTTAAAGGGGGTTATGCCACAATGTTGATAACACTCCTACTAACTATAGACATAGAAAATGCATTTCTATGGTACATCAATTACAAATATAAAAAACATTCAAAACATACTAATAAATAAAAGTCAAACAATACAACAAAAAACTAGTGGAGATAACACCTTGCACATAAGATCTCTTATTCGAAAACACAAAGAGACCAAAAAAAACATAAAATCCAATCAAATGGAGCTAAAAGAAAACTCACCATCTATTTACTAACCTCTTCCACTCTTAACTGGTTGGTGGTGCTTGAAGGAAATCCCTTTTCTAAAACCTTGTAACTCCAGGTGGCCGACCTTAGAAAGAAAATACAAATTACAAAGAACTATAATTCTCAGGGCGTACAGATCCATACTTTCCTTCAACAATTTAAGGTTGGGGATTAGGTTTTGAATGATTTTTTTCAATCGTTCAAAGCCAAACATTCCTTTTAGCATATTTGAGCCATATATGATGGCGAAACCCATCTCACGGATCCAAAAATTGTGCTGCAAGGCTTTGTTAATCACTACAAGAATTTTTTCCAAGCTCAAAATCCTTCATCGGAAATTTCAAGCTGCCCTTAATATGTGCTTGGTCCTTGTGCCATGAAAAGTTTCTTTGGCGTAGAAAATTACCTCTGATTGCCTGTTTTCCCTAGAGGATTTAGAGGAAGTGGTCATGTAAATGGTCAATGACAAGGTGGGAGGATGTGATGGATTTCCTTGTAAATTATACAAATCTCTTTAGGATACGGTTGGATTGGAACTTCATCAGGTTTACATGGAGGGGTTCTAGTCTCAGTCTCTTAGCCCTAATATCAACAAAGGGAATATAAAGTTCATCCCTAACCCTGGAGACCATGAGATGATAAGTAATTTGCATTCCATCACTTTTCTTAACGTGTCTTATAAATTCATAGCCAAAGAGGTTGCCATTCGGTTGTGACACATTCATCCTATCATTTTTCGGTCATAATAAACTGATGTTATTCAAGTGCGATATATCCTTGACAATATCATTGCAGTCTAGGAAGTCATTGAATTAGTGCATAGATCTAATTGGCAAGACCTATTCATCAATATCGACTTCGAGAAGACTTATGACCAAATAGAATGACCCTTCATTCTTGTTATGCTCCAAGCCCTAGGATTTGGCCCTAATTTCATTCAACCTGTCAATATGATCTTTGCGCATGCCTCCACCCATATCACCATTAATGGGAAAAGTTTGGAACCTTTTGGTCTTTTCAAATCCATCTGAAAAGGATTCTTGTTGGCTCCTGTCCTCTATGTCCTTGCAGTTGAAGGATTTAGTTACCTGCTAGCTAAAACTCAATCCCAGGGGCTATTCAAGGGAATTGTCTTGCCCTCTACTGATGGATCCTAAGTGCTTAGTGGCCATTTCATAGCATTATCCTTCCTTATGCTCATTGAAGATGAACATAACATTAACAACGTTATGTAGTGCCTTAAAATTTTCTGTTTAGCTTTTGGATCTTCCATTAAATAGCGTAAAACACAATGTTACAAACATTCCTTCCTCCATGCACCCCCTGGTTGGCTATGTACGACTGAAAAATGCTCAACCATGGAGAAATGTTTATATTTTTTGGTATTCCATTTACTTTTCAAGCTTCTTCTGTAGAGCTTTTGTAGTATGTCATGCAACGGGTGGATCAAAAGTTGGAATATTGCATTACTAAGCCATTGTCCTTAAGAGGAAACTTTTAGATTTGATATAAATTTCTTCAAGCCACGCATGTGTATTACTCCTCATGCTAGGTACCTTCTAATAATTTTGTGAAAAAGATAACAAAAATTCTCAAATACTTCTTCTAGACAAATGCTTCCTCCGGTAAAGGTTTCTAAAGTCTTGCATGAGAAACCTGTTGTCTTCCTAGAGATTTAGGTGGTTTAGGAGTCATTGAAATTCTACATCAATGGAAAGTGTTGTGTACCAAATAGATAATCTGCAGCACAAAAGAAAAGGAAACATGAAAGGTGCTCCTACGAAATGGCATTGCAGAAAGCTCCCCTTATGGCCGTACTTTCTGGAAAGACATTGGATTTTTCAATCTTCTCATTGCTCCTAATCTTGTCAAATTAGTTTGAATCTTGTTCTAAAAAATATTTGGAAATCTAGGGAGAAAATCATACCATGGCTCTTGTGGACTGAAAATGGCTTCCATGAAGACCTTTCATTTAATTACCACTCTCTGTGGTGGTCTCCAGTCATTCAATGCCACGATCATTATCTAGTTGAGGTACCTTGGATTCCTACACTCTACCTTTTCAAGTGATGCATTCTTACCATCGAAGACCTATTTTGTAAATGCACTCAATATTGGCTACCCTAGAAAGAGCACAAATCTCAATTCAAATTGGCTCTTCTAGATTGAGCTCTTATTAATGGTCCATTATTTCCTTCGTGCTAGATCACATGATCCACAATATTTCTATTCTTTCATCTTGTCCTTGGTATACTACCTAAAAGTGGTATGTAGACACCCCATTCCAGAATTACTCGGCTGGCCGAGGTTATGCCTGACTCTCGCCTCATTTTCCCATCGTGGGAAAAATCAATACATGGTGGTGAGTTCAATCCTCACCATCAATCTAGAAATGGAGATTTGATATTGTTTGGTCCTCCTGTTTAGAACCCAAAATTGATCACTTTTTGTGGTGTGTTCTTCACAAAGGCCTTCTGCTTGGTGTCCATCTAGTTCACCTCAGAGTTTTTCCCCCAAATTTCCCTTTTATGCTCATTTAGAAACCTTTTCTCACCTTTTCTAGTATTTTTGCAAAGCCCAAAAGACTTGGAATTAGATTCATTATTTCTTCCCCCCTTCCGACTAGAGTGTTTTACCTTGCATCATGTTCTATTAGGAGACAATACTCAAATGCCCCAAAATTTTTCCCATATTTGGCATGCTTTCAGAGGGGAACTATTATTTTGGATTTGGAAAGAAAGGAATTATTGTTTATTTTCTAATGTTGAAGATGATAAGCAATTCTCTTTTTGTAACAAATATGTGGTTTTTACGAATGTATTGTTGCAGATCTAAGTTCAAGCCAATAAAGTGGTAATCAAGATGGAGCATCTATAATTTCTCCATCGTCATTGGGGCTACACCCCTTGTAATGTTTCTCATGAACCACCATCCCCCTCTCACCACTCCCCACCATAAGGAGCTAGTAGTGGGCATCCCATAAATGATGGTTGCTATAGCTGCTCACAATAGTACTCTTTCAGCCAGGTCCACCAGTTTCCCTGCAGCCATCCTCCATAGAGGAGCTTTTCCCCTCTGCCTTCAGCCCTCCACCGGGGTTAGGATTCCTCCGAACTTCCATCCAGATCAGATGGGGCTCTCTAGTTTCCCTTGAGTAACATACTCAAGAAAGTTGGAGCCTCCCGCCTCCATCCGACAAGTTTCCCAGGTTGTCTCTCGCCATATTGCCCTCTCAGGCCACTATTGAAGATATTGAAGATGAAATCCACCCAATCTCTGGTTGAGATGTCCTAGATAGTGGAAAATACCTTCTTGGATTTGGATGGCATGATCAAGACCTACCCCCAACAAGACAAAAATTCACAATGATGACTTAAATTCTCTACTTTTTCTACTCTTTGATGCTATGTAATTGGTTGTGTTCCTAGGCTTTGTTTTTGCCTAGTTTGATTTCAAGGTTTTGGGGTGTGATTTCATACCACATGTTTTATGTGAATTATCTTGTACCATTTTACTTGTTAATATAATATAAGATCTTATTCATAATTTTTTTTTAATTGTCTTAATTTATTACATGATCAAAAGCCATAATCAATCTATACAAAAACCTATCAAATAGGAAGACATGTAGAAAATATTAGTAGCTGGCGGATGTGTGTGTAACCATTATTATTCTTTGAAAATTACCTTCTAAAAAATTACTTTGAAATTTTTTCCTTACATGCAACCATTAACCTAGCTTACAACAATTAAAATGAAAATTTCATATGGCTAATATACTGCACTTTATGACTACAAATTTGAATCTATGATGCAACACCAAAATTACCGTCTAGATATGCAAACATAAGGTGCATATATTTTAGTACCACATGAACATTAAAGAAAATGGAAGAAACTAACATGTGAATATGAAAAAATATGAGAGGCCCACTACCTAGAACTATTCATGAATCACTAATGCTTATAAAATGATATAAAGTGAATAAGAGAGGAAAAAATAATCGGAATGATTAGTTTTGATTCATTCCAAGTTGTTTGGAATAAATTAGTATCCATGCTTTAGTTTCAAGCGCCACTTTTTCTCACAAGATAGTAGATTTTTTGAGTTTTAGATAACAAATTATATACATATAAATGAAGTTAACAGTTTATATAGATAAGTGTCTATTAGTGGATGATGGGTAAATATTTTTTCAAGACAATTAATATGTTTAAAATATTCAAAAGTATTTGAGGAAAGTAATAAATCATAGTCACATGTGACACCATCATCCAATTTTACGAGGTGTATGTCAACATTAAAGAACAGATAACATAGTAGTACATGAATATAATAAAGGATGATAGGCACTAGGCTTTAAATTTTAGAGCCAACTATTCCTATCAAACATTTTTTAGTGATTATAAATTTTCAATATTATTAGGTTTTATTTGTTAGAGATTTTAGGAAATGAGAGGGGGGGGGGGGGGGGGGGGGGGGCCGGGGGGTGAATCAGTGCAGATCAAAACTTATCAATCAATTACCAATTTTAAAACTTTATTATTAAACTTACTTGATTGACATAAGAATTCAGTAATAACCATGAGATATAGAATGATAGGCACACAAACACATTCATATGCATAATGAGACCAGATGTAATGTGGGAAACCCTTTCTGGACAAAAACCCACGGAAACCAATTCACTATCTTGGAAAATTGTCCTATGTAGTTACAATGATTTCTCGATTAAGCCACAACTCAATTTAGAGATACAAGTCCAATAGTTTAACTAGGCCACCACCTAGTCTTTGACAAGACACAACTTGCCTGAAAGCGATAACTCCCAATTTTGTACAACACCCACTGCCAAGGAGGCTTCAACCCCCTAGAATTTAATCAACCTCTACTAATCTTCAGTAGGCCACTACCTACAAGGAGGTTGTAACCCCATAAGTATGCTAAGATACAACTTAGACTTATGATACACACAGATTTTGATCATCTAGACTCTATGTTGCACATATAACTGATCATGATCACTTTTCTCTTACACTTTACAACTTTAGATGTGCAGGATATACTTTACCTCTGTATGGTCTCTGACCTATCCCCTCACACATTCATAACACATGGTATTCTGATTAATGACTATTGTTCCTTTCTCTCTCTGGTCTCTCTCTTAGCAATAGATGTTTATTTGGAAGCTATTTCTCATCTCTATCTTTGTAGTAGGTTCTTCAACATGGAGCTCTCTACTTCATCTTTTCAATGGTTTTTCATTTAATGGCTCTCTATATATCTCTACTCTCTTTCAATAGATCTGTATTATACAATGGTGTCTCCCTTGATTTCACAACTCTCTTCTCTCAATAGATGTTCATTTGATAACCAATATCTTCTCGCTGTCTTCTGATTTTATTTGTAGATGTTCATTGATAGTCCAGGCTCATCTCAGCTTCAACTATTCAAGGATGGATCTGTGTCATTTCTTGGATTCACTTCCCCCCTCTCTCTTTTCTCTATTTCTTCATCATCTCTGTAACATGCAACAAATCTTAAATTCATGGATAATGAGATATTGATTGATAACTTGATCTCTGTATCTTTTGATTTGATCAACAAATTTGCAGGCTCATTTATCCTTTAGATATACACGGAAAACTTGATCTCTTGGCTATATACAACTCTTTCCTTAGCTGAGTCCTTTCGTCTTCTCTTTGTCTCTTCAACACTTTAAAAACTTGAATTATGCATAGAATATTGCATATATATAGACAATGGTATCTCTCCATCTACTTAGAATGTGTTTTAGAATAAAAATGGTTGTTGCGAATTTATCCTCTAACAATGTTCCACTTGTATCTTGTTATTTATTCTATAATTTTCCCCAAAAATTGATTTTTCTAGTTCTAATGTCTAGATAATTGAATTCTCTTTCCAACGAGTGTAAGAACTTGAAAATATGAGATCTGGGTCTTGATTTATAGTCATGCAGGTGTAGGGAGCTTGTGGGGAACCACATTTTCTAGTCACTATTAATTATTTCCCCCTAAACTCTATAAAATCTCATTATATCATTTAAATAAATTTACTGTGTCAATCAAACATATCGGGCCATTTATGAACTTAAGGAAATCATGCATTTCGGGTTATGTTCTCCTGATTCTCCATTTACCTGCAGTATACTTCTCTTTATCTTGCGGTCCAAATTAAGATGAGAGGAACTTGGCTTTGATAAGAACCATGCCCTTTGGGGATTTGGTGCCCAAAACCCATTCTATATCCATACTCAACTGTTTACACATTCCTCCTTTTTGTTTTGGGTTCATAAGAGTTTCCGGGAACTCGTGTTAATTTGGAACCTGTTCCATCTATTCACCTGGTGCCCACATACCTCCATTTATCCACAACACTCCATTTCTCCTTTATACTTCAGGTCAAGCAGAGTTGCGAGGAACTTAAACCTTCATGGGACATGTGCTTATAACATCTGTTGAGCCTAAAAGTGCTACTCAACCCACAATATGCATAAACCTTCTCATTTCGGTCCAATAAAGCATGCAGAGAACCATTTAAAATGTGGAAAAAGTTCTTTTAAGAGCTCGTGTGCCGAAAAATCATCGTCAACCCGCAACACTCTATTTCTACATTCTGAGAACAATACCTAAATGTGGGTAGCTCATATAAACAAGGAAAAATTTATTATTAAGTCAATTGATCCTGATTTAAACCTTGAACCAACAATACATGTATTTCTTTGTCCTGCGGCTCGAGACATCTTGCAGAGAACAAAGGATCACTGGGAATTGTGCTGCGGAGGGAATTAGTGCTCGAATCATGCCCCGAACCCATAAAATAAAAGGATCTTTAATCTGCAACCTTGATAGAAATGCAGGGAACTGTTGTTCCCAGAGAATAGGTTCTCTCCGCGCCATATGGACTTGCAATGGGCTAAAACACACCATACTCCATTTGTTACAAACTTTCTCAAGTACCCAGATATTTTGCTTCTCCATACACTTTTTTGCAAGCACTTAAAACACTTGTAAATTAATTTTATCCCTCAAAATCAATTGAGTCACAAGTAAAAACCTTTTCAACATTTCCAATGGGCTTTTGACACACTATTCATGCATCCAATGATCTTGTATCACAATGAATCCTTCTTGTACCTCAATGAGCTGACCATTATCACTCATTGATACCTAAAACTTTGAAAACCATTTAGAGAGGACTCATTACACACCTAAACCACACATGATTGTTCTTGAGAAGCCTGCACACTTCATGAAACCATTATGACCCTGAACTCTTCTCTGTAGATGAAACTATCACTGTCATGACTCTGATACACCATGGAATCACCTGGAACTCCTATTTCAGCTGACACTACCAATCATCTTCCACTAGCTGCAACTCACTCTCCACTGCTCACTATTTTTTCCATCAATGCCACTTGACATTAATGAAAACACCAGTGACAATGACTGGGGTCTAACAAACTTCCCATTTTTCATTGATGGAAACACCTCATAAACCTATAAAATTTGATGGTAAAAACAATTACATACCTATATTCTAACTGCAAACTTTGTATCTCTCCCCCTTTTGACATCATTGACAAAGGGCTAACCTTATAACACCATGTTCAATATGCAGATAAGCTTGATAATGCATGATTTTACTAGATAAACAAAGTCTTACCTGAGAAGCTCCCCCTTGGATAATTCTACATTTTCCTCTGCTGTGATTTTGATTATTACATTTCCCTCTACTGCATGATATGCTTCACACTTTTGTCTTTAACTAGAACTTATCTCTCCTTGTGCATAAGCTCCCCCTAGGTCTGTATTCCATCTTCTGTCTCCAATTAGCAGTAAAGTTGATCCACTTGATTTGTTTCATCTTCAATCCTGTCAAGCACCTCTTTTTTATTCCAAGATAATATCAACACTTTCTTTTCCAAGATAGTATCAACACATCCATTTCAGGAAATTTCACTTAGAAAACAAGATGTTAAACCTTCTCACTTCTTCAACATTGCTTCTAGAGCTAACATAGTCACCGTTTGTTCTTCTTCCTATCAAAATCCTGTAGGTAGCTTTTCTATAAGAGGAGCAAATTATTTTATCCTTCATGATCTTCTTGATTTCAAATACCAACACATTTTATGCATGCTCAAAATATTTTCACATACATCTGAGGTACCCTGATTCCATTAACTATGAAGACTTGTAGGTCTTCATCCATACCCTGATAAACATGTCTTGAATGTAACCTCAATCATTTCCTTAAGCCATCTCAACTTCCTTGAGCATATGATGTACACTTCTTGGAATGTTTTGAAAAAACATGTTTGATTCTTCCATTCAAGCATTCTATCTGACTTGAATAAGGATCAACTCACTCTCCTCTGTCTCATTAAGATTTTACAAATATGTTGCATTTATTTTTTACTTGAAACAATATATTCTTTAATTTGTAGAAGATTTCTTAAAACACACTTCCTTTACAAGACTGAGTTAACCTTTAACACACGTTTTTCCCTTATAGACCTCTGTTTTCAAACACACAGATTTTTTTTGGATCATGAGAAACTTCATGCAACCATAAGGTTTTTGAGTTAAAATCCTTGAATACATATCTCAGGAATAATAACACATTTGATTATGGATTCACAATTGTATTCTCATCTAATCAAATCACTTACATCATTTTCTAACCTTTGTAGATAATTTATAGATTTTGAATCAAGAAGAAGTAACTTCCCTGCCCTAGGAAACTCTGAGCAATGTAGGTTATCATTTCACAGTCACTTATCATCAACTTCTCAACCATCTTTAATTTTGTAGCAACTAAAAAATGACCACTTCTAGATCTTGGGCTAATTTCATATCACCTCATCTGAGTATACTCAAGGTTTGATGATAATCACAACAAATTTGGTGAACCAAAATTCATTCTTAATGCAAAAAATTATACACCTATAACGTAGCAATTTCATACTACTTGTGTTCAACAGACCTTGCTAAGATAAATCTTCCCAAATATTCATGCTTTGATTTTCTTTATTCAAATCTCTGCCATCTTGTGGATGTGATAATCCTTAAGCTTGTCAAAACACATTTCACCTGAAATCATTATTTTTGGCTCAATAACCCTTCAACTCAAACCATGATACTTATCCACATACCTTTGAGTCTTGGA
The DNA here is from genome assembly GCA_019776745.2 of Taxus chinensis. Classification (NCBI taxonomy): domain Eukaryota; kingdom Viridiplantae; phylum Streptophyta; class Pinopsida; order Cupressales; family Taxaceae; genus Taxus; species Taxus chinensis. The sequence goes on along the minus strand of CM034147.1, from coordinate 249,894,199 downwards.
ACATTAATGAACCAAGGTTTCAACCTTTTACTAGGTATTTGTTCATATTTAAGCACAAAAAACTAGAACCTTTCTCACAAATTCCATTGGAATCCTTAAACACACACATTTACCGTCTGATCTGGACCTAGTGAACATCTTACAGTGGACTCACAAGGATTATCAAATCATTCAAAGCTAAAGATATCACTTGAGACACTTCCATGCACATAAGTTTTGGAATCCATGCTTTCCCTGACTATCCAACTCCTTATATGATGAAAAACAAGACTTTTATACAGATACAAGGATAAACAGAGTGCTTTTGAAATCATTTATAAAGGACTTAGAAATGTACAACATATATTCATGGATTCACTAACCTATAGAGATGTATTTTACTTGTCACATACATCCTTGTACCTTACCAACCTTATATAACTGAGATTCCTGTAGATGCACATTTCTCTTCATGTTTATAGTCATCCATGGGGATATAATACCTTTTTCTCTGTTCTGTGAAGACTTATAGACATCTATGTATAAAAATTTAGCACCCACAAACCTTTTTCATTCCTTTGTAAGATACTTACCTTGTCTTAGAAACCACTCTCAAACCTTGCAACATGTAACTTGAATTTTGAATCTTCATTGGTTACCTTGAAACACACAACCTCAGACATTTGCAACTATAAGTTTAATCTTCCGAATTATACAAAATTCTCATTGTAAAGTCATCATGAAACCATAAAGATAAATACCAAACTCCGCCTCAGTCCTTTTCTCAAATCTTCAATGCTTTCAAGGAATGCAAACCACCTTAGATCATGAAGAAATTAACTCACAATCTTGAGAAAATAGAAACTTCATGACACAATTGTCTCACACAAATTTCAAATTTCTTTCCTTGTATTTTGCAATATAACCTTCAATTTCCATATACATTGTCTTTGACACCCTGATTCATGTAGCAACATATTTGTTCCTCTTCTCATTTTTGACATTCTCTGGATTGTAGTAGATTAGATCATATAGAAAATACTTTTGATTACTAGGATAACTCAAATATTTGAGACCATTCATGCTTGATATTAACGCCCAGGCAAGTAGAAGAACATGACACGACTACTCACATTCATATTTCCACAGATCACTCAACTTGTGAACTGACACAAAATACACTCTTGGAGATACTTCTTACTAGATGAAAACATTGACAACATTCTCTTTCCATGATTGCTTAGGAGGACACTCAATAAATTTAATTTGTGCTAGGATTTCAACATTGAGAGGGACAAAAATATTTAACCATACATACCTTGACAACTTGCTAGGATAAGAAAAACACACTACTGGCACCAACCAACAACCTTGAACTTCTTACTCAACTTCATCATGAGAGAATCTTGATTGGTGGACAGGAGGAGATGATACTATTCTTCCTTTAAAATTGGTATACCTTCTAGAATCCTGGTGAAGGCATACTATCATGTCCTCTTGCTTCAGAATAAAAGAAAGTCATAAAATTAAGATGATGAATCTATTCTGTCTTTCCTTTTCCTTTCTCTCTTATCACTTTCTTGAGATGCATTCCTTGGAGTGACTATTACAACAACTAAGATCCCATTTTCTGAATGAATGCATGAAAGGCACACATGTTGAATCTTTTCATACACTACCCGAGGAATAAATTCTTCATTGTTTGCATTCAACTTGTCTTCATTATTTCCTTCTTTGACCTATGAGTTTTCTTTCTTGATCCTATATACCCATTTCATTTCCTTCTTTCTAGGAGTTGCTTGAGGCTTGACTAATTTTGTCTCCTTTTTAGAATTCATCTTCATGTTAGATTCCTTATTTTCTTGCCATATGAATGTATAGAACCTTCTGCTGTGCTTAGGTTGTCCATAGTAATTGCAATGCTTTGAGAAATGCACAAATTCATAACATGTATAATCCTTATATGGGGGTCATATTCGTATTTTTCCTTCTAATTGATGGGATCAACTATCATCAAATCCATATTTTGTTCAAGATTGTTCACACTTGGCTCAAATTTTTTTGATCATCCTCAATCCCTTGACAAATAACAACAATTTTATAGTCAATGATTTGCCCTTAGGGCCATTCTTGAAAAATCTCTTTTTGTAACCTATTCATCATTTCTAATTTCATCCAAAAATATTCAAATTGAGGTTCATGCTAATCAGAGGTTACAAGCCATCTATTGTCAAAATTTGGCCTTGGAAAAAACATATCCATCTTGAATTTCCTCATCTCTTCACCCATAAATTTTTCTTTTGTGATGGATGAACATATGTATCTTGTAATGGTAATGGGGAACTTGATGTTAGTCTTATGTTTCTTGGCAATCTCTCCATGCATAAGCACTAGTTTCCTAGAAAGGTTGATTAAAAGACATTTATCATTAAGATACCTTGGCAGCTTGCATGGTTTCTCCTCAAACCCACTTATTCTAAAGTAAGTAAAATATTTGTATTGAATAAAGATGTAGTCTATAATCAAGAATCATGGCCTGATCTGTAGCTGATAGTCTGTATTGTTATAATTCAAGGTCAAATAAACTTACGATGGGAGTGATAAACCCATCATATAATGCCCTCACATTCCCTTTCTAATTATCAATTTTTAGTTATGGGAATACATCATAAAATTTATGTGTTTTAAATTTCCCTTACTTTGTGAGTCCTGGGAATGATTTGAAGCATACAAAATTATATATGAAGTATGTCACCATTGAAAATCTAAGGTATTTTTTATCACCTTCCCTTAGTTTTGAGTAGTCAATGTTAGAATTTGAGAATGAATGGAAGCGTAAATGAGACTTCCCCAGTTAGCTTTTCCATTATTTTCTATAATTACTTTAATGATAGGGTACATCCATTCTTTGATCTAGTTGGATCCTATTGATGGCGAATCACAGATCACCCTTGAATGTCTGCAATTCGATTGGTTGAGACTCTTAGTGTGATTGCATAACATGGAGCTTTTCCCAAGTGTGGGACCTTGCGAAATTGGAAAAGCTCTTTGGATGAAGCTCGGTTCCTATTCCTCTGTTCAGATGCACATGTAAAAATGCAGAGGGTTTACTCAAAAACCTAAACTAACTTTCCAAGGAGATAGGGTAAGAAGATGCATAAAATAAAACCTAAACTAACAAAGGTGATGCACCGAGGAATGAAGAACACCTGTCTTGCCAATAAACACAAACCATTAAAATGCAATACGAGATCATGCACAGATAACAAAATTTGCAGTGAAAGATCAGGAGGATGTAAATGAACACAGAGAGGGTTGAGAATCATCCACAGACATGCATTATTTTCTCCAAAGATTGATACAATACACTACAAAATGCCAAGAGGAAAAGTTGCATTACAGTTTTAGATGGGAGGTTTGAACTCCATAAATTCACCTGCCAAAGAGAAGAAGGGAGGGGAAAAACAAGAATGTCCAACCTTTAGAAATAATCCCATCCTTACAAGTTATAGGAAGAATGAGAGAGGGAAGAGAGAGGAATTCCAAATCTACCCCAACCACCTCCAGATTGTATTTAATTCATCTCATTATGGTGGTAGGTGAGAACCCTAGCAAACCCAAAAAATGGCGAACTATATTTTACATTTTTGAAGAACTTGTTCTCACCCAATTAAATATATCCAGTCGTAGTTGGATAGAGGACCTTGTAAGATTTCTAAAAAGTCCAACCTTGCGTGAATCTGAGATCCTTGTAAAACGTTATGGCCATTTGAATATCTGGGTCAGGGTTTGCTTCTTGTAAGGTTCAGAGTGTCAGCGCTCAAAATGTTGCGCCCCTTGAAGGTGCATCTTGGCACACCCATCTTCATGTCAACATACTATTAAGTGTGCCATAGGCACTAATAATTTCATGTTGACATCTTCTGCTCTGCGTCTCCAACCTGCACCAGGGTGTGAATTTTTTCCATGCATCTCCAACCCTGTCAACATCTTCTGTTGTGCGCCTCCAACCCGCGCCAGGGTGTGAATTTTTCCATGTCGACATCTTCTGCTGTGCGCCTCCAACCTGCGCCAGGGCATGAATTTTTCCATGTTGACATCTTCTGCTGTGCACCTCCAACCTGCGTGTTTGTCTATATTTACCCAGGGAGGGGGATATATACAACATATCCCTTGAGCCCTCCCATTCTACTCATTAATAAAATTTGATCTATCACTTCTTCAATAAACATGGACTGAACAAGCTTCTTGGGGATCCTTTATATGGATTTATTTCTTTCAATTAACGACTAGGAATTTAATACCTTGGTCTATTCATCCTTCCTTTTTTGATAATCTTATCCCACATATTCCACAGTCTCCACAATAGGCCCATAAATATTAGGAAGTCCCAATATTTTATTGAATATCTAAGGATAAAAATTAACCACACATTTCCCACTTCCATCCAACACATGTAACCTCTTAGGGTCGTAATTAAGAGCACACTGCAATACAAGTTCAGGTGCATGCATGGAGGTCGTTTGAGAAATGTGGATTGTGTTGATTGTGACGCAGTGAAAACAAATCCGATCCAAGAACTTGCTTCCACAACATATAACCTGAAAATGTGCTTAAATTCTTTTTTTGCATGAGGTTCAAGATATAAGAGAACAAGTTTATAACTGCTAAAAATTTAAATCGAGCCACTTAGCAGAATCCTCTAAAGAACTCTTCCACGTAGGAGGAGAACATAAGTTTGTTCCATTATTTATGGCATAGATTCTTAAGCTTCACCAAGATAAGAAAGTTAGCTTGGAGATGGTTGGGCTTGATGGAACCGAATCATGCTTAGAAGAGTAAAAACAAATTACAAATGGGCAAGAAGGAATAGTAATCAAAGATATAGAGGAGGTGCAAGAAGATTAGGCGAACTGATTCTGAATTAAGGCTCCAAAATATGTATGATTAAGAAGGAGACTATATAAATACATGTAAGTCTTGTTTTTTTTTTTTTTTTATGCATTGATTAACCATAAAATTCAAACAATGATAAATGGATTCAAATTCCAAAATATGTTTGAAACATTATGGTTGGGGGTGGGTGGCTCCATAAACAACTGCCATCCCATTAATACCCCATCCCTTGGGTGCAGATATACTCCGTGCTGGCCGCGTATCCTTATTTATTGCATTGAAAAGGTCCGGAGATCTTCTGCCTCCCCCCTGCTGGTCTGCCTACCTGTCATTACTCGGCCCTGGCCGCGCGGTTGAGACAAACAATGGTGGGTGGAGATGAAACTACGGCTAGAGGGACAGGTGGTTTACCTCCACTGTCCTTGGGTGCTGCGAGGTGAGATCTTGGCGGGGATCCATGGCCTTGGCCTACCACAGCAGTCGGCCAGGCAGCAGGCAGGTCACAGCAATAAAACAAAGCCTTTTTTTTAGCGCTTAGACAAACAAGTTGTCCAACAATGTTATTATCTGTTCAGTATCGAATGCATCCTCAAAAATCTAGGATTTGCCTTCAAGATATTTAATCAAATAGATCAAGGGATAGTGAGAGTATTACCAGAAGGCCTGGTGGAATCTATTGCACAGATCTTCTACTTAGATCCTATCAAATTTACGGTAGCTCATGGAAGAGAGTCTCATAGAGGTGGATCTGTTCCATATCAGAAAATACAGAAGCACAGTTTGCTTTGCAATTGTATGGACGGCTCATTCGAGAGGTGGGTCTGTTTCAAATCAGAATATTCATGAAGCATGATTTGTTTTGCAATTATATGAGCATTTCTACGTGTATTTTATTACAGTCTTAATACACGATGATTATACAGAGATATATCATCATCTAAATTATTTTATATTACATGTATGTAGGATTTTATATGTATTCTAGCACAATCTATTTTGGCATTGGTATGAATTTCAAGACCTTGGAAAGCGCCGTAAACACTTATACATCTGTAGGTTCCTTTGCATATATTTAATTAATAGTATTTCTTGGCTGTAGTTTATAATAATATACTTTGTTAATATAAAGGGAATATTAATAGTATATTGTTATAAATAGAATTTAATAATAGTAAATCCATTAGTTTTAATAATACTTAAATATGAATAATATTTAAAATATTAGTTTCCTTATTACTGAAATGTGGGTAATGAACTAAATAAGCTTAGAACTTTGGCATTAAAATCTCTTTCTACATATTTTAATAGGGGCATTTGTACGGGATTTCACATCGATTTGATTTTATATCCCTTACTAACTTGAAAATAGTTTTACAATGAATTCATAATGAAGGAAAACATAGTAGAGCTAGATCTTAAATTACTTCATTGGCATATTGAAAGCTATTTGGAAACTTAAGTCTTTCCATCAACAATACAAAAAGAGAAAATGCACAAATGTTCTAACTTTTCCAATACATCTCTTTTAAGCAACAAAATGGAATTTAATGTATATGATTTTTTTTAAAGTAAATTCCCCAACATTCCTCAAGAGGGTTTCAATCATATTTCCATTAAGTTTTAGAATAGGAACTACTAACATTTCAACAAGATCAACACATTCATAAGAGGTTCCAAGCCAAGTTAAAGGAGAATAAATAGATTGTCTTTCTTTCAACTTTTAATTCCATCCACATTACAACCTTACTAATGAAGTTCAATACAACTTTCCTTAAAAATCTTGTTACAACATTTTCCACTTAATGTGGGAACATTTTACAATAATGGAAGCTAAAATACAAAGCATTATTACACTTTTCCTCCACTCAAGGTGGGTAAAAATACAAGGTGGCTTCACATTGTCATCAACAAGGTTCCCATGCTTCAAACATCACAAGGTAGCTCCTCCAATAGTTTTCTTGATTCAAAACAAAATAAGGGGAGAGGCAACGCTCTCCTCCCAACCAAGATACCCAATGGAGAAGAGAAGCCATCCTCTCCATTGGCCCCCGAGCCCCAACCACATCACAATAGGAGAAAATCCAACTCATGGCAACTACTAGCTTCCACATAACTTAACATAAAAATTTCACATTCATTCCATAATCCTTCAAAACAAAAAATCAACATCTCAACAAGAGGGAAGACAATCACAACAACAAGTCACAAGGCTTATCAAGAAAGCCATAAGAGTAAGACCTATGGGGAGGCCACTTATGCCTCCCAATGGGAATGGGTGCCACCTAAAAGCCTCCAATGTAAAACACAATACCCCTAACAACTCTTATGCCTCCCTCAAGTACCCCTTATCCCTCCATCCACTCTTATGCCTCCCTCAACTCTTATGGCTCCCTCAAAGTAAAACAAGAAGAAAATGCAAGCATTTCTCTTACAAGGTGGGCACCCAACCCAAAATCCCTCCTCAAGAAAATGATCTCTTATGCCTCCCTCAAATAAAACTCCCCATAGTCTCCTCCCACTCCCAACTTAGGCATTCTACCCATTCCTAATAAGCATTTCAAACAACAACATTCAACACAACATAAATATACATTCATATAACAAAAAAGAAACATAATGCAAACAAAGGTGAAGCTCCTACCTTTCCATGGTAGAGCTTGCTCCAAGTATGAAGTCTCAATCCCTCCAAAGACCAAGAAATCATCCACAAGCTCCAACCAAATTCCCACAAGTATCAACAAGCTCCAAAAATCCAAAAACTCCTTCAAAATCCTCTCCTCTCCAAAATACAAAAGACTAAAAATGAAACTTCCAACCCCCAAAACAAACAAGAGGATCAAATAAATAGAGAAAAGAGAGGGAGGGATGATGTGGCTCCAAGTAGGATTCCACCTCCTTTCCCCTCCACTCCACATCACTTGGTCAACCTCATATTCCAATGCACCATTAATAAGTGGTTGAAAGAAAGGCAAACACCTTACACACTCCATCTAAGCCCACTCCCCCAAAGGACAAAATTAAATTTTGAAAGAAAGTGCAATCAATATTTTACCCTTTTTATCCCCCCAAAACACCTAAAAGACCCTAAATTTGGCCTTCCAACCCATAGGTAGGGTTGGCATGGGGTTTTAAGAGGTGTGGGACAATTTTGACTTGTCCCACAAGCTTTGAAATTTGGCCTCTAAAGCCAAATTCGAGTTTCCCATGTGGGGTAGAGTGTGCTACACTCAAAACTTAAACACACATCAATCCACACAAAATCCAAAGTAAATCAAGCACTAATAATTGAACTCTCTTTTGGTCATATCCCTTAATTAGTTTAGGACAAATTCAAATTAGCTTAAATAAGACACTACAACCCAAGGCTAATAAAGGGGGTAAACACCAATCCAAATAATATGAATAATAACACAAGTAAAATTTCACTTACTAAGAGCAACACATACTAACATAATAAAAAAAAGAAATTTAAAACAATGCAACACATGACCCCTAGGTCACAATTTTTCCCTAACTAAATAGATTCCAACACACACACAATTACTTGTTGCCATGGTGACCTTAGCTGGATTCTTCTCGAATTCTGATGTGGTTGGTCTCCACTCCCCAATATTGTTGTGAATATAATATACCTGCAGAACAGAGAATACCTCCTTCGGCCTGTTGGCTGCATTAAAACATTCATGCCAAATATACAATATAATCTAAAATAATGACACATGATTTACTATCATCTATGCAAGTACGATATCACTTACACTTTCTAGCACGTTTCTATTCCACATTTCATTTATGTCAAAACGATCATCACATTAGTCCAATTATCAAGTTCTACTCAATATGATTAAACATATCACATGTCATAATTAAAGATAAATAACCATGTCAAAAGTATACAAATATCATCATCAAATGTCCACCAGTAGACCATATGCATCATATAAAGATCAAATCAATAACAGTCCAATGTCTATGATATCTACTAGCATGCTAAATCAAGAAGCCATAATAAATCCATAAGTGAAGTAATCAGTCTCGAAAACAACAAAACAAAATGGTGTCGAAGGGAAGTGGGCACTACAGTTGCAATATTCTCAATTACAAGGATTCACTATTCACCTTAGCAGTAATATAAGTGGTTGATTACAACTTTATCCTATAATACATGTGCCAGTAAAAATAAAATGAGGATGATTCAGAACTCAAAAGAAATCTAGACAAACTATAATTTTTCTAGTTACAATGTCTAGAGATACTTAAATTAGGTAGTTACAATAACACAATAACATGGTAGAATACTTAAATTAGGTAGTTACATATTATTTTTTAATTTTCTAAGTTGGCATTATGGCCCTTGCATGGAGACAAGACTCAGAAAATATATCATTCTCTAATATAAAAAATGTTCATATTTACATCATACCAAATAATCGAAGAGTGCATGCACATTACATAATCATTTACAAATACCTCTCTATTTATAAATAAATATAAACAAACAAATATTAGGAACTTAAGGTACTCGTGCAATTTGGGTAATAATACACTGTATTAACAAATATAAAATACATGAATTGTTGTACAATATGTATCATCTTAGTTGAGTCCATATTAAAAGATACAGAAAAAATGGATTTGGTAAGAATTGTTCTTTTTGGGGCTTTTATTTGTTCTATATCCATTCTAAACAAATATGCACTCAACTATTTAAAAATTCATCCTTAGAACATATTGGGTAAAAAAGGATTTGATCACGTAGAACTCGTTGTTGAGAGACAAAACACCATTTCCTCTATTTATATTAACTTGACACTTAAATATTGTGATGCATTTTTATAAACGCTTTAGTCCCTTATCTCATATAGCCACATTTTGCATATACATGCTATATTCACGAGGTTTATACTATATCTATACATATCTATGTGTGTGTGTGTGTGTCTGTAACATGGGCGCGCGCGCACGCACGCACACACAGTGCTACACGATCACACACACATGCACACACACACAGATATATATATATATATATATATCATATATATATATATGTATAAGATACCATTTGACATATGTATATAGTATATACATATATGTATCTCGTATACATATATATATCATATATCATACCTGATATATACTATATATATATATATATATATGCGGATATATACCTATACTGCAGGGAAATAAGATACATACATATGTATATATAGTATACATATTATGTCATCTTGATACCGATATATCATCTGTGAATGTGTGCTGTGTGTGTGTGTGTGTGTGTCCCGTGTCGTGTCTACACACACTGCATAATACATAGGATGTTCACTTATAATGGCCTTAAAATATCATATTTTTACAACTGTATGATCGCAGAGAATAAATTATTATTCGTACCATAGTTTTAACCCGCAAGGGGATCATACATGACCATACTCCATTTTCTCCAAAGGGTAAAAACTACCCAGATATTTTACTTCTCCATAGACATTTTTGAAAGCACTTAGAACACTTGTAATTTTTTCTTGTATATACTTAAAATTTTAATTTTATTTATAAAAAAACATGCTTATATAATAAATCATATTCCAATGGGATATCTAGTACACCATTCTATAAGCATCCAATGAGTTTTGTCTCACCCTATAAAATCCTGGTCATGGTGAGGTTTGATAGAGCTGACGAGTGAAACAACAATTACAATAAATATTTTTTTAAATATAACTTATTTCTATTCTCACCTGGAGAGGACTTATAATTGTGCTTGAGAAGATCATACACACAATTCATTGAGCCATTATCTATCCATAACTAATCTCTGAAGCTATTAATTATCACTGACAAATACTTTGACTTTACAAAATGGATTCAGATAGATACTGCTCGTATTAAGTCTGATCATTTCCCCGTGACATTCTTTGAACATGTAAAAGCAAGTCACCCTCCACTGTTGACTGGGATTTGCTAGTCAAGACCACTGTGATAGACAATGATAACGAAAAGAAGACTATTTTTCCATGGTCCAACATCAATTAAACATAATAATTTTTCATTGATACAATACAATTGAATATCATTAATTGGATTACTTCATTGATTGTAATAGTTTTTAGTACATATTTAGGGACATTAGTCTCATTTTCAAATGTAACAGTCTATGAGAAAAGAACTACTGTTGCTATTTTAAATCAATAAGTTTATGCAAATAGTTATTTTGAAAATTTGTACGTATTTTACTAGCAGATATACATTTAATAGCATATTTAGATAGGCTTCGAAATTTAAATTTCAAGTACTTATTAATGTAGAAAAGAAGTGACAAGCAAGAAACAAGCTATTGGCACAGTTGTTTTATATGGTCCTATTGGGATACATGTTGAAACCATATTAAAAGATTATTCTGGACATATATTTAGTGATGTTCCCTTTAAAATGCTATTGACAATTAATCCTCTAAATTGTTTTTGTAAGCATCAACGAGCAGGGTAATTTTTTAAAATTAGATAGATGTCACTATCATAGGGAAAAATAAATATAATAAAAAATAATTTTAAAAAAAAAGTGAATGTTATTATATTTTTAAGTTAATTATTATTATCAAATTATATTGGTCCAAATATAAATACTTAGAAAATCATTATCATATGTAAAAGCTTGCCCCCTAATATCGAATTTTATTTTGAGGAAAATGTCAAGAATGCCCAACGACAACCCCTAATGAATTTGAACCGTACATATTTCTAGCTATCCGTGAAGCAACATTAATGATCAATGCTTCTACTAGTGCTGGACCTGTGAAAGAATTCACCAAGTATATTTTACCAGGATATGATAAGATTCTACAATATTTCGTACGTACAACCACTCTCTTACTCCTACATAATTTTAAGTGTGGCCTTTGTAAGTGCATCCCAAAATCTCTACTCCAATATGTCAATATTTATAGAGACTTTGAAAAATGAACTAGGGTTCCTATAAACACACACATAAATAAGGGGGCAAGGATATGTTATCTATTACTTGAAACAGGGAAGCTAATTAAATTTTTTGTTCAAAAAAATTACCACTTCCTATGAGTAGATGATGTTCTGGCCTGGAAATAAATGCCAAAATTAAAAATGCATGAAAAGCTACGATGTAAGTGAGATGAGGTGATTGTTCAAATGCCCCCCATAAAGGCTCCTAAGGTCCCATGTAAGGTGAGTCATGAGGCTGGTTCCTTTCCTTATCTATTGCAGAAGCTTATGACTCCCAGAGGTGCTGACTCGAAATGGATGTGAAAAATCTGGCTTTCCTTCATGGTGATTTGGACGGTATAGAAATCTATATGACATTTGCCAGAGAACTACATGGTGAAAGGTAAAACTTGTTTACGATGGTCTTATTGAAGTCATGACAAGAAATCCCTGTATGGCCTATAAACAAAGTCCTTTCAAACTTGTGGTACCAAAAGTTTGGTTCAAATGTGTTGGAGTCTTGGGGTCTATGTGTGAAGTAAAATTACAATCCGCTCGATTCACTAAAGTTATATTTATTTATTTATCATGGTGGTCGCTGGATCTCAATTTTTCATGACTGATGATTGTTTATGTGATTCAATACTCGTCAGTACCTACTTCAAAAACCATAAACTTTCGCATGCACCACTTAAATTTCGATAAGTTACAATTTTTGCTCTCTATGAAATTTTAAATGAACAGATTTTGGTGCATCTCTGATGTTTAACACACATACTTGGGATGGATTGATTCCAGCAAGCTTATGATCTCGTTAAAAAAGCATAAAATTCTATGGCTTGGATAGATTAATTATGTTTGTTCTGTTTTGTAAAGGTATCAACATTGTCATGATTGTAAATCACTTTGTGTTCCTCAATTACAGTTTGGGACACAAAGCTAACAGTCCATTTCACATATCCGATCCGCAAATTTATCATTTATGCGGAGATGGAAGATTTATTTTTCAGAGTGCCTTACCAGAGTGCAGTACTAGAAGGCTTCAAATGCTTATTTGATCTGCACAGGATAATAAGAAAGGCATATTTTCATCCAATTCGTCATTTTTCATGATCGATGATCATTTCGGCGATTCAGTACTCCTCAGTAACTACTTCAAAAACAATAAATTGTAGCACGCACCACTTAAATTTCGGTAAATTTTAGTTTGTGGGGTCACATCAGAGTAGATCTATCATGTTTTCATGGTCAGAGGAGATCAGCAAATCCCTAGGCGCATCTCATGGTTTTTTGGATTCATTATTGGGCCAGTGATGTCAAAAGTAGAATATCCACCATTGCATATGTGTCTTACTCTACAATGGTGGTGCCGAATCAGTTGGATGAGTAAGAGACAAGATGTGGTCCACTTATAAAATTGTCACTATTCGAGCACAGAGTACATGGTAAGTCTTGTCCATGCGGCTATACGATAGATCACGATGATAATTGCTAAAGAATTTGACATGTTCAGGGGAACTCGGAATTGAAGTAGGCGTGACAAGATTTTCAACGTAGCTGTGACAAGTTCTGAGTGCAATCTCCCTTGCGAAGATAAGCTCAGATGTTTCAGTGCGGAGGATCAAATAGGAATCCTTTGGAGAGATTGTAGAGGAATCACTTCATGAGAGATATGGTCAGAGGATGCGCAACCGGTTGCCAACCGCTGGAAAAGGTACGAAATAGTTGTTGCAATGAAAAGCAAGATGACGGATTTGAGACCTGGTTCCATGTTTTCCACGAAATCGAAATGCTTCACGGCATGGTGTTGGCTCGTTATAATCTATGAAGAAATGATAATCTCGGCCCAATTCAATCATCCTTGATTTCACGATGGTATATTGTCCCTTGGCCATTACAAGGTAAATTTTCTGGATCCCATAATGTTGTTTTTGTTGGAAATAAGGTGTCTCAACCTTGTTTCGTTTATTCAATCAATATTTTCCTATATCCGTTTCGCATTGTCAGTGCTCTAAAAATAGAAATTGGATTTGTCAAAAGAATCTCATACAATAGTATATCATGGAAGGTCTTTATTTAGAGATATTATGACATCTATAAGGGTCAACAATAGGGGAGAATATTGTGGACGTGAGAGCCTAATTTTAGACCAAAATCTTGCTCCTTAATGCTATCCACCTCATGATAGGTTTGGCACATGGTTTTTGTAAACCATAGATGATTTATTTTATAACCGGAGGTCTATAAATTGAAGGCTTGAATAAGTAACTGGTGTGGTGAGATTTGCAAGTAATGTAAAATTGGAATCCTCCTAGAATTGTTTCTGGTGATACTCCTGTAAGAAACTTGCTCTGTAAGTGTAACTAATCTTGTTATTAGATTTGAAATAAATTGAGTGGGCTTTTGGAGTGTGGGGTTTTTTATCCAAAAGGAATTTCCCCAAGTATATCTAGTGCTTGTGTTCTTGTTATGAATGTGTTGCTAGAATTTTTCTAATTGTTTTATTAAGTTGAAAGTTTTGCATAATATCTCTCCTCAAAGATTAGCGTAGGAAGTTGTTCTGCTACTCTTAATTTCCTATCAGTTTTGTTGAGGAAGTTTTACCGACCATTCTATCAATTCATTTTCGATTGTTTGATTGTTTAATATTCTCAAATTCCTGTAAATAGTATAGGTCTTAAATCTTCATCGCCTATAATAATATAGGTCTTCTATATCATTAATAATGCCTATTGAGCTGGTAGCCATTGCCGTAAAGTTAGTGGGAGGTTTATCCCACATGCAGTGGGAGTGGAGTTAGGTGATCCTTTTTACAGGATTTGAACCGCTAATCTTTTTGTGGTTTTGGCCAAGTTGCCCTTGTTTTGCTCACTGAAATATATGGTTAGCTACCTGAGTTGTGTCATGACTCACCCAAGTGTATAGCTCACCGGTCAAGCTCGATTTGCTGACTCATCCAACTCGGTGCACTATCGCATGTCTTGCTACTACCGCCACATCACAGGGACCCCTTGTGTAATGCCCGCTGGGCATCGACTTCTTCTTTTTGCTGACTGTCCTCCACTGCCGCTTGCCTCCTCCCAACCACCGCGTTTTCTTTGTTGTCCTTGCGTGAGGGAGACGGGAGTGGGTGGAGTCACATTTTTCTTTGCCAACATCTCTTCTGGGATCCTCCTTCAGTGCGTACAGATGGGCGTGGGTCTCGAAAATCATGCAATGCAAGCAGTATCCGTGGAGCGTTGAACTGAAATCCTCCTAGGAAAGTGCCGTGAGGAATTTGCTAGGAAACCTCCTTCCCACTTGTTCAAACGCCACGTATTTTCTTATCCTCTCCCTGAGACTCAGTCTTTCATACCTTTGCTGTGTGTCTTGCAGTGCACACATTCATTCCTCTGTCTGTCCTCTGCATCCGACGCCTTCGAAGCATCAGAAGGCTTCTACAATAGTGTCCAAGCATTGTCCAGCCAGATATCGGTGTACACTGGACAAAAGAGGGGACGACCATAAGTGTGTTGAATGCCATTGGAAATGTTCACTGGGTTGCAGTGGTTTCTTGCTGGTGGTTGCAGTTATACAGTGGATGGACACAGTGAAAAGTAACAAAGAAAAAGTGTGTCGACCCTTTGAAGCTCATGATGAAGCTGGCGAAGATGATCATGATTTCCAAGGGTCCTCCTCGTTTGGAGAGAGAAACTGAGTTGTACACGACCATTAAAGAATGTATCTAGTTAATCTTCCAAGGTGCAATCTCATGTTGTTCTCGGAAGGTAAGAAAACAATTTCGGAGCATGCACTTGGTGTGGTTCTCCAGTCACACGAGGAACAGAAAGAAAAAAAAAAAGGAGGCCAGGAAGTGGCGTTAGTGTCTGTGGTGGCTGACAGGGACGAGGAGCTCGATGGTTGTAGTATGTAACTCACCACACCTCAATCTTTGCCTTTCGAGCCACAGTTTAGTGGAGGGTTTTCGCAGATCAGTAAGGAGACAGATTCTTGAAACAGTACGTGATATCTGAACCTAAAGTAACATGTACAGATCGGACACATGAAGATGAGTGCCTCATCCTAGCTAGTGATGGTCTATGGGATGTTCTGTCAAATGATTCTGCTTGTGAAGTTGCTAGAAAATGTCTTGGGAGACGAAGGTAGCAGGATATTCTTCAGATCCAGCACGCACTGAGTTTGTATCTCCAAATATCGGTTTTGTGACAGTGTGAGTGTTACCAGCAGACCTGATGAAATTTATTTATAGAGATTCTCTATTGAGACCATTCTTGTTGTTCGATGTAACTCATGGAAGAGAATCCCATAGGCGTGGATCTGTTTCATATCAGAATATTCATGAAGCACATTTTGCTTTGCAATTATTTGAGCATCTTCAACGAGTCACTGTGTTGGCAGGCATAAAGGGTGCTGTTGGAATCATCACACCTTACAAGCTACAGCTGGAATGTTTCCACTGAGAGTTTGATGCTGTCCACATATATCACAAGAGGAAGGAAAGATTGGTTGTTGTATCTGAGGAAACAACTACTGGTGTTCACAGGCTGTACCAGATGCAAGCTATTGGATCGCTACTCTTCCCTGCTATTAATGAAAATGATTCTGTTACAAAGAGCAAGTTTGATAGCTTGTACAGATGCAGGAACTCTCTGCTAGATGGTCTGATGAGAGCCACTGATGTGATGATTGCTGGAAAGGTTGCTGTTGTCTATGGAAATGGAGATATTTCTTCTGTTTCGTTGCCTTCACACAATTTTTTACCTCCGTTGAGTTATTCCACTTCAGCTGCTCCACCGACTACGGCCTCTGTCTTCTCATAAATTGGTTTTCTGTCCAGTTTGTAGGCATCTTGTTTACCCTAATGAGGCTGTGCAAACCCGATGTACACATCTTTACTGCAAGCCTTGCCTAGCTTATGTGTTGAGTACTACTAGGGCCTGCCCTTATGACGGGTATTTGGTTACTCATACAGATTCGAAGGCATTGCAAGAGGCAAATCTGGTACTCGTTGATGCTACAGGCTGTGTGACAGTTCATTGCCTGTACCGCCCCCCCAAAGCAACTGCATGGAAGCAATCTAGTGTTTGGACAGCCACCTATTGCATCCTTCTGGTCGTGCCTTCAAAAGGGAATCCTGGTGTGGTATATTGCAAGAAAAGACCAGTGAAGCAGAGGATAAAGCGAAGGGCGTGTGGCTGTAGCAGTCCCTACTGGATGCATTAAAACAGGCAAGATAGACTAACCATATACATAATATGCTAGTATCTAATAACCTCTTTAAATGAAACTTTTTCTTTCTAGAAATTGGTTTAAATCTATGATTTTTTGGATTTGCGTTCAGTACGTGGTTAACAGTTTGTTACTTCTGGATTTTCCTCTGTTGGTTGTTCTTGTTGTCGTGATCAAACCCATTTATATTTATAAAACAAACAAATGTTCCCAGTGTATGCTTTGATTGATCATATGATATATATATAATTTTAAAGTTACTTCCTTCTGCAAAAATGTCGCTGTTTCTTTGGTGAACCTGGGTATGTAATAGCCCCTGGAACGTTGCAGCGTTGACTAGTATTGGTTTCCTGTTATGTGGTTGCCCTAGAGGAAAACATACAGTTAGATTATTATTATTATTTTTATGATAAGCGTGGTTATGCACTTCGTGTATTGTGCAAATTATTAGGGCCTTTGGAAATTAGAAGTTCAATATATATGCTTGTTAAGGAGGAAGTTTTGGACTAAAATTATGTCCTGGGTTGTTAGAAGGGCATAAATTATTGATAGAACCCCATTTGATTCTACTCTTCTATGAGTAAAATTTGATAAAATTAATGACCATTATGGTGTTAAGATATGGTATGTTTATGATTCCTTGTGTGATCAATTTAATTATGTATAGACATAATGTCTTGATGGAGTAAGGTAATATCTTTCACGATTCGTGAAAGTTAAGTTTTTCATCAACTGCTTAAGGTAACATGAAGTTCCTTAATTTATTCAAACTTGTTTTGTACTTCCTTCTTGATGAGTGACCTTTCATTGCAAATTTAGAATGATTGTGATGGAAGGTCATGAATATATTTTGTTTTCAAAAGGGAAAAGAAGCTATGAAATAGTTTGTTTTTGTGTCGAACGTAATAATTGTTTTTACATCGTTATAGAAGTTCGTTATTGGAGGATATCTATCTTCAATGGTATATTATGTGTTTAATCACTGCATAGGTTACCATAAACTTAGTGATGAGATGTAAATTAAGGAGAGTTGAGAGACCTTTTCCTTTGTATACATCGTTTATGATATTATAAAGTGAGTTGACGTCGGAAAATTTCAACCAAGTCTAGATTCATGGCTATGTTCCTTTAGAACGAGAGGGTTATAAATCTAAAGTATTACGAAAATTGAAAGGATGTGTTTAGTGTAATGCCACGTTGGGCATGAGGATCCTTTTCCGCGGCCTGCCTGGCGTGAAGGAGAAGCTTTTCCGTAGGAGGGTGCGGTTTTGTTCCTTTTTGGCAAGTGGAGTGTGGTTGGGTGCCTCCCACCCAACTATCTTCTTTTTTTTTCAAACTTGCTAACTGCCACCAACCTACCTTATTTATGCTCTGTCACTTCATTTTGACCTGCCCCCCCCCCTTGGTTGTGTTCTGAGCAGTGGTGTCATTGATGGTGAAATGAAGGTCTGTCGCCCTGATGTTGCGTGGGTGGGCATGGATCCTAAGAATCGTGTTGTACAGGCAGCTGCAGTGGAGCGCAGATCTAAAAAGTCTCCTCGGGGAGTGCCGTGAGGTGTCTAGCTATATGCAGCAGCTACAGGCAGAGAAGTAAACGTACCTCAGAAAACCAGTGGCCCAGAGAGAGTTTTGTGCGACTGCTGCCACAGGCCGATCCCAAGGCACCCTCGGTGTCGATCCTGATGTTCTGATGCACGCGACCACAGCCATGATTGGCTAATTGCAAAATCTCGCCGCTGTGGTAGAAGAACGGGATAAAGTTTTGGTGGAGCTGTCTCGCCTTTGCATTTTGGAAAGTCGCTTCTGTCCAGGTGGCAGATCCAGCATGGAAGAAGCTCGATCAAATCTTGAGGCAGGTTTTGCTGGTGAGGCTGAGATCGTGTTCACTACTGTTTTCTTTTGCTGTCCGGAAGTTTTTGTTTCAAGCGCCTTGCCAGGGGTTTGATATGGCGGTTCAGATGAAGCTGCAAGTTAGGGAGGTAGGCGTGTTACCTCCACGTCCTTTGGGTGCGGTATGGTGTGTTCTTATGGGGGATCCGCAGCAACTGCTTGCAAAAACAATGGCGACGGTCTTTGCTGCTCCTCCACGAGCTTCTTATAGTGTCCTGGTTCGGCCCTGAAACTCACTCTGTTTTCAACGTGAAAGGGTTTCGTGCAGGTAGAAGCTTGTTTGAGCGCTCCAACAAGCAGGTTGTCCACTATGTTGTTATCTGTTCAGTTCGACTTGCATCCTCAGGTTCGGGTTTTCTTTCCCCTTCATGTTATTTTGTTCTCAAAATCGACGAAGTGACAGCAG
Source organism: Taxus chinensis (assembly GCA_019776745.2). Taxonomy (NCBI): domain Eukaryota; kingdom Viridiplantae; phylum Streptophyta; class Pinopsida; order Cupressales; family Taxaceae; genus Taxus; species Taxus chinensis. Next base: position 249,874,840 of record CM034147.1, on the reverse strand, counting down.
AGAGTGTTACAAGGACAGACGTGCTGACAGATTTATTGCACCATTTATGTGCTATCTGGAAACCATTCTGTTCTGGTTGCACAATGCAACCACCATGCCATGGGATCGGCTGTTGAGGCAAAATCTCGTAGCATGTCCAGTAGAAGAACGAAGATAAAGTTTTAGATTGAGCAATGTCTATGCCCTTTCTTCTTGGGAATTCACTATATTAGTCCAGGCAATAAAATGGATGCATAGCATTTGTGTAAGAAGCTCGATCACCACCCACGAGGAGGAGATCTATGCAATGTTGGAGATTTGTCTTGCTACTGTTCCTAGGGGCCCTAGGAGGATGGGTTTCTTTCAGATCCAGATCGGTACGTGATATTCTGAAGCTGACGAGATAGACAGTGTAGGCGTGTTACCATCCAGACCTGATGAAATGCCTCATCCTAGCTGTGATTCTCTATTCGGGATTCACTGTCAACTTGTTCTTACTGCAACTGTAACTTGCTAGAGAAATGTCTGGCATGGCAGTAGTAGACCCTCGGTTTGAGCACTCTAACAAGCAGGGTGGTCCAAGGAATAGAACCCTATGATGGTTTCCAGCATCTGCTCTTACACCCTCAAATTGGGACTAACTCAGTTGGAGCAGGTGGTGACAAGAGTTCTTCACCCCCTTTCCGAGGCATGTAGGAGATCTGAAGGAATGTTGCAGAAAATGTCTCAAGGACATTGGATCAGGTAGTCAGGATATACTTCATTTCAGAGATCCCATGATCTTGTACTCCCATTGATTTTGCTAATGAACTTGACTTGTGGACATGGATGTTAGCAGAATCTGATTTTGCAAACCTGTATTTAGCAAACTGAGCACTCTACCTTTGAGACAACGATCCACTTGTACAGTTTGGAATTTCAGTAGTTTCGATTGGTCAAAAACTGCTCCAAGCTAGGCAAGTGTTCAACTTTGTGCAATCAGATTGAGGCCGATCTGCTTCATATCAGAACCTATTTATGAAGCACATTTTGATTTGCTAGTAAACTATATGAGCATCCTTCTGACGAGTCAAATGTTGGCAGGCATAAAGGGTGCTGTTGGAATTATCACACCTTACAGGCTACAGCTGTAGACGTTTGCACCGAGCATGTTTGATGCTGTCCCCAAATCTGATGAAGGAAAAGGTTTAGTGTATCATCACGGTAGATGCCTACTCGAGCCAGGAGCGTGGTGTAATCAATATGTCTCGTGTCCGAGCTTCAAATCATGGGGTTGGTTTGTAGCTGTTTTTCACTGCGTGAATGTGGCGCTAGCATGAGCTCGCAGAGCACTTTGGGTTAAGGGAAAGCAGCGGCTTTGAGACAAATCTTTTACATATGGAGATGGCGTTCTAAACCAGGCATGTTAAGACTAGCCCCTGAAATATTTTGCTTTCCTTTTTCAACTTCATGAAATAAATGATCTACTACCTGAAATGATGCCTTAAGATGGAATATTGTGTTTGATTTTATCGATTGTCCTTGAGTGCATTGGTTTCTTTTTTCCTGTTCCTTCTCCTGAATCGATGTTCCTTTCATGATTGGTTTGCATAGGGGAAAATTGTTGTTATCTTTACTCTGTTATAATTATATGGCTGAGAACAATGTTTTACTTGCTTTTGTTTGTTTTGGATCAAATCATCTGAAATGGGAAAGAGGACATTCTTATGAAACATGGAAGCTTAAAAAAAAAAAATAAATGTTACCTTTCAAAATGCTTGGTTATGGCTACCCTAAGCGATATCAAATCAATAGAAGGCTCATAAATGCTTGGGTCTGATTTCTGCTCGATAGTCGATACTTCTTTCTTTTTGCTTCCTTAGGGGGGGTTGCCTTCATTAGTACTTCTGCCCCACTCGAATGCTTCTTTCCTCTTTGGCTTGTTCCCTTGCTTGTGCTGACAAGATAGTTATCACCTTTCAGATCTACTGAATGTAGACTTACCGCTGGATAAAACACAAATGCATGTATATTTCTTTTGCGGTGTTTTATCATCATTGATAAGGAATATCAAAAAATATACGGAAATTTGGGTCCTTAGCTAGAGTGGCTCTTGTTTTATTAGTTGTAACACTACTCCTTGATTACCTTTCTATTGAATGTAATTTGTTGCGTAAGTGAGAGTCCTGCTGGAATGAAATTGATATTGTACAACATTTTACACATAGTGCTATATTGTCTTGGATAATAGTATGTATGCTATTTATGAAGATTACGAATGAAGTTTGTTTAGGCTTTCCATTTAAAAGTTGTCATGCTTGCCTACCTAGAGTGTAGCTTACTTGTGAGCTATTTTTGTTTATTACTCGTTTCCTAATAAGGCTTGCGGCTTGTGGTTTTCTTCAATAATCTATTCTGGTATCAGACATTAGGAAGGAAAGAAGGAAATTTCATTATTGTCCTCAATGCCCGAAAGTAGATCAATGGGATTCAGGATACAACCTTTAGCAATAGAAAGTTCTAGGAAGAGAGAATCCTAGTTGCAAACCAAAGAAATTAGAGAGAATCCTAGTTGTTAACGTTTATTACTTTTAAAAGACCTTGTAAGGAAGAGGCGGTAGACCTCTTGTTTAGATTGTAACGATGGAAATGTTTCCTTCGGGGTCACGTATCCCTTTATTGCGTTATGAAACATCCTCCTGGAAGGACTGGGTAACTATGTTTTGTTTCGCGTCTTGATCGTAACTAGTATGTCTTTGACTCTCAAGTTTTTCTTTCCCCTTTTATGGTGGATGGTTTTGAATATTAGATTTAAGTCACGTAATCCATACGGTTGCATGATCAAAATTCTCTATACTATTGACCTTTCGTTCCTATCCCATGAGTTCTTGGATTGTTTCTTTGTTTTGTGATATACTGCTAGTTGGAATGTTTGACTTCCTCATTGTTGGCTGGTGTAGATCCTTACCTCATGTGAAAAGTAGATTATTGGTTTGTGCTTTGATCCTTTCATGAAGTAGAACATTCCTTTCATGTCAATTGTTAAATGTTAGCTTATTATTTCAATGTATAGACTTAACATGCTCAGTTCTAGCGAACTGACTCTAGTTAATATTTGTGCAGATGGATTATGCGAGTAGACTAGAAGAAAAGAGTGTAAAAGTTTCATCTGTACCATTATGAAGTTCCTTGTAAAAATGTCCAATGTGTTGTAAATTGTGTAACATTGCTTGTAAAGAGAGTTGATATGACCTCTTGCCTTGTATTGTTTGGTAATGGTGAAATAAAGTGTCTTGTTCCATGTGTAGTTAAGCTTGAAATTATCCTTGTGAGAAATGGCTTTCAATCTTTACATTGATATGAGTATTGTAAAACTTTGATCTTGAGAATAAATTGTTAAGTTAAATCTTTCTAAGACTTAGCGACAATATTTTATAAGTAAAGTAAAATGAGTCAGTTAACCCTTAAAGAAGCTAAACAAAAATAATAATTTTATATTCAACAAATAAATGTAGAGGTGATCTACTTGAAATCAAATACTTCCATGAGTGATCAAAATGAAAACATCCTTTGTGAAGTAAACATTTTTTTTATAAATTGATACTCCTAGCTAAACTAGCGAACACTATCCCTTTGGGGTGAACCCTTAAACAAGCTTAAGGGAAAACAATGGTTAGTTTCTGGAAGATATTAAGATTTAGTAAGTAGGAGAAGACTTTAAGTGAACTACTCTACAGTGTTTAAGAAATTAACTTAGTTGGTGTTATGAATTTGTGCAAAGGGCCATGTATTGAATTCTTCTGAAAACTTAAGTCATGAACTATAGGGAGTCTTATCAAAATAAATAACCTCCGATCATTTCTTATTGTGGCTTGCCCTAGCCGTGAGTGTGTCATGTGGATTGGACTTTCATGTTGTCTTGTCAAAAGAACATTCGAGTACATTGTCCTTGATAGGAGTGAACGTTTCCGTGCTGACTTTGTGGTCTCCCCCCGTAACAAGTAGGTTCCTAGTGTTGGTTGTAACCTTGTGACGAGCATGTTGTGTTGTGAATTGTGTCAAAGCAGTTTTGTCAAAAAAAAAATTTATCCTGTATTTCACTGTGTTGTTCTTGTGTTGGTATTTTTGGTGCGTTACATACACAAACAAATATTGTGAGATATCATCTGTATTAAACTTGATATTATGGCGAGACTATATTATTCGATGAAGTTTGCCTTACAAACTAGTAAACCGTGAATAAACATTTCTGTAAAATGAAACCATTGCAAACATTATCTCATGCGAATTCGAGGCCATGCTGATTACGCGGTAAACACATGTTGGATTTCCGGCAATAAGTTCTTTCTAATTGTCCGTTTGTACCAGTAAGGGCTGATGTTCCCCATCTTTATCATTGCAGCAGCGAAATCGCTGTAAGAACGTTAATGGATTTGTTACTGTGACGAACAACCTGAGCATCTTGAGGAGCCTCAAACAAACTAAAAAGCTTGATCCTGAGTTCAGGTTGCCCTTTTGTTAACCACCAAAATTTTTGTAGTTAATTATTGTCAAATACTTAGGGGTGACAACTCAACTTGAAGGTATTAATGAGGCTTGTCACTTTCCTGACCCTGCTTATGTTCAGTAGGTAGGTTGTTAGGCAATGACCTGATTCCGGACATTCTTAGCGTCCTTTCCTCTGAAATCGTTATTAGCTATGAAGTCACTTATTACCTAGGAATAATGGTTTGGATTTGAATATAAGTTTTTATCCTTTAAACCTTTTTGATTCAATGAGTGGAAATTTGTTTTACCCTCGAAAGTTCTTTTCTATCCTATTAGGCCTAAAGCCCTACGGAACGATTCCAAAACTATATTCTTTTTGGTAGCTAAGATCGGGTCTGGTTTTAATCTTTTGACTTCTCCTTGAGAATGTGGATTGATGGGTTACACCTTAGATTTCAATCGCGTAATCTACGGGATCACATAATTGAAATCCTAATACTCTCAACTCCTATGTCTAATCATTTAAATTTCATAGTCTTGCGTATTTGGTTGTCAAACTTTTGTAGTTTTCGAGGTATTCTTCATAACTAAAACTTATGGACTTCTTCTTGTTGATATGTTGAAAATTATATCTTGTTTCAAAAGGTTGTTAGAGTCGTTAGAACTTTGATCCATTTCCTGAAATAGAATGTTTCCTTTCATGGTATTGTTAGCTAGTAGCTTATTGTTGCTATGTATAGTCTTATCTTGCTCAGTTCTCGCGAACTGACTCAGGTTATTAATTGTTGCAGATGGCTTACGTGGTTAGATGATGGAAAGACTTGTAGATTATTGCATCAATCTTGGTTATGATGTTCCTTTGTACGAATGTGTATTATGTTATAAAAATTTGGAAAGGGCCTTTGGACATTTTAGAAGAAGGGTCAGTGCCTAGTAAATGTATTATAGAGTATTGTTGTTGTAACTGTTGAAACTTTGGCTTGTTTGGTTATCATGTGAAAGATGAAATTTGATTTCCGCTTGGTTATGGGATATTCTAGTGAATTTTTATCCTTAGAATAGTAGCGGGGCATGTCCCATGTTATTACTCTCTTGCTCCCTAGTCATGGTTCAATAGAGATGGTATGTCCCTTTGATTTGTGCATCATGTTGGAATGAATTGATATAACCTTGTTTTGTTTCCGCAAACGAGTACTGTTAAACTTTGCTCTTGAGTTAAAATGTTGAGTTGTAAATCCTCCTAAGGCTTAGTAGCAATGAGTTTGTAAGCACTATGAAGTGAGCTGGATAGTCCTTATTAAAATTAAACTAATAAACATTATCCTTTTATGGTGAAACCTTAAATGATCTCATGGTGAAATCAATGGTTAGATTTTAGAAGATGATAGGATTTAATAAGTAGGAGGGAAATTGATTTTTTAAACTTTAAATCTCTCTCTATCATTTGAAATGTTCTCCTTTGTCAAACTTAATGAAGTAAAGTCTAGATGGAACATTTAACCAATCTTGATAAACTCTTAACCTCAATAAAAGACTGATAGTAAACAATGTGACCCTGAAGCTAAATTCTGTTGTCCTGTTCCGTTAACCCTTGCCTTGATTCATGATGATATTCCTTAAGCAAGGTCAAAGTTTGATCCTTAAACAAGAAGGTTATTGTTATGAACCCTAAGCGGTACTTCCCTCAATCGGAGCTTATGCCTTCACCTGTGCAATAGAGTTGTGGAACATGTGTTAGTGGCTTGAGTAAGATTAATTAACCTTGTAAGAAATGGAAAATGTTCTAAAATCAAATGAACGAGAAAGATTTGGACATAAAATTGATGATCCTAGTTTAGAAAGCTTGGCCTTAAGCTATTCAGTCAATAGTTGAAAAGAAATAAGTTCTCCCTTGTGAAAAGAATTGTGTGAATCATTACATGAAAATTTTCAAGAACGTAAGTTAAGAAATTAGAGACGCTTTAGTAAACAAGAAAATTTAATAAGAATTTCCTCGTGGGATGCCCCTAAATGTAAGTGTGTCATGTGGTTGGACTTCCATGTTGTCTTGTAAAAAGGAGAAGTAAATTGTCCTTGATAGGTGTGAACTTTTTTGTGCTGACCTTATGGTCTCCCCCGTAACAAGTGGTTCCTAGTGTTGGTTGTAACCTTGTGACGACATGTTGTGTCGTGTTGAGTCAAAGCAAGTCAAAAAAAGAAGAAGAAAAGTTATCCTATATTTCATTGTGTTGTATTTGTGTGTGTTGGTATTTTATGTGTGTTACATTTTGGTATCAGTGCGTAGGTTCATGCTCTCGAAGCTATGGGCCAGATTGGTGTTATATGATGATGTTACATGGTGGTGGTGGTGTTACATGATGATACTGCATGATGATGATGATGTTGCATGACGGTGGTAGATATTGGAAGAGTAATGTGCTTTAAACGTGATGTGATTATTGTCGTAATTGTGATATTGTGAACGCACATTATGGGTATGTCACCTTGTGCGTGTTTGTGATCATGTTGATATGTTGGGGATGGGAGTATTCTCTCTCCTTCTTGTGGATTCTAGGAAGAATTCACATGTGAATTACTGTTTGTGATGTGTGAAAAGAATTATAATGTGGATGACGTAGTGTTGGAGCATTGTGGCATATTGTGATATGTGGGTGTATCAATGTGTTGTGTGACTAGATTGATGTTAAAAGAAAGGAGTTGTATCATGATGTTGTTACCATACTTCTGAAGAAATGTGTGTACCACCTTGTTATGTAGCAATGGATGTTATGTTGTGATGTATTATGTTCATCGTATGTATGACTGTGCAAATATGTAATGCTTCATGTTGTGATTTGGGGTCATATGGTGAGTGTATGAACCCTATCGTATGGTGATTGCACTTTGGGTGCAGAATGTGGTAAAGTGATGTGTTACACTCAGTGAATGTATGATCGTGATCTACCCTGTATATGTACCATACGTAAGACGTTATGGTAGTTATGTGTGTGCCACCGTTGTGTTAGTACTGTTGTTGTATGTTATGTTGTGAACCTTACGCTAACCGATCCTGAGGGAAATCGGTAGAAGTGTATGTTGAGAGTGAGGAATGGTGTACCATGGGTCAATAACTCGAGCTAAAACTCAGTTTAGTAGATTACGTGTGATTATTTCCTCTCTCCCTATGTGGTTGTATGTATGCAACCTTAGTGTATCTATGACTATGTTTAGCCTTGTCGAAGGGTGGCGGGATGATTTAGATGGAGGTGATGATAGTCGTATTATTGATATGTATTTTACGAGCTGAGGCTTGATGTTCCGAGTGCTAGCAACTCGTTGAGTACCCCTTTGGTGGCTAGATAAGGCCACACAGTTATCGTAATGTGACATTATTATAAGTTGATTTTATTCGTAAATTGAGCTTTTACTTTATTTTGCAAGGACCAACATCTTTTCTTGATTGAAATGCTTTACAATTTTGGGCATTTCCTTGGTTTGTGGCACTAACATGGGGATTTTGATACTAACTATGGCCATTTGGTCATTTATTTTTGCTTGATTTTGGGTCTTCTTTTAAATTTGGAATTTTTTTTACCGCCTTGCCCAAGGCTTGTACTTTGCCACTTGGCACTTTGATTGGATTGTTGTGCTGGTTCTATTGTCGTGATGTGTGGAATAGGGTCATAGGATGCACCATGGATTGGTTGGACCTATGGACCCGCTTCGTTGTATGGGGGTACGCCCCAAGGGGTACATATAACTAGCGGGTTGTTGAACCACGCGTTATTATGTCACTTGGGTTAGGAGTGTTCGAACTCTATGTGTCTTGGACCATAGGGACAACTGGCCTCCTTGAGGGAGGCATAAGAGAGGGAGGCATAAGAGATTGAGGGAGGCATAAGAGTTTGAGGGAGGCATAAGAGTTTGAGGGAGGCTTATGATATTTGTCTGTATGGTTGATGTTTCAGGATATATGTTGAGTTATTGTGATGTATGTGTTACTCATGTCAGATGGATATGTGTTGTGATGTTGTGGATATGTCATTGATTCCCGTGTGGACACTATGTACCTGTAGCTTTTGTTTGGAGTATGTGAAATTTTCATCTGTGGATTTGAGGGAATGTTTGGAAATTGTAGTACTCTTTTGTTTGAGTATTTAATATGTCAGTCATAGGTGTGTGCCGAGTACTATATTATGTGGAGTGTGCCTATTCTATTCTGTAATTGTGTAACCTTTTGTTGTGTAATACAATCTTGAAGTATATACTTGTGTACTTGTGAATCTGTAGTGTCTTGTGAGCCTGATAGGGTTTGCGTTAGCAGTTCATGTTGGGCACCCACAATAAGGAATAAACCAAAACTCTTCAATGATTATATTTTTCTTGAAGAAACTAAAACTTAAAAAAAAAAAGATGATGGAAAGAGACTAATGAAATAATGAACAAGAAAGAACTGCCAATCTTCACAGAACCTTAAAAGTTAAAATTTCTACCAAATGTTCCTAAGGCTACCCTGTGGTCGTGCTTTAATCAGCTAAATTTTAAACCTTAGGGTGTAATGTCTCCTCTACCTGTCCTTGGTTACGAACCTTTTCTTTTCCGTTGTGTTATGTCGCATCAAGGAAGATGCTTTCCTAAGGGGAGGAGAATGTAATGTCCGCTGGGCATCGGCTTCTTCTTTTTGCTGACTGTCCTCCACTGCCGCCTACCTCCTCCCAACCACCGCGTTTTCTTTGCTGTCCTTGCGTGAGGGAGACGGGAGTGGGTGGAGTCACATTTTTCTTTGCCAACATCTCTTATGGGATCCTCCTTCAGTGCGTACAGGTGGGTGTGTGTCTCGAAAATCATGCAATGCAAGCAGTATCCGTGGAGCGTTGAACTGAAATCCTCTTAGGAAAGTGCCATGAGGAATTTTCTAGGAAACCTCCTTCCCACTTGTTCAAACGCCACGTATTTTCTTATCCTCTCCCTGAGACTCATTCTTTCATACCTTTGCTGTGTGTCTTGCAGTGCACGCATTCATTCCTCTATCTTCCCTCTGCATCCGACGCCTTCGAAGCATCAGAAGGCTTCTACAATAGTGTCCAAGCATTGTCCAGCCAGATATCGGTGTACACTGGACAAAAGAGGGGACGACCATAAGTGTGTTGAATGCCATTGGAAATGTTCAGAGGGTTGCAGTGGTTTCTTGCTGGTGGCTGCAGTTATACAGTGGATGGACACAGTGAAAAGTAACAAAGAAAAAGTGTGTCGACCCTCTGAAGCTCACGATGAAGCTGGCAAAGATGATCATGATTTCCAAGGGTCCTCCTCGTTTGGAGAGAGAAACTAAGTTGTACACGACCATTAAAGAATGTATCCAGTTAAACTTCCAAGGTGCAATCTCATGTTGTTCTCGGAAGGCAAGAAAACAGTTTCGGAGCATGCGCTTGGTGTGGTTCTCCAGTCACACGAGGAATAGAAAGAAAAAAAAAAGGAGGCTAGGAAGTGGCGTTAGTGTCTGTGGCGGCTGACAGGGACGAGGAGCTCGATGGTTGTAGTATGTAACTCGCCACACCTCAATCTTTTCCTTTCGAGCCACGATTTAGTTGAGGGTTTCCGCAGATCAGTAAGGAGATAGATTCTTGAAACAGTATGTGATATCTGAACCTGAAGTAACATGTACAGATCAGACACATGAAGATGAGTGCCTCATCCTAGCTAGTGATGGTCTATGGGATGTTTTGTCAAATGATTCTGCTTGTGAAGTTGCTAGAAAATGTCTTGGGAGATGAAGGTAGCAGGATATTCTTTAGATCTAGCACGCACTGAGTTTGTATCTCCAAAAATCAGTTTTGTGACAGTGTGAGTGTTACTAGCAGACCTGATGAAATTTATTTATAGAGATTCTCTATTGAGACCTTTCTTGCTGTTCGATGTAACTCATGGGAGAGAATCCCATAGGCGTGGATCTGTTTCATATCAGAATATTCATGAAGCACATTTTGCTTTGCAATTATTTGAGCATCTTCAACGAGTCACTATGTTGGCAGGCATAAAGGGTGCTGTTGGAATTATCACACCTTATAAGCTACAGCTGCAATGTTTCCACCGAGAGTTTGATGCTGTCCACATATATCACAAGAGGAAGGAAAGATTGGTTGTTGTATCTAAGGAAACAACTACTGGTGTTCACAGGCTGTACCAGATGCAAGCTATTGGATCGTTGCTCTTCGCTGCTATTAATGACAATGATTCTGTTACCAAGAGCAAGTTTGATAGCTTGTACGGATGCAGGCACTCTCTGCTAGATGGTCTGATGAGAGCCACTGATGTGATGATTGCTGGCAAGGTTGCTGTTGTCTGTGGAAATGGAGATATTTCTTCTGTTTCGTTGCCTTCACACAATTTTTTACCTCCGTTGAGTTATTCCACTTCAGCTGCTCCACCGACTACGGCCTCTGTCTTCTCATAAATTGGTTTTCTGTCCAGTTTGTAGGTAGCTTGTTTACCCTAATGAGGCTGTGCAAACCCGATGCACACATCTTTACTGCAAGCCTTGCCTAGCTTATGTGTTGAGTACTACTAGGGCCTACCCTTATGACGGGTATTTGGTTACTGATACAGATTTGAAGGCATTGCAAGAGGCAAATCCGGTACTGGCTGATGCTATAGGCTGTGTGACAGTTCTTTGCCTGTACCCCCCCCCAAAGCAGCTGCATGGAAGCAATCTAGTGTTTGGACAGCCACCTATTGCATCCTTCTGGTCGTGCCTTCAAAAGGGAATCCTGGTGTGGTATATTGCAAGAAAAGACCAGTGAAGCAGAGGATAAAGCGAAGGGCGTGTGGCTGTAGCAGTCCCTGCTGGATGCGTTAAAACAGGCAAGATAGACTAACCATATACATAATATGCTAGTATCTAATAACCTCTTGAAATGAAACTTTTTCTTTCTAGAAATTGGTTTAAATATGTGATTTTGTGGATTTGCGTTCAGTACATGGTTAATAGTTTGTTACTTCTGGATTTGCCTCTGTTGGTTGTTCTTGTTGTCATGATCAAACCCATTTATATTTATAAAACAAACAAAGGTTCCCAGTGTATGCTTTGATTGATCATATGAACTATATATATATATATAATTTTAAAGTTACTTCCTTCTGCAAAAATGTCGCTGTTTCTTTGGTGAACCTAGGTATGTAATAGCCCCTGGAACGTTGCAGCGTTGACTAGTATTGGTTTCCTGTTATGTGGTTGCCCTAGAGGAAAACATACAGTTAGATTATTATTATTATTTTTATGATAAGCGTGGTTATGCACTTCGTGTATTGTGCAAATTATTAGGGCCTTTGGAAATTAGAAGTTCAATATATGTGCTTGTTAAGGAGGAAGTTTTGGACCGAAATTATGTCCTGGGTTGATAGAAGGGCATAAATTATTGATAGAACCCCATTTGATTCTACTCTTCTATGAGTAAAATTTGATAAAATTAATGACCATTATGGTGTTAAGATATGGTATGTTGATGATTCCTTGTGTGATCGATTTAATTATGTATAGACATAATGTCTTGATGGAGTAAGGTAATATCTTTCACGGTTCGTGAAAGTTAAGTTTTTCATCAACTGCTTAAGGTAACATGAAGTTCCTTAATTTAGTCAAACTTGTTTTGTACTTCCTTCTTGATGAGTGACCTTTCATTGCAAATTTAGAATGATTGTGATTTAAGGTCGTGAATATATTTTGTTGTCAAAAGGGAAAAGAAGCTATGAAATAGTTTGTTTTTGTGTCGAACGTAATAATTGTTTTTACATCGTTATAAAAGTTCGTTATTGGAGGATATCTATCTTCAATGGTATATTATGTGTTTAATCACTGCATAGGTTACCATAAACTTAGTGATGAGATGTAAATTAAGGAGAGTTGAGAGACCTTTTCCTTTGTATACATCATTTATGATATTAGAAAGTGAGTTGACGTCAGAAAATTTCAACCAAGTCTAGATTCATGGCTATGTTCCTCTAGAACGGGAGGGTTATAAATCTAAAGTATTACGAAAATTGAAAGGATGTGTTTAGAATACTAGATTGCCTACTCAACTTGGGTATTAATGAGGCTTGTCGCTATTCCGACCCTGGTTATGTTCAGTAGGTAGGCTATTAGGCAATGCCTATTCCGGACATTCTTACCGTCCTTTCCTCTCATCGTTATTAGCTATGAAGTCACTTATTACCTAGGATATAATGGTTGTGGGTTTGAATATAAGTTTTTCATCCTTTAAACCTTTTTGATTACATGATGGAACTTTGTTTTACCCTCGTTGTTCTTTTCTAGCCTATTAGGCCTATGGCCCTACGGAACGATTCCAAAACTATATTCTTTTTGGCAGCTAAGATCGGGTCTGGTTTTAATCTTTTGACTTCTCCTTGAGAATGTGGATTGATGGGTTACACCTTAGATTTCAATCGCGTAATCTACGGGATCACATAATTGAAATCCTAATACTCTCAACTCTTGTGTCTAATCATTTAAATTTCATAGTCTTGCGTATTTGGTTGTCAAACTTTTGTAGTTTTCGAGGTATTCTTCATAACTAAAACTTATGGACTTCTTCTTGTTGATATGTTGAAAATTATATCTTGTTTCAAAAGGTTGTTAGAGGTTAGAACTTTGATCCATTTCCTGAAATAGAATGTTTCCTTTCATGGTATTGTTAGCTAGTAGCTTATTGTTGCTATGTATAGTCTTATCTTGCTCAGTTCTCGCGAACTGACTCAGGTTATTAATTGTTGCAGATGGCTTACGTGGTTAGATGATGGAAAGACTTGTAGATTATTGCATCAATCTTGGTTATGATGTTCCTTTGTACGAATGTGTATTATGTTATAAAAATTTGGAAAGGGCCTTTGGACATTTTAGAAGAAGGGTCAGTGCCTAGTAAATGTATTGTAGAGTATTGTTGTTGTAACTATTGAAACTTTGGCTTGTTTGGTTATCATGTGAAAGATGAAATTTGATTTCCGCTTGGTTATGGGATATTCTAGTGAATTTTTATCCTTAGAATAGTAGCGGGGCATGTCCCATGTTATTACTCTCTTGCTCCCTAGTCATGGTTCAATAGAGATGGTATGTCCCTTTGATTTGTGCATCATGTTGGAATGAATTGATATAACCTTGTTTTGTTTCCGCAAACGAGTACTGTTAAACTTTGCTCTTGAGTTAAAATGTTGAGTTGTAAATCCTCCTAAGGCTTAGTAGCAATGAGTTTGCAAGCACTATGAAGTGAGCTGGATAGTCCTTATTAAAATTAAACTAATAAACATTATCCTTTTATGGTGAAACCTTAAATGATCTCATGGTGAAATCAATGGTTAGATTTTAGAAGATGATAGGATTTAATAAGTAGGAGGGAAATTGATTTTTTAAACTTTAAATCTCTCTCTATCGTTTGAAATGTTCTCCTTTGTCAAACTTAATGAAGTAAAGTCTAGATGGAACATTTAACCAGTCTTCATAAACACTTAACCTCAATAAAAGACTGATAGTAAACAATGTGACCCTGAAGCTAAATTCTGTTGTCCTGTTCTGTTAACCCTTGCCTTGATTCATGGTGATATTTCTTAAGCAAGGTAAAAATTCAATCTTTAAACAAGAAGGCTATTGTTATGAACCCTAAGTGGTACTTCCACTCAATCGGAGCTTATGCCTTCACCTGTGCAATAGAGGTGTGGAACATGTGTTAGTGACTTGAGTAAGTTTAATTAACCTTGTAAGAAATGGAAAATGTTCTAAAATCAAATGAACGAAAAGCCTTGGACATAAAATTGATGATCCTAGTTTAGAAAGCTTGGCCTTAAGCTATTCAGTCAATAGTTGAAAAGAAAGAAGTTCTCCCTTGTGAAAAGAATTGTGTGAATCATTACATGAAAATTTTACAAGAACGTAAGTTAATAAATTAGAGACACTTTAGTAAACAAGAAAATTTAATAAGAATTTCCTCGTGGGATGCCCCTAAATGTAAGTGTGTCATGTGGTTGGACTTCCATGTTGTCTTGTAAAAAGGAGAAGTAAATTGTCCTTGATAGGTGTGAACGTTTCCGTGCTGACCTTGTGGTCTCCCCCGTAACAAGTGGTTCCTAGTGTTGGTTGTAACCTTGTGACGACATGTTGTGTCATGTTGAGTCAAAGCAAGTGAAAAAAAGAAGAAGAAAAGTTATCCTATATTTCATTGTGTTGTATTTGTGTGTGTTGGTATTTTACATTTTTGCAGTCGAAGGAAAGCTCTCGGAGTATACTTCCACACTGTAGTTATCTCGGGAGGTTTTGATAACTTCTGTTCATTGAATTTTCCTCCAGATCACTGATGATGATGGGCCTCCATACCACACGAACACACTTGAAGCCACCCTTCCTGCAACTGCAAGTAAGTTCAAGATCATATTTTTAACTATTCAATGAATCTCACTTCTTCTATCATTGTTATTGATTATGTGTTTGATAGTTCAATTTAAAGGAGTGACATGTCCAGTTTTTATGTTGGGAAATTACAATCGTTATCCTATCTATCAGATGTTAAATGTGGGGAAGAGCTCGCAAAGCCCAAGGATTCATATAAAAGGAAGAAACTGTTTAAAATGCTCTGGAATTGTGAATCAAGGCTTAATGTTACTTCATTCAAACCCAAGATACCTCCAAAGGCTTCTAAAACGATGATTACTAAATTGGCCATGAATTCTATTAGGAGTCCCATATCACCTTTTCGCTCGCTAAGCATAAGGTTCAATACAATACAATACAGACTGACATTTAATGTATCCATGAGAGAAAGTTTCACTATACTAAGTACCTAAATATACCCTTTTTGTAATTTTTAGTGCGCCCTCAATGACTTTAGGTAACAAAATTTGATTCGTTTGCTATTTAATGCAATTCTAAGACGCACTGGTAGATTATTTGTAAAATGATTTTTGCAGGGTTGACAACAATGGGGCAAATACTTAGATCCATATCACTTCGCTTACATATTTCAAATAAGGGAGAGATCTATATTGTGTGGTTTACAAATTATTTTTAAACTTTCACCTAAGAACATTTTGGGCATCGATATAAGATGATCTCGGGCCTCGGTATTACAATTATTATTTACAAGATCATTTCTCGCTATTTTTGGAAAAGATGTAGATTTCAATAAAACAAAATAGAGCAAATAGATTAATATTAAAACGGAAACAAAATATATAACTTCATTGAACTCTAGTATACGGGTAGTACATTTGATTTGTTAATGTGAAACATTTCCCTCTATTTACTTTCTTGATGTTAGAAAATTATTTTTTTATTTGTCGCACTCCATTTGAATAGGATTTAACATGAGACATTAGTTACTTTCTAACTACGAATAATTTTTTTTTAATATGTTAATCCCTTCTATTTATTCTAGGTTTTGCATCATCTTTTTTTAAGAATTTAAGAGAGTATAAAGTTCGTAAGGAATTTACTTAAAAATGTGCTCGTACTATCTTGAAGTTGTTTATTATATTTGCTATTCATTAATTATTCAACAATAATTTGGATGTATGTATTTATTGTAGTTACAAAAATACATATATTGAAAACCATTTATAATAAGGAGGAGAGTGGGATTAATTAAAATGATATATTCCTATTGACAAACACTCAACTTGAATATCGTGGTTTCCAATGCTATGGTTACACTGGCCTCTATTTTAAATATTATTTAAAAAAAATTAATTGTCATTAAAAGGCCTATTGGCCTGTTAATAGCACCAAAGGTGTTATTGCTAGTTTATATTATTCTCCACTCACCTTCTCTTGCTTCACATTCAATAAATGGTCAAAGATTATAAGTGATAGGATGAAAACATTCAAGAAATGGCGTTCAATTAATTTTTTTATTCCATTAATTAAATTGTATGAGAAAGGTGTCTTTAGGCTAGGCATAAATATTATTTTTATGTTTCAATTAGGCTTAGTTCCACATGGTAAATAGTTTGGCACTTGATTTCCTGTTTCAAATAAATATTTCTTTAAGAATGAGATTGTATTATTGCCACAACGTCCTTGATTGAATACTCTACAATTTTGTGTTAAATTTAGGACTATTATAATTTATTTTTAAAAAATGAGAAATAATTGTAAAATATCTCAATTCAAAACATTACTAATAGATTTCTTAATATATTGGATAAAAAATTTAAGTTACTTTTTTCTAACATAAATCAATTATATTTCTCTACTATAACATAAACACTTGTTGTTTGAGAATGGAGAGGATGATGGTAGTACATATAGTACCTATTTTGCTTGGATACCTACAACAATGAAAAAAGAGGGTTTTTTTTCCCAAAAACCATTCTTGACTGATGGAATGCAATGTTCTTAACTCTCCTTTGGTGTAGTGCCCACTTCCCTTCGACACCATTTTGTTTTGTTGTTTTCGAGACTGATTACTTCACTTATGGATTATTATGGCTTCTTGATTTAGCATGCTAGTAGATATCATAGACATTGGACTGTTATTGATTTGATCTTTATATGATGCATATGGTTTACTGGTGGACATTTGATGACGATATTTGTATACTTTTGAAAGGGTTTTTTATCTTTAATATGACATGTGATATGTTTAATCATATTGAGTAGAACTTGATAATTGGACTAATGTGATGATCGTTTTGACATAAATGAAATGTGGAATAGAAATGTGCTAGAAAGTGTTAGTGATATCGTACTTGCATAGATGATAGTAAATCATGTGTGTTCTATTTTAGATTATATTGTTATTTGGCATGAATGTTTTAATGTGGCCAACAGGCCGAAGGAGGTATTCTCTATTCTGCAGGCATATTATATTCACAACAATATTGGGGGAGTGGAGACCAACCACATCGGAATCGAGAAGAATCCAGCTAAGGTCACCATGGCAACAAGTAATTGTGTGTGTGTTAGAATTATCTGGTTAAGGGAAAATTGTGACTTAGGGGTCATGTGTTGTTTTGTTTTATTTTTCTCTTTTTATTATGTAGTATGTGTTGCTCTTAGTAAGTGAAATTTTACTTGTGTTATTATTCATATTCTTTGGATTGGAGTTTACCCCTTTGTTAGCCATGGGTTGTAGTGGCTTAATTAAGCTAATTTGAAATTGTCCTAAACTAATTAAAGGATATGACCAAAAGAGAGTTCATTTATTAGGCTTGATTTACTTGGGATTTTGTGTGGATTGATGTGTGTTTGAGTTTTGAGTGTAGCACACTCTACCCCACATGGGAAACTCGAATTTGGGCCTTGGAGGCCAAATTTCAAAGCTTGTGGGACAAGTCAAACTTGTCCCACACCTCTTAAAACCCCATGCCAACCCTACTTATGGGTTGGAAAGCCAAATTTAGGGTCTTTTAGGTGTTTTGGGGGGATAAAAAGGGTAAAATATTAATTGCACTTTTCAAAATTCAATGGAAGAGTGGCTTAGATGGAGTGTGTAAGGTGCTTGCCTTTCTTTCACCACTTATTAATGGTGCATTGGAATATGAGGTTGACCAAGTGATGTGGAGTGGAGGGAAAAGGAGGTGGCATCCTAATTGGAGCCACATCATCCCTCCCTCTCTTTTCTTTATTTATTTGATCCTCTTGTTTGTTTTGGGGGTTGGAAGTTTCATTTTTTAGTCTTTTGTATTTTGGAGAGGAGAGGAATTTGAAGGAGTTTGTGGATTTTTGGAGCTTGTTGATACTTGTGGGAATTTTGTTGGAGCTTGTGGATGCTTGCTTGATCTTTGGAGGGATTGAGACTTCATACTTGGAGAAAGCTCTACCATGGAAAGGTAGGAGCTTCACCTTGTTTGTATTATGTTTCTTTTTTGTTATATGAATGTATATTTATGTTGTGTTGAATATTGTTGTTTGAAATGCTTGTTGGGAATGGGTAGAATGCCTAAGTTGGGAGTGGGAGGAGACTATGGGGAGTTTATTTGAGGGAGGCATAAGAGATCATTTTCTTGAGGAGGGAGTTTGGGTTGGGTGCCCACCTAGTAAGAGAAATGCTTGCATTTTCTTCTTTTTTTTTTACTTTGAGGGAGCCATAAGAGTTTAGGGAGGCATAAGAGTGGATGGATGGGATAAGGGGTACTTGAGGGAGGCATAAGAGTTGTTAGGGGTATTGTGTTTTGCATTGGAGGCTTTTAGGTGGGCACCCATTCCATTGGGAGGCATAAGTGGCCTCCCCATAGGTCTTACTCTTATGGCTTTCTTGATAAGCCTTGTGACTTGTTGTTGTAATTGTTTTCCCTCTTGTTGTGTTGATGATCTTGTTTTGAAGGATTATGGAATGAATGTAAAATTTTATGTTAAGTTATGTGGAAGCTAGTAGTTGCCATGAGTTGGATTTTCTCCCATTGTATTGTGGTTGGGGCTCGGGGGCCAATGGAGAGGATGGCTTCTCTTCTCCATTGGGTATCTTGGTTGGGAGGAGAGCGTTGCCTCTCCCCTTATTTTGTTGTGAATCAAGCAAACTATTGGAGGAGCTACCTTGTTGATGTTTGAAGCATTGGAGCCTTGTTGATGACAATGAGAAACCACCTTGTATGTTTACCCACCTTGAGTGGAGGAAAAAATGTAATATTGCTTTGTATTTTAGCTTCCATTATTGTAAATTTGTTCCCTCATTAAGTGGAAAATGTTGTAACAAGATGTTGAAGGAAAGTTGTATTGATCTTCACTAGTAAGGTTGTAATGTGGATGGATTTGAAAGTTGAAGGAAAGACAATTTATTTATTCTCCTTTAACTTGGCTTGGAACCTCATATGAGGATGTTGATCTTGTTGAAATGTTAGTAATTCTTACTCTAAAACTTAATGGAAATATGGTTGAAACCCTCTTGAGGGATGTTGGGAAACTTACCTTAAAAAAATCTATACATTAAATCCCATTTTGTTGCTTAAAAGAGATGTATTGAAAAAGTGGAATGTTAGTGTATTTTCTCTTCTTGCATTGTTGGTGGAAAGACTTAAGTTTTTAGATAGCTTTCAATATGCCAATGAAGTAATTTTAGTTCTAGCTCCATTATGTTTTTCTTCATTTAAGAAATTATTGAAAATCCATTTGCAAATTATTGAAGGAAATGAAATCAACCTATTTGAAATCCCATGCAATGTTTATTAAATTGTGTAGAAGGAAATTTTAATGCAAAGACTTTAAACTTACTAAGTTTATTACCCAATACTCCTTAATGCATAATAAGGAAAACTAATATTTTAAATATAATTCATATTAAAGTAATATTAAACTTAATGGAATTACTATTAGTAAATTGTATTAATACCAATATACTAATTATATTTCTTCTATATTAACAAAGTATACTTATACAACTATAGCCAAGTAAGTGACAATAGTTATATATATAAATAAACCTATGTATCTTCATACATTTCCATATGCCTCCTAAGATCTGAGCACGCGGAAAACAATAACTGTCAGGTCGGTGAGTTCTTTTTTTTTTTTGCAAAGCAAACTGTATTCCACGATTATTCGGATATGGAACAGATCCGCCTCTATGAGATTCTCTCCCACGAGTTGCAGGGTAAGGCAGATAGATCTCAATAGAAGATCTTGGTAATTAATTTCATCTGGCCTCCTCGTAACACTCTCACTGTTCTCTAATCGATTCTGATAAAATATCTTGGGGGCGAATCCCGAATTTGTAGATGCATTCGTCACTGAGCAGATAACAACATAGTTGCATCAAAGCATACAAGTGTGTCCCACTTTGTGGCCATAAATATTTTAAAATCTGACTAGTAAATAAATAATTAAAAAATACTATAAAAATTTAAAAAATCGGTAAATTCTGGATGCCCTGCACCTTGGTATTTATAGCCTCTTAAAATGCATGTTTGGTCATTTTATATGTGTTTGGTCATGTTTTGGTTGTCAGACATAGTTTGCTGAAAGTACAAAAACTACAAAAAAGTGGGACACAGTTATATGCTTTGACCCAGGACAACTTGCTTGTTTCAGCGCTCAAAAGAAAAGGAGGGGCTTTGTTTACTACTGCGACCTGGCTGTCTCCCTGTGCAGGCCGCGGCCATGGATCCCGGCAAGAACACTCCTTGCAGCACACAATGAAAGTGGAGGTAACACGCCCTTTTTCGCCCGCCTGTAGCTTCGCCTAACCACCATATTGATTTCACGTGGCTAGGACAGTATAAAATAGCAGGCCGACTGTGTAAAGTTTTAGATTTGTAAAATACAAGTGTAATAAATGAAAGAAAACAGGTGACCCAGTTTGGTGTAGCTTGCACGCAAGGAGAGGGAGTATAAAGTTATAGTAGGTGGCCATTAAAGCCACCCACCCCAATCTTGTTTTCAAACCCAAATTCCAATGATTTTCCCACCGTAAAACTCTTGTCCCTTTTACTTTTTTTCAAATTTCGAAGCACTGTTACACACTCTCATTGATATGTTATATCAATAATCAATTTATTTTATTATGATTATCTAATATGCTCCAATGACTTATACTTGTGTATAATGAAAAAAATATAGTAGCGTATAACATATAAATAAAATATACGTGAGTTGTATGTGAATATAAGTTATAATTAGTGACTGCAGTATAAATACTGAGACATATAGATGTTTAATGAGTATCACTATAAGTTATAATAAATGGTGACATTAGGTTAAATGTTAAGTGAATAAGTATTATTTAGTGTAAAAATGTGTGTAAGATAAGATGTATGAGATAAAGATATAGAGAATATTTAGGCTTAATAAAAAAAAAATTGATCATAATGTGTATCACAATTAATATTATACGTATATATAATCAAATAGTGTTAAGACAGCAATAGAAAATAATAGAAGTGGGAGTAGATATATATGACAAAGAATGTTTTAATTGTTATAAGTAACGAAATTATTATAGATAGGCAATGTGTTAAATATTCAAATTTTTAGGACGTAATAGTTGATATTAAATTATATTACTTTTACTTACTATGATGTAAATAATATATCTCGTTTTGAGATTTTAAATGTACATATAGTATTTATGTATTCTAAATAGAGACTAAATATTATACCTCAAATGTAAAATATAAAACTATTGGATGCCTGTCAAGTGCATGTACAAATACATTAGCTTGAAAGAATTTATTTGCAAACGGGCCATCATATAAGATTATAGAACAATTGTATTATGACGAAACATAAGATATGACACTAAAGACGTTTAGAAAACTTCTCTCTTATAAATGCAGGACATGAATCATGGAAATGAAGTAAAATAATAATAAAAAAAAATTTAGTCGATTTTTGGGTTATATGTTTGTGGAAGCAAGTTCTTGGATCGTCGTCATCGTCGTTTTCGCGGCGTCACATTTGGAGCCTAAAATATAGGAAGATGGACCTTTCCTATCCCCTATCGATGGTAGCATGAGGTACTTTGTCTAGCACATCAGTTGGTCACATGAGCATTAGAGGTTTTTGTCATTGAAGCAATTTTTGGGCATTTAATATCTGGGTTGATTATTCACTAAGGTGGTTGTAAATGGGACTACAACTAAGGCTAAGTCCAAATCCAACATCCTATCAGGGCCAATTTTGTTCCCTCTATTTCCTTTTGTGAACATTTTTTGGGAAAACAATGTTTTTTAGTTGCCACAGTATGATTTGTAGGTTCAATGGGATATGGCTAGACTTACATGCACTCCATTCTTGGATTTACAAGTATTAGAAACCATTGATGAGTATAAATGTGGACATCTACCATTTTGCGAGGGGATTTCTCATTATGGTTTTGACCTAATTCAGGATAGGAACTCTATCTTTGATAAAAGCTAGCTCTTCCAGTATCTCCATTTACTATTGAAACCATTGTATTTTTCTTTCAACCCCCTCACTGAAGCCTTCTCAATCACACCTATTTGGGTAAGATTGGAACACCTTCTATTGTAGTTTTGGAGCGAATTTTGTTTTATATCCATCATAAAACCTTTGGGTTGTATTCTGGTGATAGAATCTCAGACTCAACTCATAGCCCACCCTACCTATGCTCAAATTTTAGTGGATTTGGACACATCAAAGGCCCTTCCAACTCATGTTAAGCTCAAAGATCTTGATCATTCTTTGTTCCAAGCTCTTGATCATGATGGTTTTCCCTTCAAATGTTAGAAATATTTTGATCTAGTTCACCTAAAATATGATTTCTAGAGCTCAAAATACAAAGGACCCAACCATGTTTCATTGTGGAAGTATGCCCTTCCTCCCCTAATTTTTGTGGAAGGAAAAATGGATATTATTTCATACTCAAAATTAACATATGAGAACGATCCTCCAATGTAATAAGATGTGACACATCCTATAGACAAATATTTAGATTTGAACTCTTCGAGGGCGACTCCTATAAGGTAGTGCACTTTGTTTGAAAATCCTATGTTGCTTGAGCAACTGTTGGAACTAGTTAGGTAGGATACAAAGAATCAGTTGTTCACTGGCCCAGTTACTATTTACGAAGTGCAGTTTCCTTGAACAAGAATGTTTCAAAAGATCGAGTCCTTGAATTTTTTTATTCCTTGTGACTCTAATACTAAAAATGTCAAGAAGGAATGGGTTACAACATGTGAAAGGACGAAAGGGTCCCAAGTAGAAAACATGTTAAATGGAAAAATGAATAGTTGAAATTCTTATGTAAGTTGTTAAATGGACAAATGAATAGTTGAAATTCTTATGAAATTTTTCTTCTTTTCATTTTCTAACTTTTGGCTAGGTTAATCATACTTCAGTTGATTGGATTAGTCTCTCTTGGTACAATATTGTTTATAAAATTCAATCTACTTAAAAGGGTTGAGGGCCTTTCAAAATTCCACAACTTTAACGTTATCCAAGAAAACATAAATACATACCAATTTTGAATATGCGCCTAAAACTCATTATGAAATGAAGGTGTTGATTAAACATCATACCATGAAAAAAACACTAATATTGAATCATTGTAACTTGTATTTTTTCATTTTTTTTTTAATTTCAATTACTTCTAAAAGTAACACCTAATTTAGATATATAAATTATAGATAGTAACCAAAATTTATATTTAATCATGCACAAAATACCGTATAAACGTAAAACCAAAAGAATAAACCGATACGTACTCAAAACTTATCTACCATTTCCATCCACATTAGGCGATCCTTTTAGTTTTACAGTTTTAAGACTAGCAATCGTACATGTTGTGTACGATGGAAATGCAAAAGGGGATGGGGCGAAGATTTAAAAATTGAGGAAGTGAAAAGAGGGAGAGGATGAGGGGTGATTAAAAAGGGGTTTGAGGGAGGGAAAGGACATTGTGGTTCATTGTATCATCTATATCTTGAATGCATAATTTAAGTGAGTGTGAATTACATTTAAAGAGGGAAAATCAAAAGACAAGCTGTCAGAGGCAATGCTTTACTACTTGGATGTTGTGAATGATACAAAAACTGTAATGAATTCTTAGCTGATGGCGGGGTCACTCCGCCTCCATCTGATATCTTTTGGTGACTTCATTTTGATAAAGGAAGAGTTGATTTTGGATTTCAATGAGCTAAAACAACTTCCCCAGTGAATTCCACATCACGATCAAATGGCTTTGTTATAAAAAGTTCTAAACTGTGGTTTTTCATAAATAATTATCAAAAGTATTATTTTTTCCATGCCACCTGGAGGTCTCAAAAATATTTTCTTTTTCACATTACATGAGAGAATGGATCAGAATCCTAATATGGATAGTGTAATATTAATCCCAACCTTAAGCTAAATAGCTTTATTTTTGTTACAAGGATGGTTCAGAGTAAAAAGGGTGGCCATGAAGTTGCTGCGTCCGAGGTCCCCGCCATTACCCATGGTAGGAAACCTGCATATCCTAGGAAAGCTTAGGTTTTTGAAGCTTATTATTTATAATTAAATTTCTTTTATAAAAGTAATGTCATTTTTTGAAAAAATGTATGTCAATAATTTTATTTTTGTAATATGGAAATATTTTATGGCTAATATATTTAAATTAAAAAATATTGAAAGATGGAATATTTGATTCTATTAACATGTTAATCATTTCTATAATTTTGAGGCATACATTAATATTATTGGACTCTAAATTAATATGGAATTTGTCACCTACTCTTCTTTTGTCATCATGTTGCATATAAAATATCAGTTTTTCAGTGACACTTGATTCTTTTATGAATGGTATCATTAAAGATATATTCAACAATTTCACACTTATATTAGTCATTTCTGAAACTGCATGAAGCAAATATGATATGATGAAATAATTTTCTAAATCTGAAGATGTGGTCATATTTGTTTTGTATTATAACAAAGTGATCATATCAACCTTTAGTTTTGGAAACTAACGTAATGTAAGTAAAAAATGATTTTAATGCCATCATTATCTAAAGAGAATGCACATAAATCTAGCTTAATGAATATTTCTCATTGGGCTCAAAATAATTCATATTAACTATCAATAATTAACATTAACAATCTATCAAAAATTTACATTTTATTTTCCTCCAAGTGTTAACCATTGGTTAAACATGTTAAATGATTGAAGATTTTATGTTCTTATAGTCCATGAAATAAGATGAAACTTTTGAATAAATTTGAGTTAGCAAAATTATCCACGTTTAGAATCATTTCTCATGATTTATCATCAAAATGAATAAAAATTCTATATTTTCTTAATAAAAAACATATTGAAAAGAAAACACAAGACTAACAAAATGGTAGGAATACATTGTTTTAAAAATATATTTAATTTTGTAAAAATAATTACAAGCAAATATTTTTGAATCAAAACCTAAGATATATATATGGTAAAATAATAAAAAGTAAACCCGAAATTCAATATAAACGTATATGTTTTCACAAATTTGATTATATTTTATTTAAAATTTAGTGTGTATTCTTTTAAGGTGTGAAATATTTTTTTAAAAAAAATTGTTGTTTGCAAAATAATTAAAAAATATATATATATATATTTTTTCCCACCAATCAATCATATTATCTTTATGTAATCTATACACCAACTATTCCATAATATAATATAAAACTAGTAATTGTACATGGAGTGTACGTTGGAAACATAGAAGGGGATGGGGTGAAGATTTGAAAATTGAGGAAGTGTGGCTATGTAAGACACTTTTAGTGGTTGACACATTGGATGAGTGAGGGATGCGATCTGTTAAGCTTTCCAATTCCACTGCTTTCTGTTAACATTTTGTAGAAACATTTACCCGAATTTGTCAAAAAAATTGAGGAATTTGAGGCAAAGAGAAACTTTGAGTGGTCGTAATTTATTTAATGAACAACTAAGTACAAAATTTACTCACAACTATTGATATGTTGTGCATATTATCTAGTGACTAGTTTATAGTTAGTTTACCTTTTGTATCCTCAAATATCATTGGAAATAGAAGATCGTCCTATCCTTGCCATTCTTTCCATATGAAAAATGTTGAATGGCTATATAATCTGCAACCCAACTACATAACTAAAATTAAACCCCTCGTTGATCATCAGTGGATATCCAAGAGTCATGTTACAAATAAAACACACATTAAAATCAAGTCCCCAACACCTGCAACGTTTAGTGAAGAATTTCTCCAAATCATTTGATGTAATTTAGTGCAAGATACAACAAAAGGATGTCATCCACACATATACAAATGGTTGGGTAATATAGCCAACTGGGTCAGTAAATTGTGATTATTCAAATTATGTCACCTCTTCTAATGCAAAAATCCTCTAGAAATTGTAGGGAAAAAATCCCAAACTAAAAGAAGTTATTGAACATCTCTAAAAATTAATTTTATTGTTTATTCAGCTACAAAGCCTAAACAATAAACAAGTAATATACAGGGCTACAAGTCAATATGGAAAAGGTTAAGAATTTTGAATTCATAACAATTAACACTTAACAATGAGCATCTGCTACAACATATTTTCAGTCAAATGGATTGGCATAATTATCTACTAATATACGATTACAATTTTCAAGCTTATGCATATAATAAAAAATACAATGAATGTAGGTTCAGACACAACATTTCTATTGAAAATACTGGAACATGGGCTATTCAAGCTGGCAGTGGATTGATATTTACCATGCTTCATTGAAGAAAACAAATTGTCAATACTAACACTGCATTTACACAGGTCCAAATGTGGCAGATTTTGCTTATAAGGAAAAGAAAGTAGAACATTAGGTTCTTCTAATATTATGCACGCAATGCAGGCCATCCATTACATTTTTAGAAACATTGGTTGTAATGTGATCCTTACCTCACACATGCTTGTGTAATGTATAAAAACTTGAGAAAACCATAATCCCTAGAAAGTGAGAAAGCCTTACAAATTCGACAATCAAATTTTGAAATAATTTATAAAATAATAAATTTAAGTTTCAGAAATCATAAATAGTAACTTTTAAAATTGCAAACTATAGAACCTTGCCAAACTAACATTACAGTAACCTGTCATGGGAGAATATCAAACTCTATCCATCAGAGTTTATAACGGAAACCGGGCTTGAAAGCCAATAAAATATATCAATATCCTTAACACTGCATTTGCATGGTCCAAATGTGACAAATTTTGCTTGTAAGGAAAAGAAAGAAGAACATCCGGTTCTTCTAATATTTTGCACGCAATGCAGGCCATTCGTTACATTTATGACAACATTGGTTTTGTGTAATGTAGAAAAACATGATAAAACCATAATCCCTAGAAAGTGAGAAAGCCTTACAGATTTGACAATTAAATTTTG
This sequence comes from Taxus chinensis, assembly GCA_019776745.2. Taxonomy (NCBI): domain Eukaryota; kingdom Viridiplantae; phylum Streptophyta; class Pinopsida; order Cupressales; family Taxaceae; genus Taxus; species Taxus chinensis. The sequence goes on along the minus strand of CM034147.1, from coordinate 249,847,622 downwards.
AAATAATGTATAAATTAATAAATTTAAGTTTTAGAAATCATAAATAGTAACATTTAAAAATGCAAACTATGGAACCTTGCCAAACTAATAGTACAATAACTTGTCATGGGAGAAAATCAAACTCTATCCATCAGAATTTCATAATAGAAAACGTGCTTGAAAGCCAAAAAAATGTATCTAAATCCTTAACACATTAACAAGTTAAAGATTTTACTAGTAGTAACTTATGCCTTAATGGGCATACTCTAGACCTGAACAAGAATTAGTTGAAAGCTTTGAAAAATAATTAACTGTGTGAAACTAGACAAGGAACAAAATTTCCATTTGAAAAATCATGCAACATGAATAACACATCAATCTATGGAAACAAAGAATCACCTCTTTCCAAGCCCTCGAGAAGAAGTACAATTTAGGAGCACTTTTGACACAAGAAGAATCACACCCTTTGCAATCCCTTTTGCACCATGCATTACAATGTTCCACAAGAAAACATGGATCATAGTCACCAATTATAGGTGACACATTGAAAGATTTAAGAGATTATTAGAACATGCCAATAAAAATTGAGCCTCTAGATGTGCTGAACAAAAAACTAGTATGTTCAAGGTATCATTAAATTTATAAAAGATGGAGCAACTAAGCATAGCAAACTGATGTGAATCATGTTATTACAGTACAAAAACAAGTACAAAGAAACATAAATAGTAAGGTTAGATAAAAACCATAGCAAGAATTGGGGTGTGAAGGAAAAAGACAACAAGTATAATAATTCCAAACCATATGAGACCATGAAAGCAAATACTTCAAATTAATACCCCAAAATAGCATTACATTTATGATTTTTATAGACTGAAAAGGGGAAATTTCATCCCCAGATGTAAGGCCCAAATATATTAACTCGCACACTTATTAAAACCCTCATTGAAAGCAAATATTTAAGAATAGTAATATGTTCTTATAGACTGAAAATGAAGAACTTCCCTAGTATTAGAATAAGATCCAATAGAGACTAAAACTCAAAATGGCTCTGTATCAAAAAATCACATTGCAGGGAGAGAATACAAAGAAAGCCATTGGAAATAGCACAAATTATTCATCTTTTAGCGTAAATACTCAAACAGTGTACAGTGTAAGCTATGAAAGAAAATTAACAAACAAAAATCTTACCAACCGAAGCAAATTTGAGTTATCGTCCACAACTTCCTTTCCGTCAACAACTCTAGAAGAAAAATTCTGTAATTATATACATCAGATTTCTTATTACGCCTTGATGTTCTTGCATATTCAGGGTCAATGTAACGAATGGTACCCATAACATGAGTAGAGGTGTGAGTTTTGGTTGAGGAAATGCACTTGGCAATGCTAAAGTCTGACAAATGTGCTTCAAAATTTTGTCTTCACAAAAGCCTATTAATCTAGGAAGAAATTGACGGCTTTTTAAAAAAGCCACAAGAAAACCCTATACTACCTTTAATATTTGCAACAACTATACTATGGTAGAGAGGCGCTAGGGTTTTGATCAAACAATGGTTGTTGTGGAATCGGTGCAATGCTTTGGGCGGAAGAAGACGACGAATACTTGAAAATATATATTTATATAAGGAAATCATAAAATAATTATATTTTTGTAGGAATTTACAGCCACATATAATTCGAAATTCCAGGCCTGCAGTGCCTCTCAAAACACAACCTGTCGTTTATGCGCATTTGGTGAAACATTGAAAAAATTGGGCTATTAAAGGAAAAATTGGTCATTGTTTACTTGAAAATTGACTCATCCGTTGAGAAAAACATATATGAAGTCGATTTATAAAGAGTATACAAGAGAAGACATTGAATCTGGTCCCATACCTGATAAAAAAAACCTTCTAATAAGTATACACACAAACTTGGTACAAAATCCTCTAAAAATTATACTGGAGGAACCATTAAATCTAAATACCTTCCTCCTATAAGTTTTGCAGAGAATGGTGCTACAAATACCACGCCCTAGTAAAATAAGTGGTAAAAACAAAAGACGTGAATCCAATGAAGCAGAGGCCATACCTGACATGAAAACAATGTAGAGTATAAAAATGGCAGCCAAAGAACAAATCCTTTCCTTGTTTTTTCCAAAAGTGGCCGCCCAAAGCATGCAACTAGAGTTCTTCCCTCGAATCTTGCCAACCATTCTGCATGTAGCTGATTTGGGGAACTGCTGCATTCAACATGCAACTGCTAAAAATAGCAAAAATGTTTAAAAGCCTGTCAACCTGTCAAATTTAACTCTCTGTCATGAACGACCACAACCTCTTTCTCATAGGTGCAACACCTTTTGGCGTAAAAAAACAAAAAAGTAATAATATCTACTACTTGTGGTGCCTATCCCACACGCAGATTTGCAATCAACACGAACCTGCGCAAAAGATTCATGACCATCCCCATCAATCATTGCACCCGGCCTCCAACCGCCAACCCCATGCCCTATGGCATGAAAAACTACAAACGGAATAAATCTTTAATTGCAAGGAATTTAAAACCAAATAGCATATTCGGTAACGACAGAACAGATGCAACCATTTATCAGTGTCTTATTGACTTCAAAAAGAATCACAATTTAGGCAGCCATCAGTACTTACGTAATCCAATGCAAGAGTTTCCTCGCGAAACAATTTAATAGAACTGTAACGTCGTAAGTTTCAAGGCTTTCTCATATGCTCGCAACGATGTTCGCCTGTTTGTCTCTCTGTATTTGGCCGTAGTCGTTTGTCTAAGCGATGTCTCCAAGCTGTCTCGATATTCCATTATACCCTGCAAAAGGCTATTTAAGAATGAAGTCATTGGAGTTGTAAGTAATAATTGCAGTCAAGTTCATTCATCATGCCTTCCAAGTTGCAAAATGAACTCGATCTCCCTGCTATCGACCTCTCACAATTCCCTTTCAAGTTTGAGGCACTGAAAAACCTTCAAAACCATCCGGGGGTAGCCATAGTTAGAGATGCCTGCAAAGAATGGGGATTCTTCCGCGTTCTGAACTCTGGAATTCCAAATGATGTTTTCCAAAATATAGAGTGTGTTGGCCGCGACCTGTGCGCCATGCCCCCGGAGGTTAAGGATAGAATCATCACACCCGTCCCCCTTGAGAGCTACTCTCGATCGCCTTCCAAGGAAAGCTTCTGGTTCCCGTCGTCGCCTCATTCAGATTCAGTCCTCGCCGTGTGTAACAAGCTGTGGCCTGAAAAGGGTAACCCTAAGTTGTGGTAAATTATCTTAATCCACCTTTGGTTTGTTTTTATGAGAACAACTTCTTTGTACTAATTGCCCTCAGTCTCAATATCATATATGTTTGTAAGGTTGATTGGTCAAGCAATTAATAAATCCAGTGCAAAAATGGTAAATAACCCATTAGTTGGTTGATCTGTCAGCCTTCCAAACACATGTGATAGATAGGTTCTTAAAGATATTAATTGAGTTTGTGATATTTCATGACAGCGAGACAATTGAAACATATACAGTTAATTTGTCAGAACTGCAACGCAAAATCAGTATTATCATTTTGGCGAGTTTAGGGTTGGAAGTAGAGACTTTCTACCATTCTGATTTCGAAAAAGGCATATCTTACATGCGTATAACTCAGTATAACTCTAATAAAAAATTCAGAGAGGAAGAGGAAGAAAAGGAGGAGGAAGCTCTTTTCGCACATACTGATATCGGCTGCTTTACTATCCTTTACCAAGACAATAAAGGTGGTCTCCAAATTCGATCCAAACAAGGGAAGTGGCTAAACGTCAAACCTGTCCCAAATTCCTTTGTTGTCAACATAGCCGATTGCCTTAAGGTCTCAAGACTATTATCACTCTATAATTTATTTGTATTTATGATAGATTTGTTAGCCCTACGAGATTCATGACTTGACATGTATTAAAATGGGGATTGAGTGCAGGCATGGAGCAACGGCAGGTATCGCAGCGTAGAACATCGAGTTGTTTATGATGGGTGGATGAATCGTATATCTGTACCGTGGTTTGTCCACTTTCCTCATGATAAACAAATTTGGGCTCCTGAGGAGCTTGTGGACGACGATCATCCACGGCGTTACAAGCCTTTTATTGTTTCTGAATTCAAGCAGCGAGCTGTGGATAATTTCTCCTCCAAAAAAGAAAATATGACAACATTTCTCGACAGTTATGCCGGGTTATCTGGTGCTTCGGATAAGTCTTTAAAATGATATATCCATTATTCTTAGCAATGTAGAAGCAGAAAATTGCAATTGCAAGTATGTTTAGAGGGACGTTAATTTTTATTTAAATTTTAATGGAAGTAATTGTTTCAGCCTCTTCATATGTCACGAAAATTTGTAAATGCCTTACCAAGCACACCCGAGATATGGTGTGGTAGTAATTGTTTTGGCCTCTTCTTATTATTGCATATAAAACTCTGTATTAATTTATATGTCATCTTTTTACAATCATACTAAAAATAAATAATGTTTAATGCACCTTATAAAGATTTTATTAATGGATATGTCCACATAAAATAAATAAGGAAACTGCTAAACCAACCTAAAATGGATACATATCTATAATCCTAATTCTATTTAAATAAAATCATTATATAACCGAAATTTGGTAATTTTGACTATGTAATAATAAAATTTACACATATTCTATAAGCAAGTAAATACAATAAATGTAAAAATGTTAAATGTTGTTTTCAAATTACACACATATTTAGATATTTTAAGCTGTAATATATTCACAAATTTTTGTTATCGCCATCTCTTTCAACTTATAAATTTGAAATATAACCATTTTAAATATAAATCTATGTACAAATATTTATGTTGAAAAGTATTGAAATACATGAAAACTTCCTACCTATTTTTATCATTATTATGATGACACTAGTGCTTTGGACAATTTGAAGGGCACTAATGAAAAATTCTCATCTCTCTAATTTTTTTTCACAGGTATAGGTGGCCGTCATTTTTATATGCTATGAACATAGACAACTACAAGGGGATTGCTAGAGATTTTGAAAGACACCCTTCTTATTTTACGTTTCATGGAGTATAAGATCTCTCTGTGTTTTATAGATGGATTTTAATGCCTCTTGTGCGTTTTCCCTCAAATTGTATGCATTCTTGTGTATGTACGTATATCCTCTCTATATGTTGTTCTCTAGATTCCTTTTGGGAATGGGCACTGAACTAACATGTATTTCATGTGGGTGTTTTGTTTTTTTTTTCCCTATGAGTTCTCCCAGATCTTTTGTATTCCTTGTTGTTATTAATATGCTGTGGGATTTTAGATGGAAGGAATATCATTACAGAAAACAATGATAAACATGCAGAAAACTAACCTTAAATACTGTCAATGCACTACAACATTTTGATTGATATAAGTCACAAATTTTCCATTAAGTGAACCTCAAATTGTGAAACATGTTTTTCTTTTTCGAATTTCAAACTGCAACCCTAAAGTTGTATCTAAAGTTGCAAAGGTGCTTTAAGGGAAATTTAAATTATGAGTTTAAATGGAAATTTATCATGATAAGGACATATTTAACTCGTGATTTACATCATTCCTAATCGTGATTTATATTGGGTGTAAGTTATGAATTATGTCAGGGTTAAGTCATGACTTGAGTCTGGTTTAAGTCATAATTTGAGCTGGGTTTAAGTCATGTCTTAACCAGGACTTAGAAAATGACTTAAAATGTCATTCAAGATGTGATTTAAGAATCAAATTTACTTACACTTTATTTTTCACTTTAGATTCAACTTTAGTTTCTATTTTAGGTTTGAATTTTGGTTTAACTTTTACTTGCAATACTAATTATGACTTTAATTGCTATGGTAATTCTGATTTTAATTAAAACATTAGATTGACTTAACATCCAACTAAGTCCAAATTTAGAATTTACAATTATATGGAAAATATTGGATCATTTCTCAAATCTTATTTGATATTATTAATAATAAAAATATGTTTTAAAATTATACCATTATAACTATATAAATATTATTGAATGTAAATTATAATGTTATACATAGCAATGCAAATATTGTATTAGTGAAATTTAAGTAAAATGTTTAATGCACATATAAATACACATGTATAAAAAAATGATAAATTAAACAAAATAATAAATCAATGTAATAATACATTAGATATGATGATAATGTATTATAAATATAGTTAAAAAGTCATAATTTGTTGGCTGACCCTAAACATTAGGGTCATAATGCTTAATTTCATTATTCCAATGTTAATCCCAAACTTGAGAAGAATCACTCTCACTCACACCTCTTAATCCATCCCAAGTGTGAAAACCCCCTCTTCTTTAAGTTGTTTTGGGATTGAATAATTTCCTTAATTATGAAAACCCAAGTACTCATGATCATCCATTGATACTTAGAATCATTTTTCCACGTGAAATCTAGGACAATTTTGTGCTCTGCCTAAATAAAACGAATTGATTATGTTAAGAATCAATAATCACATTATTATTATTGTAAATTAGTTATATTATGTCAGAATATATGTTAGTAGTGTGTAGCTATGTTATGTGGGAATGCATATTAATATGTTTGTGTGTTATTATATTAGTTAGCTAGGCGATACTTGTTAGTTTGTGTGGTTACGTGAGTTGTTTCAACAATTCTTTAACATGACATTAATAGAGATTTGGAGTGGATTAAAATCTACTTAAGTTATGGACATTAAGAAGGTATACTATGTAATCATATTTGTAGAATAATCGATGAATATTTGAGTTTATTATCAATGTAATTTTATCAAAATATCATTTATTATTAGAGTAATTTTTTAAATAGGATACAAGGTCTTAATTATTTTGTCAAAAGTGAACGATGGAGGAGGTTGAAACCCTTCTGAGGGTGTGCGATCTCAACATAAAATAAGAAAAATCAGAGCTGCAAACGAATGAAACACGTATGCGTTCTAATATAACGCAATCACGTTATAATTTATTTGGTTTGGTAATCCTTGATCCTATAAGACGTACTCATTATAATTCATACGTGTTATGTGAAGTTATAAACAAAAAAAATAGCTTGAGCCCTTATCATTTTAACTCACCCAAAACGTAAGTTTTAGAGCCAAACCGTGCCTTGGTGTTTTGTTTTTTAGTTGTATCTTTCTCAAATGATCATCTGAGAATCGCCGCAAAGATCCAAATCAACGATGGCACCAAGGAGAAGAGGTAGGAAAAATTATTTGAAACATGCATGGATAAAAGGATATAAGGATACACACAAAGTATTACAAGCTTTAATAGTTCACTTTTTCCATCCCTAAGGTGCTCCCAAAATCTCAAACTCCAACTCCTTCTACAAATCCTTAGAGCTTTATCATTCACTTTTCTTAATAGTTCACACTTTGCAAATACTAGCTCAATGCACCAAAAAGAATTAGAAAATTGAACCATGACTGAAAAAATATTTCACTGTAGTGTTCTATATCTTACCCACTCTTATTAGGATTGACAGAGATTGTTTAAATGAGAAGGGTTCATATTCTTCGTAAGAAAAAATTCAAAGAGAGTCATCACAATTTTATGCCTTTCATTTTCTAATATGTTGAGAATGTCTCTCCAGATGCATTACTCAAATGTTTGAGAATGTATATCTAGATGCAATGACATTCTGATACAGACACTCAATGATTTCTGATTGTCTAATCCAATCCAATTCATGTTATTACCTCTAAATCCTTATGCATTTCGAGTTATTTGGAAATCACATCACACCCTTCACTAGGCTTCATGATTACCCCTATATTTTTGAAGGCGATTTTAAAAGCATCCATGGGTTTATCATAGAAGAAATTATCAATGAATGGAAGGTCACTAAGCTGTAGGCCATGCGAATCCCATTCAGAACTAAACAAGAAATATTTACTAGGTGATTGATAACCCCTATGTGTTCTTAGCCATTCCCCTATTACTATGATTATAATTTCCATGTCGCTTGAGGCATCAAAATATTTTGGTTATAATGGACCTCTTGTTTTGCTCCCTCAACTTTTTCCTTTCTCTTTCCATTGTGCTTAGCTTCACCATTTTTCCTCTACGTCCATGAACACTGCTCTCAATAACTATATGTCTTTACGACATATGCATTAGAAAATATGAAACATATATGTTAAGAAAATCTAATCCCAAAAAGAGGAAAATAAGCATGCATCAATACCGACAACAGAGTTCGTACTGATATTATGGTTGGATGAGGATTGTCTCTCGAGGATCATATTCATATTCAGTGTATCACTGACGAAGAGGACAAATCCCTTGTCAAATTGTTTATTAGTATGACATGGAAGATGAGAAAAGAAAATGAAATCTAGAGAATTAAATTTCTTGGGTAATTAGTACTATCGATATTACTAATATGGATTTTGACTTTCCTGTAAATTTAATCATTGTCCCTTTAGAGCACTGAGACAAAAATCATATATCTTAGATAGGTGATTTCTCAAACTCCATGTAACCTAGATATGTCTTGTAAAATCAAAAACCTCCGCATAGGGACCCTCTATAAAATCCTCTCTCAGTTTTTTCCATCTCTATTTAGTTCTCTCGTTGTACATTATTCGCAAATGTGTAAAATACTGCAGTTTGAGTTAGTGTAAGGCTGTTAGACGTAATATTTTGCAAACGGTATCTTGTGGCACCAAACCGAATTCACCAAAATGTTCGTATGTCTTGGTGAATACTAGATCAATATTTATTTTTGTGGAGGGTGTTGCCATTGCTTCCAGGATACCTCGTCCGGCTGTAGTCCCTTAAGATCCGTGAGGGCAAAAAATTCTATATCTTCGACGGGTGATTTGTCAGACTCCATGGAACCTAGAGACATTTCATTAGATCCTACACCTCTATGTAGGGACCCTCTAAAAAATTCTCTCTCATTTTTTTCCATCTTGATTCGGTTCTCTCGTTGTCCTATTGTTTGCAAACACGCCAAATACTACAGTTTGAGTCAGTGTAAGGCTATTAGATGTAATATTTTGCAAACGGTAGCTCGTGGCACTAAACCGACTACGTAAAAATGTCTGGATGGCCTCATGAATGCTACGAGAGGTGTCATTATGGTGTTAGGTCATGCCGATTCTTCTGGGCTACCTCGTCCAAGCGTAGTCCCTTAAGAGCATTGAGAGCAAAAAATGCTATATCTTTAATGGGTGATTTCTTGGACTCCATGGAACCTAGAGATATCTCGTTAGATCCTAAAATTTTGTGTAGGGACCCTATAAAAAATCCTCTCTCTTTTTTTCCATCTCAATTTGGTTCTCTCGTTGTCCTATTTTTTACAAACACACCAAATACTACATTTTGAGTCAGTGTAAGGTTGTTAGATGTAATATTTTGCAAACGGTAACTTGTGGAACCAAACCGACTGCACCAACACGTTCGTATGTCCTAGTGAATGATACGAGAGGTTTCTTTTCGGTGCGGGGTGGTTTCATTGCTTACAGACTACCTCGTCTGGGCGTAGTCCCTTAATAGCCCTGAGACAAAAAAAACTATATCTTTTACATGTGATTTATCATACTATGTGGCACCTAGAGACATCTCATCAGATCCTATGCCTCTGTGTATGGAACATATATAAAATCATCTCTCAATTTTTTCCATCTCAATTCGCTTCTTACGTTATCCTATTGTTTGAAAATGTGCCAAATTTAGTTTAAGGTTATTAGACGCAATATTTTTCAATCAGTAACTCGTGACACCAAAACGAATTTGCGAACACATCAGGATGGCCTAGTGAATGCTACTTGAGTTGTTTTTTCAGTGTGTGGAAGTTCCATTGCTTTCGAGATACCTCATCTGGGCGTAGTCCCTTAAGAGCCCCGAGACCAAAAAATTCTATATCTTGGACAGGTGATTTCTCGGACTCCTTGGAATTTAGAGACGTCTCGTCAGATCCTACACCTCTATGTAGGGACCCTCTACAAAAGCCTCTCATAGGTTTTTCCATATCGATTCAGTTATCTCGTTGTATTATTGTTTGAAAACATGCCAAATACTGCAATTTGAGTCAATGTAAAGCTGTTAAATGCAATATTTTGCAAACAGTAGCTCGTGGCACCAAATTGACTATGGTAGCACGTATGGATGGCCTAGTGAACACTATTTTAGTCTTTTTTTAAGTGCGGGGAGGTGCGATTACTTATGGGCTACTTCGTCTAGGCGTAGTCCATTAAGAGCCCCGAGACCAAAAAATTCTATATCTTTGACAGGTGATTTCTCAGACTCCGTGGAACCTAGAGATGTGTCATGATATCCTATACCTCTATGTAGGGACCCTCTACAAAATCCTCTCTCAGTTTTGTCCATCTTGATTCGGTTCACTCATTGTCCTATTGTTTCCAAATGCTCCAAATACTGTAGTTTGAGTGAATGTAAGGCTTTCAGATGTAATATTTTTCAAACAGAATCTCATGGTACTAAACTAATAGTGCACATGCATCAGGGTGGCTAGGTAAATGCTAGGGGAGGTAGTTTTTTGGTTTCCAAAGCTCATGGTTATTCCATTCTACCTCATTTGGGAGTTCTTATTCAATGACTGGATTGGCTTAAGAATGGTTTTTTTCTCAATTTACTTAGTTTGGATTTCCAAAATCTACATTTTCTTCTAAAATTTTATTGACAATCACAAAAACATTTTGTTCATAGTCTTAACTCAGACATCCCTTCATTGTTATACCTCTAGTCTTTGAATGCAAATAAGACACTTTTAGGCTTATGAAAAACTTACCTTGAAATTTTCATCTTCTTGATGCCTATACACCTTCCTTCAATGTTTCTACAGTCATAAAAGAGTTTATCAACCACTAAATACAATACATTCACTTTTTCCTTCCTATACTTACCTCATATGCACTTGTCTCCTTGCTTAGTTCACAGAGCTAGCATGCATGCATGTGATCCTTGGTCTTCCTTAGGCCTCTTGAGGATTTAATCATGATACAACATATCCAACAATGTTAAAACACCCATGAAAAGTGATTTCAAATTCCTAGAACACTCTTTTCCATCCTTAAAAGAAAAATTGTCCTATCTAGTCCCTTAAGACCATGCTCTTGGAAGGACCATGCACATAGAATTTCACAATTTCCCAAAATTCTAAAATAGGTTCATTAATTCACATTCCAATAGCCCAACATGATGCCAAAGTTTTAAGTCTTTCTTGGGTCTACAACTCTCTAAATTTCCCTTTTTGTATTTTGTTCTTGAAACTGTCAACTGGATCTCCTTGAGGCAACTGTCGTGAACTGGATATTTTCTATAAGGATTCAGTAAGAATTAATTACCATTTTGGGAAATCATTAAGCTGTTTAAGATATTTAGAAAATTTCATGACCTACTTCTCAATATTCTTGGTACTTCCTTTGTAAAGTGACCGTCTAAATTAGGCCTTAGACTAAGATGACTGGTTCTCTTTAGGATTGTCAAGAAAATCTTAAAATATAACCAATGAAAAATTAAAATTATCTTTTAATCCTTTCAAGGAATCACCAAACATTGTTCATATAAAATGTAAGGCCCAAAAATGTTGATTTGATGCTTAAAATATCTTGCACTAGCATACTTTTCACTATGATTTATAGTCTAGCTTGAGAGCCTAAAATTGGCAATATCTTCTAACATATTGTGATTCAAGATCTAAAATTTAATAAGTAGGCTTGTATAATCATGTTGAAGATGATTCTTTTACCAGTGAGCTTGAAAGGATTGCATATCTTTCTCTTTTGAGGTCTTTTCCTTTCCAAATCTGTACATGCAAGGGTTTCTTGGCATACAATAAGACTTTAGATGATTTATTGACCATTTTCACTATGTAACACTTAAAATAGATTCATTTTAGTCACCTAGAATCATATTTCCCTTTTTTCAAAGTAATTATCTAGCAAATATTACCTTTAATCCATAGAAATGTATGCTAAACCCACTGTCATGCCTCCTTCTTAACTATGCACTCAGATTTCTTAAGGACTGTGTCTAGAAAAAGGGCATATTTCTTATCTTATTCACCCATAGGATAATAAAATCATCTTTACCAAGTATGATATCATTTGGATCTACTAAAACATACAATATTCTTGGAGATTCAAGGTCAAAAAATGCACAAATACTTACTAGCACGTCTAGTTCAGGACAATATAGTTTTCACCATTCAGGCACATTGAAAATGCATGTATAAATGTGTATAATGCTTGCATATATCATTATGGAAGAGTTCCATTTAATTTTTCTAACTCTTCGTACCTCTCACATCACTCTGATATCACACCTCATAATAAGATCCCTGAGACCAAAAAATGTTATATCATCAACGTGTGATTTCTTAGATTCCGTGGCACCTAGAGATGTCTCACTAGATCCTACACCTCCTAGTTGGGACCCTCTAAAAAATTATTTCTTGGTTTTATCCATCTCCATTTGGTTCTCTCATTGTGTTATTGTTTGCAATAGTGCAAAATACTGTTGTTTAAGTTAGTGTAAGGCTGACCGATGCAATATTTTGCAAACAAAATCTCTTGGCACTAAAACAACTGTGCCAAAATGTCAAGGTGGCTAGGTAAATGCTAGGGGAAGTGTCATTTTAAAGGAAAAATATCCCGGTGCTTCCAGGATACCTAATCCGGGCATAGTCCCTTAAGAGTCTTGAGACCAAAAAATTCTATATCTGCGAAGGGTGAATTCTCAGACTCTATGACACATAGAGATGTATCGTTAGATCCTAAAACTCCACATTGGGATCCTCTACGAAGGCATGTATCGGTTTACTCCATCTCCATTTGGTTCTCTCATTGTACTATTATTTGCAACAGTGCAAAATATTGCAGTTTGATTCAGTGTAAGGTCGACCGATGAAATATTCTACAAACGAAAGCTCTGGGTACCAAACAGACTATGCCAACATGTTGAGTTAGCCAGGTAAATGCTAGGGGAGTTGTCATTTTGAAGGCCAAATCTCCCGGTGTTTTTGGGATACCTCGTCCTTGTCTAGTCCCTTAATAGCCTTGAGACCAAAAATTGCTATATCTTTGACGAGTAATTTCTCAAACTTTGTGGCACCTAGAGATGTCTCGTCAGATCCCACACCTCCATGTTGGGACCCTCTATGAAATAATGTCTCTTTTTTCTCCATCTCCATTTGGTTCTCTTGTTTTGCTATTGTTTGCAACGGTAAAAAATACTACAGTTTGAGTCAGTGTAAGGATGTTCGATGCAATATTTTGAAAACAAAATCTCGTGGGACCTAACTTACTTTGCACACGCATCGGGATGGCCTGATAAATTCTATGGGAGGTGTTGTTTTAGTTCCCTTCACTCCCGGTGCTTCTAGGCTACCTCGTCCGGGCGTAGTCCCTTAAGAGACCTGAGACCAAAAAACTAGTATATCTTCCACGGGTGATTTATCAGACTCTGTGGAACCTAGAGAGGTGTCATTAGATCCTACACCTTCACGTTAGTACCCTCTACAAAATTCCATCTTGATTTTCTCCATCTCAATTTGCTCCTCTCGTTGTCCTATTGTATACAAAAGCATCGAATAGTCCAGTCTGAGTCCTTGTAAGGTTGTTCATTGCCAACCATGTGAATAATATAGCTGGTTCATATAATGTAGGTGGTGAAATGAGAATTTTAATAAGTTATTTTTACAATATAGGTGGTGAAATGAGAATTTTTGTTTATTGTTCCTTTCTAATATTTAATTTCCCTTAGCTTCACTTGGCTTCGAAAATAATAAATTTTCTACTAACAGTGCCAACCACGTGAATGTGGAAGATTTTTTACACCACTAACCTACATAAATAAATTAATAAGTAATTAAATAGAATTTTAAATCGTACAGAATTTAAAAAAAATCATTAAAGTAAAAATTCAAATTAGAAATTCATGAAGAACATACCTTTGTAAATTCAATCCAATGAACCACATGGATCAACTCTACTCTTGACAGTAGCAAGAATAACTTCATGATTGTATTCACGAACCTTCCAAAGATTATTTTTTAATGGCCTACCTTGATATTTGATCAGTTTAATATTTGTTGCAAAAACCAAATGTGAATAGTGAAATATCTTTCGATGTACTTCATAGCGTTAAAAAAACCAAGTGTTTGAATGTTTTATAGAATATCATCGAAGCCAAGTTCCAGTCACTACCACTAACCTAGTGAGATACTCAAGGCCTTCACCCTTAATGATTGTGTAAATAAATTTTTTTCCCCTCTACACATCGAGACAAGAAGTAGTCTGTTCCCTCTTTATCAAATTCTATCACAATAATTACAAAAACGTGCCCTACATCACAAAGTAAAACTCAACTCAAATTTAAAATACATTAAGATTTGATCTTTTAATAATTTATAAATCTAAAACATGACATACATATGTAACTTGTTGCACTAAATAAGAGACTTGGTAAAAGTTGGGTGATGTTGTCATAACACTGCAAGTTGTAATGTTCATCGAACTTCATTTACATTGTCGAGTGGAATTAGAGGTCTAAAAATGATTTCGTCCACCCACTATTGTGACTCACATTTATTCTACACAAAATTAATGCATGATATATAAAAACATGCCATGCATCTAGTATAAAGAGTCCAAGAACTTGCATTTGAATTGCGGAATGAGTGCATATTACTTGATCATGTAACTGTCATAGAATCTTCATAGCTTGCCAAATGATTTTCCTCTATCAACTAGAAATATCTATGAACTGTTGAATTTTCTTAAGAGCCCATGTTCTTGACACACCAAACAACAATGCTTCTTGCATATGTAAAATTAGCACCATCCTTGAACTTTAACTCTTCTCCTACAAGTGCTCTTTTCACACATACTCTTTCATCATCATGCTCTCCTTTCCCATGTCTCACCTCAATAAAACTCCAAATATGTTGTACACATGTTTCTTTATGCATCCTGCTTAGCCAATAAAACATTCATGCATTCTTGAATTGTGATGTATAGTTTTCTGACCAAATGTAATGTTGATTAAATAGAATTTTTCTCTCATCCAAGTTTGCATAAAACACTTGGAAAAACCCTTGCACATATTTTGTAGAATGTGTCTGATCATCACTGATATAGAAATGTCACTCTATAAATATTTTTTGATATTGCTCAGTGCTTCCCGGAGAGTGCATGAATGTCATATGCACGAAAATAACAACTTGCACCGAGTTATAGTATTAAGACTAAACCTACATTTTTGGATGCAATGTGTAATTATCTACGAAGTCAACTATTGACATAATAGTGCCAAGTAGGAATGTGTCCTTGCTTAACTTGAATTGTTCTTCCAACCATCGAGTTCTAGGTGTGTGCCTTGCATACTCATAAACAATTTCCTCTCTGAATTTGACCAAATATTCTATTACACATACGTGTTCTGTAACAAGATCACACCTATTAGATTATTTTCCATCTTTTAATTGATATGCCACCAATTTATATTTGCTGAAACCAACCAATTATTTTTCTATTGAATCTGCACCTTCCTCATGGATACAACTTATTATATTTGGCAAGCCACCACATACGTTGCACGTTCCATCTAAACATGCTTTGTTATAAAATAAATTCTACTTGATTTTTCAAAAAATATTGTTGGAATAAATTCCCTTAAATATTTTAGTGAGAAATTTAACCCACACTCTAAGAGCATGATGTCAGTATGCAAAACATGACATAATTGAAAAAAAAATCATAATGCATTGAAAATTCAACATGATTCTTGCAACAACAAGTGACACGTGAGTCATTGATTTTTACATAGAAAGGTTTGTATATTTAAAAGAATCTTTGGATAATGTTAATTTGTGGATTTTCATTTTTAAACTTAGAGAACAGTTGTGTTTGAGTCATATCTATGAAATATTTTGTAGACGATTCATTATTACGAGAACCTATTCTTCTTTTTACTGTATCTCTTCTATTAGGTGACACCATTGTGTTCTCATTCCAAAATTTTACAATTAATTATTTTAGAATATTAGATGTATTCTTGTCTTTCCATGGGAGTCTACTATAGAAAGCCTAATAGTTAGTGTTATTGACTGACTCAAGACTTTTGCATCTCCCTATTGATTTCATTAGTATTTTTCTGTTTAGCTTCAATGCACTACTTGTTTTTCTAATCAAACATTTATTAACTATTTTATCACTTACTATACAATTAGTAAGTGCATGCCATGTAACATTATTATCTTTGGTGCATTTTTTGGAACCTATAGTTTCATATGCTTTATGTATATTTTCAACAATTGACACATTTTGATAAAAAACATTATAATTTCTTAACCCTAGGGTCTTCATTATAGGTCTCATCTTAATTAATTTCATCAATGTAACAAATAATTGACATCTTTGTGTGTCATTTAAATTCACAAAGTAATTATCCCAAATTCCCTTAGATTTTCTTCTCACATTTCTGTCAGACAGTTTTTTAGGCATTGGTTTTATAATGTTTTCATCAATTTCAATTACGTGAATTTATTTTCTTTGCAAAATGTAAGGAGATGTTCTAAGAGGTGAAGATTCATTAAAAGGGTCACTTTCTTCATTCAGTGTTTCCATACAAAATTCAGGATTAACATTTGGATTCTCAGGTAAAGGTTCAACATTTGGATTCTCAGGTAAAAGTTCAATTCTTGGATTCTTAGGTAAAACTTCAAAATTTGGATTCTTAGTTAAAGCTTCAACATTTGGATTCTCAGGTAAAGGTTCAAGTCTTAGATTCTCAAGTAAAACTTCAACATTTGGATTCTTGGGTAAAGGTTCAATAATTGGATTCATATCAATTTCTTCATCTATACAAACATTATCATTCAATTCAATATTAACATTCATAGAAAAATCATAATCCTTAAAGATACATTAGATACATTTGATATTATAGAAGTACCTTGCCCTCCACGAAGTTTTTGCATCTTCTTCAATTTCTTAATTATCAACTCCTCCAATTGCTCCGATGTATTGTTATTGACTTTATTTATGTCCTTACGTCGTTTTTTGTCACTCATGATTGCAGAATAATATATTGTAGTGTAGGGGACAAGATGAAGTACTAAAAATTCACAAAGAATGTACATGAATCTACATACTAGATAGAAATACAATAAAAACTTGTGAAGGAAGGGAAAAGACATCGGGGGCCCAATAAATATGTAAAGAGCATAACACGTACACCTTATACTGTATCACTTTTTTTATAGGCCATTCCTTGAGGCTTGGATCCAGTTTGGATCCCCAAGCCTGAGGCATGGACCTGCACAAACACAACAAACCGCATGTTTTTGTAGGAAAATGAAAAAAATCCACTTCTGCCATGATAAATCAACATAAAATGATTGATTTGTTTAAAATCATTATACCACGATGTAGATCAGATTGTCTACTTTCTAAAAATATAATTTTTCAAATTTTCTGACTAATATAAGGTTTCCATAATATTTATTTTCTAAAAATGCCTTTTTATAGCTATTTTTTGAAGTTTAAACACGTTTATCTTTTGTCGTGTAACTTTTTTTGGCTCATCAAAATTGGAAAAAGAATACCAGGACAAATTCTATACATGGTCAGAACTCCGTTATGTTTTTAAATTTAAACTATTTGTACTAGAAAAGTCATTAAAAAATAAATACTCGCTAAAAAAATATTGAAAAAATGTAGCCCAAACTAGATGCTCCTAGCTATCTTTCTACCAAAGGGTTTTCAAAAATAATAAATGCTTCTCAAAAAATGATGGGGGGGCACAAATGTCACTCTGTTATGTTTTTTAACAAAAAAAAAAGCACATATTGATATTTTAGTTATTTGACCCACTTAAGCTTATCTGTTTTCAGTAAAATTTAGTAGCTTAGAAACTGGACTTAAAATTCTACGATTCATGTTTATACAACATCTTCCAATTTTGAGTGTAACTATTTCAAAAAATTTGTACAAGTTGAAGTTTTATATTTTTTAGAAAAATGCGTCCACTTAAGACCCCCTTTTGGCCCCCCAACTTGGTGCACTTACCCTATGATATCTTATCTTGTGGCCATAATATACATCAGAATTTCTACAAGTCTCTTATACAAGGTTGGATCGACTATGGACCCCTTTATCTTCTTTCTTAGCTTGGTTCTAGTGATAACATGCGTTGGTGTTGGATTACTATTCACCATTTTAAATCTTAAAAAAAATCATTTGTGTACTTATTTTAACATATTAAAATGCCATCTTGTAATCAATTGAATTCAATATCGATAAAATACTTCATAAGACTCAAACATGTTGTCTCAAATTCTCTTGTCATTGCATTTTAACAATTCAAATGAAAAGTTTCCTATGAGAATTATATCATCAACATAGAGACAAATGATTAAAAATTGACCTTGTGAATTGATGTCCATGTATAATGTAGGCTCAAAATTTCTTCCACTAAACCCATTTCTTAACAGGTATGAGTCAATACGACTATATCAAGCTCTTGGTGATTGCTTGAGGCCATAATTTTTTTTTTTGGAATTTGTATACTAAGTATTTAGATACTTCAATTTCATTAATTGTTGGCTTTTGCACATACACTTCCTCTTCTACAAAACTATTCAAGGATGTCAATTTACCATCCATTTAATATAATTTACAAATTCTTTGTGTTTCTATTGTTAAACAGTGTTATGACTATTTCAAGTCTTGCTATTAAGCAAAATGTCTCATTATAACCAACTCGAGATTGTTGTATAAAGATCTTTGTAAATTATCTTGCTTTGTACTTTTCAACATTACATTCTACATTGTACTTGGTCTTACAGACCCATTTCACACCAATTGCATCTATTCGTTTAATAAGATTTATTAAATTACATGTAGCATTTCTTTCAATTTAACCAATTTCATCATCCATTACATTTATCCTAATTTCATATATTTCTGCTTCTTCAAAATATCTAAGATCATGATGAAATCATGCAAAACTAGAATATAAATAATTATTGTTCACCTTGAAAGTGATCATAAATATCCTTGAGACATTTTATTTTCCTTGAAATTTCTCTTAGACAAGATATCATTGTGGCTAATGTAGGTTTTAAATAATCACTGTTGCGATAATTTCCTCCTTGTCGAGATGGTTCTAGAGTTGGACCACGTGGAATATTCTGACCACTTTGCAAAAAAAATATGTCTCTTCTTCTGCTTGAGGTATTGTTGATATGATTGTTTTTTAATTATCAATGCTACCATCGCATGCCTCTTCTAGACAAATTCAACGTCTCTGCATATGATTTCTTGTTTTGTAATGGTTCACATAGCTTTTATGCATTTGAATGCTCACTATAACAAAATTAATTACATTTTCCACCTCTGTCATAAATATTTTTCCTTTATTTATCTCGGCACAATAGCATATTCCACACATCAAAATACTCTGAGAAGAGATACAAAATGTCTTTTATTGCTCCAAGATTTCTAAGGAACTCTATCCGTGACACTCTTCATTTGACATCTGTTCAAAATACACTGCATATGTTATTGCTTCAGCCCAATGTTCATTTTTTTAGATGTTTGTCCTTCAAA
This sequence comes from Taxus chinensis, assembly GCA_019776745.2. NCBI lineage: Eukaryota > Viridiplantae > Streptophyta > Pinopsida > Cupressales > Taxaceae > Taxus > Taxus chinensis. Next base: position 249,828,033 of record CM034147.1, on the reverse strand, counting down.
ATAATTCTCACCATCTCCATGATCATTATATTTTATTTTTTTCTACACCATTTTTCCATGATGTGTATCCGATTGTAAACTATTAATTGATTCCATGATATTTGAAAAAAATTAATAATTCATTTGAAATATAATCTTCCCCACGATATGATCTTATAAATCTGATATAATGACCACTCTTTTTCTCTACCATGTCCTTGAAATATCTAAAAATAAAAATTACTTCAGAGTCGCGCTTCAAACAAAATCCACATTTTCTGGTTAAAATCATCCATGAAAGTTAAAAAATGTAGAATTCCTCCATTGGAGGGAGGTTCCATGTATCTACATAAATATAAATTATTTCTAATGGAGCTCATATTTTGTATGAATTTCTTAGTAGAATAGATTCCCTATGTTGTTTCACAAAAAAATACAACTTTCACAGGATCTGGATGGTTCTTCTATTGACGATAATCCAGTTACATATTTCTTGCAAAAATATTAAGCCTCCAAAAATATGGTGACCTAATATGAGATGAGATAACAATGATTTTCCTTCTTCAGCACATATTATCTCTCTTAGATCACAACCTCATCCTATCTTACAAATATCTTCTACCTTTAAGGATAGCACTACCAATTCTTGTTGGCCCTCTAGGAGTTCGTATTCTTTTAGCCCAACCTGCCGATATGACACATTACATTCTACTCAATGTTATACTATTTCTAGCTCTCCTCATAGGCCTTTTGTGGCAAAAATTACTACCATGATACCACTTTCACTTGAGTCACATTCTTTGATACATTTGAGGCATGAACATCCATCATCTCTTATGGTTGTTTCACCGCCTCATAAGGTCTATTTCGGTTGGCTCTCATGCTATCCACCTTGCTACCTAATGACACACTTGATATATAGGTTCAACTTTAATGTTGAGGGAGTGCTTTCTACACCTAAACTTCACTTTACACGCGTGTGCACACACACACACACATGCACACACATATTCATGCACGCACACGCACGCACACACACACACACACACACACACACACACACACACACACACACAGGAACACACAAACACACACATAGTGGGGAAATATTTATTCCCATCCTTTAGTTCCATTGTTTCTATCTATTCCCCTCCATGGGGGCATTCATGGATGACCCTCCCTTATCTTCGAATAATAGGTTTTCACGTATTCCCTTATGGAGAGCCTAATAATTCAAAAACATTTACATATTTTCTAAATTTCAAAATGAGGACATATTTTTTTATAGCATTGATTGTTTACACTTCATATTATACATGTTTAATTAGTAGCATTTCTTCTTCTTACACATGCATTCACATGGTATATCGAGCATGATGCATGACATATGCACAAAAAGGTACATGATGATAGGTGATGGCCTTCCCTTTTACCAAATTGATAACCTTTGGGGCATCTTCCTTTTTTCATACTACATATAGGTGCCATATTTACATTATAGTTCATTTCTTTCCTCATTATGCTTGATTTCATATCTATTTTGTGTATTTTCTTCCAGACTAACAAGACTTACACGTGTCTTGTGGAATATTTACAGTTACTGCTAGTTATTTCATATATCATATGTTTATTTTTCTATGCTTTCTTTTCATACATGCTTGATGGTTGTGTGTGTATGCTTGTTCACTGCTCTAATGATGGCTTAAGGTCCTTGATTGTCTTGTGAAACCATGGATGTCCCATGTTTATGGCATAATACCTTGAGTATGTTTGTGCACGATCCTTTATTTTATTGCAAGACATTGATTTCCCCATTTTTGTAGGAATTCTTTCCTTTTACGTGACATTACTTGCCATTGTATGCACTTGTCTTCTACTAACACATTGTTTTCCATTGTTATTATTGTTTTTTTTCATTGACACAATTCTTGTTATCATGGTAATTGTATTGTGTCATGGTTTCTACCATGTGCTTCCCCTCTTGTAGTGTAGTTTCGTCTTAGTGGAAATCACATCATCTCTTTATGGTCAAGTATTTTCTATGTGCATGTTTCTACATTGGGTAGCGTAATTAGAGAAATTATAGATCAACCATAGGAAGGAGATATAGACTATATAATCCATTTTGCAAGAAGGAAATTGTTACCCATAGAAAGAAACTACATAACTACATAATGGGAAGCTCTAGCTATGATTTTTGCACTACAAAAGTTTATGTAATATCTGTTAGCAACTGAGTTTCATTCTTCATAGATCACCAAGCACTTCAATATCTAGTGAGTGTTAGATTAATTAATACATTGTTAATTAATTAGTTGTTATTGAACAGTTATGTAACCGTTCCTCGGCGAGCTTCCCTCTCGCGCAACCTATATAAAGGTGTGCTCCATTTATTAAGATGAATAACAACATATAAAATATCATTGGAGCGCCTTCATTGGTATCAGAGCCGAGGAACAGTTGGAGGAGCCCCGCGTGGAGAATTTGTTGAACAGTGTAGATGTTGGCAGCGACCTGTGTGGAAGACAAGCAAACATTGCTGAGCATGGAGAAATGTTTCTGGTGCGTGTTGATTGTGTGCGTGGAGAAACAGTTGGAGGAGCAGCGACCAAGGAAACGGCCTACTGAAACCGCCCTTCCCTCTTGCTACGTAGAAGACCAAGAGCGATCTGTTCATTTGCTGTCTTGGCTGTTCGTTTGCTGTCTTGGCTGGAGCATCTTGTTGCTGCACTGTGTGTGGAGACTCAGTCAACTGGTTTTCTTGATAAACCCAGTGTGTTGGAAGACCACAAGAACATGACATTTTTGATATCATTGGTACCAGTGTATGCTGTGTGTGGAGGAACAGTGTGCGTGGAAGGAGAAGAGTGCGTGGCTGTGCTGTCTCTCTGTCCCTGCCTGTCCTCTTCCTTTGAGATATTAGTTTGTAGTTTGGTTGCTGTAAGTGTGCGTGGAAGGAGCCCAGAGCAACTGTCCGTCCTCTACCTGGGTGGAAGGAGACATACCTGCGTGGAAGGAGACATTGTTGGCTCAAGCCAGTGCCATCTCTAGCCATTGCCATCATTTGTAGAGTGGAAGATAAGAAGAAGAGAAAAAAAAACTGTGCGTGGTAGGAGCCCTCAGTGACTATTTTGTTCTTCTTTGCTCCATTAAACTGTGCAAGTGGAGAAAGCCTACAAACTTTGAAACAGTGTGTGCGCGTATGTCACAAATTTTTGATGCACAAAGCACCGCGAGCAATGCACCAAATATTTGGGCATTGAGTGACAACGAAGACACCACTGGGCTATTCCTTGCCTTGGTTAACGAGCTACACAACACTGGGAACATTCTCTTTGACGAGATTGTGCGCCGAGGACTGTTGGAATATTTTTGGTTCAACGTTCAATGTCAAACACGACGGATTCGTGCAGAACTTGAATGTGGTTATGATGCAGATGATGAACGTGAAATAGAACGCCCACAAGAGCGTCGGCGTCTCACTGCATGAGCCTATAGAGCCCATCTTCGGGACAGATTCTTTCAGTAAGCATTGTAGCCATTTTTGAAAATAAATAAATAAAATACATTTTTGAGTTTTTTAAAAAATGTCTACTCCAAAAATATTGCTATCCGATGCCCAACTCTTGAAAGGGCCAAATTTTGCCGCATGGAAAACCAAGATGCGGACAATTCTTCAGTTTGAAGATCTTTGGGGGATCATTTCTGGCAAATACGCCCCTCCCAAAGACGCTGATCTGTTGGAAAAATATGAAAAGGCTGATGCGAAAGCACTAATGATTATCACCCTGAGTCTTTCTGATGAGGTGCAGCCATACATTCGGGAAGCAACTGCTTCTTCTCAGGCATGAAGCGCATTGTGTACCATCTACGAAGCTAAGAATCTGACGAAAAAGTTGCATCTTCAGAAAAAGCTTCATATGATGAGTATGCATGATGGTAAATCAGTAGAAGCCTTCTTGCAGCGTGTAGCTGAGTTACGTGTAGAACTCTTTGCACTTGGTGAACCAGTGGATGACAAGTTGCTAGTCCCGCTCACCTTGCGAGCTCTTCCTTCCCAGTTTCAGACACTGATCACCATGTTGAAAATCACTCAACAGGAGGTGAGTTTTGCCACCTTGGTGAATTATCTCCAGTACGAAAAAGCCATGCAAAATGTACAAGAAGCCTTAGAAGACAAGGCTCTCATCATGAGGCAAAAACATAAGCCTCGGAAAGGGCAAATAGCCCCCCAAAATCAGAAGCAACATCCTCAGCAGCCATCTTCATAGCGGCCACCACAACAGCCACCCCAGAAGCAGCATAATCACAAGGCGGATCGGTGGTGCCACATTTGCTCCACGGATACGCACACGACTGCGAACTGTTATTACAACGGTCGCAAGTATGGAAACTCTGGCGAAGAGAACACTTCTGGCAGAGGATATTCCAAGATATCCCGATGGCATGCTCGTAATCAGAGACAGAAGGGCCACATTGCTACTCAGCAGGATGCCACCTTTGATGAAGAGGTACCAGATACGACTCATTCTGACATTGTTCTAGTCTTACAGACTTCGCAGCCGTCAGAAAATGTCTGGTTGATTGATTTAGGTGCCAAGAAACACATCACTGGCAACAAGAAGTTGTTCCATACTTTGAATGATTGGCCCACTGGAGATCGGATCACCATTGCAAACAATCAAGAGTATATTGCGGCAGGGATTGGTGATGTCATCATTCCTCTTGGAACACGAAGATGTACACTCACGAAGGTGCTATATGTTCCAGGTTTGAATTCAAATCTTTTTTCTGTAAGTCAACTTCTTAACCATCAAATACAGGTTGAATTCCTTGTTGAGAAAGGGGTCAAGTCCTGCATTATTTCTCAGGGAGAGTCATTCATTGCTCAAGCATTTCTGAAGGGCCGTCTATTTGCACTGGATGCGGTCACTTCATCAAGCGTTGCTCTCTCTGCTTCAACGGCGGAGTCCACTACACTATGGAACTTTTGATATGGTCACCTTTTTGCCGGGGCTCTGCATCAGCTCAGTGCTAAGGAAATGGTAAGAGGGCTTCCTCCACTCTCTCATTCCTTACCTGTTAGCTTGGGATGTCTTGCGGGCAAACAACATAGAGGTCCATTCAAATAGAGCTCTTATCATTCTACAGAGCATCTTCAGGTCATTCACACTGATCTATGCAGACCCTTGCCAGCTAGCTTCCAAGGTTTTGAGTACTTCCAGCTTATCATTGATGATTAATCATGGAAAATGTGGGTATATTTCCTCCGGAAGAAGAGTGAGGCATTTGTAAATTTTCAAACCTTCTACTAGCAAGCCATCAGGAAGTTTGGGAAGCCTCTTCTTCTCCTCCTCTCAGATCGAGGGGGGGAATTTGTGTCAAAGAAGTTCTTAGCATACCTGAAGTAGCATGGCATTCAGCAACATTTGACTGCACCCTACACTGCCCAACAAAACAGGATTTTTGAGCACCACAACAGGACTATCATGGAGATGGCTCGTTGTATGCTCTCGACCGCCAAGTTGGAGGATCAGTTTTGGGCAGAAGCAGTCCAGATAGCAGTGTATCTACTCAACCGGGCACCCACGAAGATCTTACAAAACAAGACACCAGAAGAGGTATGGACTGGTCGTAAACCTTCTATTCATCATTTGAGAGTTTTTGGTTGTACAACATATATGCATGTTCCAGATAAGAGAAGGAAGAAGATCGATCCAAAGACACTGCCATGTCTTTTCTTGGGGTATAGTACTACCTCAAAGGCATATCATCTCATGGATCCTGAGACGAAGAAGATCTACGAGAGTCGAGATGTGGTATGTGATGAGTCGTCCTTTGACTCCTTGCCACACAATGGAGATCCAGTACCGACCTCGTCACATAGATTTCTCACACATCCAGATGATGAGCAAGATGATTCTTCTTAGAGAGAAGAAGAGCTGAGTGGAGATTTGTTCGTTGATCCTAGCACACTGGAAAACACATCTTCACATCAGCAACATCAACGTCTAAAATGGGTCCAGAGTACTATCAGGGATGCACACCTGAACTCACTTCTTGGTACTTCTATGGGAGTTAGAACACGAAGTCAAGCTAGACATGAGGTAAATTTTGCACTCATGAGTTTAGTTGTTGAGAGCACCGAACCTGACACTGTTCGTGAGGCACTAGACCAACCACAGTGGAAACAAGCTATGGATGCTGAATATGATTCCTTGATTCAGAATCAGACGTGGGAACTTGTCGATCTGCCTCCAGGTAAGAAATCCATTGGCTGCAAATGGATTTTCAAAACAAATTATAAGGCAGATGGTTCAATTGACAAACACAAAGCACAACTTGTTGTAAAGGGTTATGCTCAGCAAGAAGGAATTGACTATGATGAGACCTTTGCACCCAGTGCGAAGATCAAAACCATCAGAGTTGTTTGTGCATTGGCAGCACAAAATGGATGGAAACTTCAGCAGATGGATGTCAATAGTGCTTAAATCTAAACGGTGATCTACAAGAAGAAGTGTACATGGCCCAACCTGAAGGGTTTGTAGACGAGCATCAACCACACAAGGTATGTCATCTGATAAAGTCTCTTTATGGACTCAAACAAGCACCTAGGGCATGGTATATAAAAATTGATGATAGCCTATTGCAGCATGGATTCACTCGTAGCCCCTCAAATACAAATTTGTATATCAAGAAGGTAGGAACAGAGATTGTCATTCTGGTTTTGTACGTAGATGATCTTGTGATCACAGGAAGTTATGACAATCTTGTAGATGATGTAAAGAATGATCTGAAGAAATCCTTCGACATGACTGATTTGGGGCTACTTCACTATTGTCTTGGCTTAGAGATATGGCAGAAGAAGAATCATATCTTCGTCTTGCAGATGAAATATGCCAAGACACTCCTGGAAAAATATGGAATGTCAGATTGTAAACCAATGTCCACACCCATGGAAAAAGCTTTGCAATTATCTAGATTCCAGGATTCACCACAGGTAGATGACACTCACTATAGGCAACTTGTGGGGAGTATCATTTACCTGACTTATACTAGACCAGATCTTTGCTTTGTAGTGAGCTATCTCGCCAGATTTATGCAGGAGCTGAAGAAATGTCATTGGATAACAACAAAGCATGTGTTGAGATATGTCTGAGGTACAATTGACTTTTTTCTGGAGTATCAGAAGAACACTCAGTTCTTCTTACAGGGATATACAGACTCAGACTATGTAGGATCCGTTAATGATAGGAAATCCACTTCAGGATATGTTTTTCATCTCGGATCTGGACCTATCTCGTGGATTAGAAAGAAGCAAAATTTTTTTGCTCTCTCATCCACTGAGGCTGAATACCGCGCTGCACGAGGAGCTGTGTGTGAAGCAATTTGGTTAGGTCGCATTCTTGTAGATATAGGTATTCCTGAAGAGAAACCTCCCATCATTCACTGCGACAATCAAGGTGTGTTGAAGCTTGTGAAGAATCCTGTTTTCCATGAACGAACAAAGCATATTGAGGTCGAATGTCACTACATTCGTGAACAAGTCTTGAACCACCAAATTCAGCTCCAGTACTGCCCTACTAATTTTCAGGTTGCAGATATTCTCACCAAGCCTCTCGGCAAGGTGAAGTTTGATTTGTTTAGGGGGTACATTTGTAAGAGCAATGTATTAAGGGGGGAATGTTAGATTAATTAATACATTGTTAATTAATTAGTTGTTATCGAATAGTTATGTAACTGTTCCTCGACTCTTCCCTCTCACGCATTCTATATAAAGGTGTGCTCCTTGTATTAAGATGAATAGCAATATATAAAATATCATTGGAGCGCCTTCAGTGAGTAAGCCACTCTTAGGAGCTAGGATATCAAGATGTTTGATGTTGTTCCAAGAATATAAGTTTAAAATAAATGTGAACCTGGAAAAAGAAAATGTAGGTTTAGAATATTTGAGTTAGATAAACACAAGAGAAGAACTAGAGGAATTAGATGAAGATTCCCCAGATGAACACGTATTTCGTGTTATCACAATACTAGAATAATTAGAAGAAATTTGGTAGTTATTACAACAAGGATATTTTCCACAACACTATATAAAGAAAGAAAAGAAACAATTGATTACAAATGTCTTACTATTTATTATCATCAATGGATTTTTGTACAAGCTAGGAAAGGATGAAGTACTGCGCATATTTTCACTAGAATAGGAAAGATAACTATTACTATGTGAATCTCATGAAGGCATTTCTTGATGACATTTTACAGTTGAAATTAGTATGAAAAAGATATTGTGAAATGGAATTTGGTGGCCAACCTTGTTTTAGGATGTGCATCATATGGAAAAGAATTGAGACATTTTTCAATGATTGTGGAAACCAAATCATAAGGATGAAATTCCTTTTAATCTGGTATTGGAAATGAAACCATTTGAGAAATGTGGAATGGACTTCATTGGGAAAATTCACTCTCCATCAAGAAGGTCCAGAGAAAGATATAATCAAAGGGTTTAACAAATATATAGTTATTAATGTTAAGAGATATGCTTAACTACATGAAGATTTCAAACATGAGCCTCAAATTGTCACAGTGATCCTTAATAAGCCCATAAATAGTCAAATCATCTAGATAAACCTGTAAGAACTTATGAATGAAATCATGAAAATATTGTACAACCATGCACAAAAATACCACTAGCACATTCTTCAATCTAAAAGAAATAACCATGTAAGAAAAACTTCCCCATTCAGTGGTGAAGGTAGTATTTTCTTAGTCTGTGCGCACAATGTGAACTTGGTGATAGCTTGAGAATCCATATCTGAAAGAAAATATTTCACACCCTTTCACACCCTCAAGGATCTCCTCTATGAAAGGCGTGGGAAAATGATTTATGACATATTAGGCATTAAGTTCTTTGTAGTTGACACAAACCTTGATCCACCCATCCTTCTTGATGCTAATAACCATAGGGCTAACCCACTCAGACTCTTCAATGGGATTAATGATACCAAACTTAAGCATCTTGTAAATATCTTCCTTGACCTTTATGTGTAAGTTTAGACTCATCCTCTAAGGCATCTTCTGAACAAGACACACACTTTCCTTCAGCTTAATCTTCATCTCTCTTAAAAAATGATGAACACCTTTTAGCTCATGATAGCCTCTTCGAAACAAGTCTTGAAAGTCACACAACATCTCAATAATATTTTCTACCTCTTTTTCTAACCAATAATCTCTAATGATAGCCTATTTAGGTGCATCCTTTATGCCAATGAGCTCACCTCATGAGGTGGTGCATGGATTGTGGGGAGTGAATGGGGCCAAATGTCACTCCATTAAATTTGTGCCTGCTAATTCAGGCCAAATTCTTCATGCCAACAACTTTGTCATTCTCAGCTCAAAGGATGGTATTCAAGATGGGTAGGGGGAGTTGTACATGTCAGATTTTTCTTGAATTTTATGTCCTGGAATGTTTGGATTCTAACAGAACCCTCACATAAATTAACTATTCAGTTATCTTGCCAGTTTATTAGCAGTTTAGATGTTCTTTGCTTATAGAAAATCAAGATTTATGGTTTATTTCTTTAGATTATGTTAACGTGTATTGCCCCTTATTTTGTGCACTTTCACACTCAACAAATTGATGGGCATTGTGGTGCTAGCATTTCCATCATGATGAAACTTTCGACATTAATTATTACTTTGGGACATGATGCAAGTAATCGGGCGATGTGGGTAATTTTGAATATTATTGATGTTTCTTTTGGTATTCTCAATGTTTATGCTACTAATGATGGATCTGAAAGATATTTATTATGGATATGGCTAGGTGACAACTTACTCATTGCCTATTGGTTAGTTTGTGGTGATTTTAATATGGTGGAACATCCAGATGATAAATGAGGCACACTCTCGATGTATTGGTGCCTTAGAAAACATGTTGGTTGGTATTATTTTAAAATCTGTTGGGGTCTCTCCAATCCGATTCTCAACCAGCGGGAGGAATTAAAGGATTCCACCTGGTTTACTTGGACCAACCTCCCAGAAGGATCTAATCGTGTATTAAATCATCATGATCATTTTATTCTTTCTCAACATGCATTTTTTAATTTTGACATGCGTGGCTCCACCGCTATCAAGGTCTAGCCCGATGTGATTTTGTCAGACCACCATCTGATCACATTTACGATAGTTTAGTAAGGGGGACCTCCCAAGGTGCCAAGTACGTATTTTTTCCTCAATTTTGCATTACTACGTCAACCTAGAGTTATCTAGCTCATCGCCAAAATTTGGAACGTGGCACCATGTCCCCCTTTTTCTGTCAGTAAGCTATCTTGGTGGGAAGCGGTGATTCAACTCACCACCTCATTTCTTCGAATATTTGGAAAATAGGTTGTTATGATTCAACAATGAGCCCACTCTTCTATGGATAAAGAATTCCAAAAATATTTCTGTTTCTTGAATCCAATCCATTTAATCTTTAGATTCAATCTTAGGCTATGTCTCTTCGGCATAAGCACAAGCTCAATGAATCCTACACTGTTCGTCGTGCTCAGATCCACTCAAGGTTTCATTGGACATAGGTATGAGATAAAGATACTAAGAGCTTATTCAAATCCCTCTAGGCTAAATATGTTCATCAATAGATCAAGGATATATATGATTCACACCAATGGTTTGCTGAGATCCCATAAATCTCTTCTACTTATGTCAAGCATTATCATCTATTTTTTCAAGCTCAGGAGGATTGTCTTAAATGAGCTTCTACTTTATAGAAATGTATTAATGTTGTGCCTTTGCAACTCACCCCTTGGGATTTAGCTTGCTGCGATGTTCCTCTTACTTTAAAATAACTTCATGTAGTTGTTCTTTATTTAGCTGATGATAAATCTTCTGGTCTATATGGCTTCCCCAATGAATTATATAAAACAAATTTGTTGTTTGTTTAACCTAATTTTCTCAGAGTATATAATGAGGCTCTTCAACCTCGCTCTTTAGGGAGCTTCATCAATAAATGAAACATCAAGTTCATTCCAAAAGTTAGCAATCTGGAGCTTATTACTAATCAGAGGCCTATCACTATGTTGTATGTTTCATACAAAATTCTAGCAAAAGCTTTAGCTCTTTGGACTGCCAATATATTTTTGGAGATTGTGTGGCTAGAGCAGATGTGACTCGTCAAAGGCTAGTATATCATGAATAATTTTCTAGCAGTTTGGGAAGGTATGGAATGGGCTTGAATTTCTAATCAGAAGTCTCTCTTTCTCAAAATTGATTTTGAAAATTCCTATGATCGCATGAAATGGCCCTTTATTCTTGTTATGTTTAAGGCTTTAGGGTTTAGTACCTTATTTTGTTCTATTGTTTCTACTCTATTTTCCAATGCCTCAGCTCATCTCACCATTAATGGTCATCAGTCTCAGGTGATCAAATTCTTTCATTCCATCTGGAAAGGTTGTCCTCTTGCTCCGTTCTTATTTTTTCTTGTTCTTGATGCGCTGGGTTACTTAATTTCCCATCTAACATCCCATGGTTGCATTCAAGGGATCATTTTACCAGGTCACCGCACTCAATTGATCAATGGACATTTTTCAAATGATTCCTTCCTTATAGTTGACGAGTTTGAGCAGAATATTTTTGTGGTTTTTGAATGTTTATCTAACTTTTGTGTAGCCTCTTGTTCTAGCATTTATATGGTGAAAACTCTTGGTATTTTGAAAAATTTATTTGTCAATGCCAGATTGGATTCGGGCTTACCCCTAGAAATGGATTAGTTGGGGTGAGAAGTTTCACTTTTTGGACATTCCTTTTTCCTTTGACATCGATTCTGTGAATCTTTGGACTTATGTGGTTAACAAAGTGGAGTAGAAAGTCATGAAATGGTCCTCCAAACCACTTTCCTTAGCGGGAAAATTTAAGGGTTGCACCAAAATTCTTTCCGCCATGCATGTTTATTATTCTACTTATTAGTGCCCTTCTTGCACTTTGTTTAATCAACTAGCTAAGCTTCTGCATGATTTCCTTTAGTGTAAATTTTTTGGTTCATTTATTTTTCATCGCGTGGCATGTGATGTTTGTTGTCTTCCTCTTGAGTAAGGTGGTATGAGTATCTTTGATCTTTACTAAAAAAGTGTGGCTCTTTGTGCTAAATGGGTCATTCACAGTCTATCAGGAACCCACTCTTGGCAAATTCTATTATGTTATTTTATCAAATCTGGTGCCCCTTATGGCAATAAATGTTGGAATGGTATTGGTTTACATACATTTATTATTACTCCTATTCCATTGAAGATTCATGACACCTTTGTGGCTAAGATCATATAGAAAGCCTTCTAGCAGGTTAAGCATTTTTTATAATGGATCGGTGATGGTTTTTACACAAGCCTTTCATTTAATGATCACAACATATGGTGGTCTCTAATTCTCTCTGAGGGCACGAGTCTGTTAGCTGAACTTCCCATTGTTAAAGCCATTCGGATCTTTTGTAATGAAATTCACACTATTTAGGATCTGGTGCACCACAAGGATTGGATCACATGACCTAATCTCAAATATAAATTTAGTTTACAGCATTACGAGTTTCCTACAATTTGCAAGATTCAAGAACTTCTTTTAGATGTGATGCTTCAAAAACTTGGCCTTCATCCACCGGCTACCTGGTGGCACAACTGGTGTTGGAATCATGATATAGCCTTTTTATGTCACAAAAATCACACAATTTATCAGCTTCTTTGTCTTGTGTCACCCTCCATTGATAAGATTAATTCTCAATAGGGTCTCTATTCATTGTGTTCTACCTAGCTTCGCAGACTTGCTCGTGCTTGGAACCTCCTCCTTGAACCCAAAGTTAACTAATTTTTATGGTGCTTAATTTATCAAGTTTTGCGTTTAGGTGAACGAATATGCCATATTGGCATATCTCCCCTGTTTTGTCTGTTATGTTGTAGTCTAGAGTATTTTTTCACATTTATTATGGTTTTTCTCGCATACGTAGGCTATATGGCGTTATAATTTTTCCTTGTTTCAACCCTATCATCCTGAGTTTTTCTCCTGGCATCTGGCTTTATTTGGGGACTTTATTCCATGGCCTCATTATATAGCTAATTTTTTGTATCTTTTTCATGCATGCATTTTATTTCATATCTGGAAATCTCACAATGCCTTTATTTTCAAGCATGATCTTACAATTATCAAATTTTCTATTAATGACAAGGTGATTATTTTTTCTACTATGTGATCAAAGATTCAAGCTTAGGCTTCCAAGGTCACTCTAGAATTTTCACACCTTTAGGAGCTACTTGATCACTGGGGGAGTATGCCTTGCACTATGAGTCGTGTGCCACCTGATCCGCCATTGCCACCACCTTGGATTTTGCCTCCCCGATGGACACCTGCTGTTAACACACGTCAGAGGAGATGCGCATGTATTCACAATTTTTCCTCCCCTTGGGACTGTGCCACCATGTCTTCCTCTGGACCGGGATAGAGTCCACCCCTGAGGGGGAAAGGCATTGTAAGTACTCCCTGGTGGGGCTCTCCACCAACGGTGATGAACACACTTGTAGGATCTCCACCACCTAGGTGGGGTATTATGGTGCCTCTTCATATACGGTTTCCTAAGCAGGAGGGCTAGGAAGTGGATCCGCTATTGGCCGAGCCTTCAAGCAGAGCCTTCATCCCTCCCCAGAATGATCCTCCCTCTCCTCTTGGTGTGGTGGCAATGTGTGTTTAATGTTTTTTGTTTTCTTAGTTATTTCTAATTTCTCTTTGGACGTGCTCTTGTAAATCCCTTGTGGCATTTTCTGGTGTACTTTTGGTTCCTTCATGACATTTTGTGGGACCATGAGTTGTCTGGTCACCCTCTACTTTGTAACTTTCCTATAAATAAATAAAAAGGCATGTTCCAATATTAAAAATTACCACCTTTTATATAATTGACACCCCTTTTATAAATTTTTATTCACTATATATTGGATCAAATTCTGCACATCCACGTAGATAGGGATGCAACTTAGCTGTTAGGTGCATTTTCAGCTGTCAAGGGGATTTGGATTTGATTTGATAGATGTCATAGAATACAAATTCAAATTCTGAGAGTGTGAATGATGAAATGATCTTCATTTGATGGATCCACGAACTGTCGATGAAGAGGAATGACACATGTAATGAGTCATACAAGGAAATTACAATTCTTTGATAAACCAGATACCCAACAAATCTCAACTATTTATGTTTTAATGTTGTAATACAATATGCACAAAATTGATAACTTAAATTTTAATTTCCACTCACTCGATCCCTTTTCATAAGAAAATCTAGCTACCACTATCCCTCTACTAAAATTAAAAAAACTTTACTACTACAATGTAAGTGCAATTATTCTCTCTTGATCATATAATAAAACTTCTCTCTATTCGTAGAAATATATATTTTGAAATGTATCTATTCACTTATAAACTCATATTAGTCATGGAAATTTCTAAACAAATGTGGTTTACCCTTCATTGGAAAATGTGTAATCTTTTACATTATCATATATTAGGATAGGTATGCATTTAATAATGTCACCTCCACTTGTGAGCAAGATAGAGTTTCTATGTACATTAATGTTTTTTTGATAGTTTATAGTATAATATAAAAATCTCCTTAACCTAATAATTTCTCTATGTAAGTTTTCATTTCAAGTGTTTTGTAACCAAGGAAGAAGAAAAATAACATGTCAAAATTCTAATAGAAGTTATGTGTTTAAATATATTGAGCTTGTGTTGTGTATCTCATTTCATTTTTAGGTTGTAGATTTAATTTTTCTATTTTATATGTTGAGATCATATAGCCTTAGAAGGTCAATTTCATCCTCCTTCACCTTTCAAATTGGTATCAAATTTGTATCAAAGTGCACAATTAGGAGTCATTGTGGTAGTAATGAGTAGCAACAGTCTGTCTCAAGCCCATATTGTCGTTTATAGAAGACAAAATTATGATTTTTTTTTGCATCAATATGAAGAATTTATTTTTTTCTAAAAATCGTTGGGATTTAGTTGAAATTCATCTTGACAAACCTCAAGATCAGGTGGCTTATTATGGATTTCCATAAGCCGATAAAGATTTATTGAATGAAAATCATAAAAATGATGCAAATGCCCTATTTATGATGCAACAAGGAATGAATGAGTTTATTTTCCTTAAGAGGATGTTTGCAGAAACCAAATCAAAATTTTTTTTGGATAGCTTAGAGACCACATATCAAAGATATAATACGATAAAAACTGCAAAGTTGTAAATTCTTCAAAGAAGTTTTGAAAAATTGATTATGAAAGAATCTGAATCTATAGATTAGTTCTTCACCTAAGTCATGATTATTGTAAATAAAGTCAGGTTTCATGGTAAGACTCTAACAAAACAAAATATTGTAGGAAAGGTTCTTAGTAGCCTTCCAAGCAAGTTTTATGTTATTGTAGTGGTCATTGAGAAGTCAAAAGACCTCACCCAACTCACTATCGATGAGTTAATAAGATTACTATTAAGATATGAGGAAAGGATTAACATATCAAGGAATTCATCCCTATAACACAGTTTCAAGAGCCAAGTTTTAGTTGGTAGAGGTAGGGGTAGAGGAAGGTTCATTTCAAGAATAAGAGGTAGAAATGGTCATAGTAGAGGAGAAAGGAGTGTAACTCCAGAAAGTAGTGGCTGCACCAACCAAAATTCCTATTTATCTAGTACCTGAGGGTACGACAATAACTAAAATAATCAAAATCAATATCATACGTGTGATTAATCTAACATTCATTTTCACTATTGTAAAAACATTGGCCATTATGCATATGAATGGAGAAAGAAACAAATTGATTTGAGTAGACAAAATAAAAATATTTCTAAAGAGAATGAGTCAGAGTCAAATTTTGGTTAAATTTTTATCATATGCAATGTCACATAAGAAATCTTCATTGATATATGGTTTTCAGATAGTTGATGGAGTTATCATATGACAGGAAATAGAAATATGTTTGCAAGATTAGATGAGTCAGGGAAATTAGAAGTTAAATTGGGAAAAATACAATATAATGTCTTTAATGGGCAAAGGAATTATTAATATGTTTTTTCAAAAATATTGTCAAAATATGTTTATCATAAGTATAAAACTTTGTTCCGAGTATAAAACATAATTTAATGAGTCTAGTCCAACTCATGCAAAAGAGGTATATAGTTTATTTTGTCCAAAATTCACATACAATTCTCGATCTTAGTCACAATGAAATGTTGATTACTAAGGGCGAAATGACCCAGAATTACATGTTTCTAATATAAATTAAGAGTTAAATGCAATATACAATTTTTTTAATTGGATAATAGCCCAATTGGGCACTGGATTACATAGTTTAATGGTATCTTTGCCTATGTTTTGGAGGGAACATATAGATTCAGGCTAAGCAGCTACACAGAGCCGAATTAAGGGTTATGAGCTCCCTAGGCAATATTAATGCTAACACCTACTATAAATAAATAAAATCTATAGTAGAAAAAATAATCAGCTATGACCAAATACCATATTACTTGATATGTTATGCTTATACCATCAGAGAAAAAATCTTCACAAAAACCATTGTAAAATATAATAAATTATCACCCCGTAAATATTAGCGCACTAGGCAATTACCTAGTTTGCCTAGGCCTTAATTCCACTCTACACTTATGGTAAAGGGGCATCCACACAGTTAAAGTCACTGAGGGCACGATTATGGCCTCAACTATTTGACTCTCCGTGTCAGGTATTTCTAAGCCTTACACTCAGCAAGACTTGATCTCTGGCAAGCTAGGAACCAACATCATCACCAATAGACCAAAAATTGTAGGGGGTCATAAAATACCATGCAAGTTAGTTCCTCTCTCATCTCCTTACTAGTTTTATTTCTCAGTATATCTTATCCATTCACCCATAAAGAGTTGAGTTCAGGCCCCCCCATATATCTAGAGAGTGATAGTTCTATATAGGGGGCTGCCAGAACTCTAAAGTAATTTGCCTGACAAATTGATAAGTCAGGCATTACCAACCCACCAAGTGAAACTAGTAGTTTCTTGGAGTGAAGTGGGTATTGGCACTTGATACGAGATACGTCGATGGGAAATAACTAGATAGATATATAGATATCTCGATATCTATATGCGGGCGGGCGCCAATTGAACCAATTTCCTCCATAAATTCTTTGATCCAAATTGGAGGGATAGATATGAGTGCCGACTAGAGCCCATAGAGAGTTAAAATAGGGTGGGGGTGGGAGAGGGCCTAACCCAATTCTATATAGAGGGTCATCTCCATATATCTATATAGCTCTCCCCCTTGGGACCTATATAATCTATAGATATAGGTACCTCTCTATATCTCTATCTATGGATCACCGACTCTCTTGGACTCATCTCACCAGAAAGATAATGGGACAAGGGATGGGGTTGGGGCCATATCTAGTATAGAGTCTAGTTTTAGTACTTCATGGTAGGGTAGGCTCAGCCTCAAATAAATCATATATCATTTACCTCTCTCTTAAAATATAAAAGAAAGGAGAAGGTTCGAATCCGTTCGTCCCAGATGGGACAAATAGTAATATTGATAAATCGTCAAACACTATCTCACATCAAGTTCAAGTTCTTGTTGAAACGGGTATTATAACTCATCAATCCACTCAAACTAGACACATGCCAAACATTTTATGCAATAATAAATCTACCCCCACGTCATTAAGCATTGGTAATTTGTTTTTTTGAAAAATCAATACCAACAATTCTTCCCACGTGGCCTTCTCCCCTATTCTTGTTGAAGCGATATCTTAAGAATAAAATATCGTATTAATAATTATTTTGTGAATTAAATGAGAATAGGTCAAATTTCCAAAAATTCTCATGCCAAAATTTCCTCTAAAGTCCCATCCAGCCATGTTTCCAAAGCAAATTTAATGGAGTTAAAGCTCCATGAGCAAAAATAAAATTTTATTAAAGCAAAGTTATTGACAATCATTGAAGAGATATATTAAAATGCATCAGGTGTCTTTCAAAGACTACTCATGGTTATGTCATCTAATCATGTTTATGTCATCTCATATTAGGTCACCTTATGTTTGGATGTTTAAGATTGATGTACCAAAATATACGGTAAATGGATTGCAGTCTAGACCCTGTGATAGTTGTATTCTTGTAAAACAACATCAGGAATATTTTCAACTATGAATATCATACAAAGCATAAAATCCATTATAAATAATTTATATTTAAGTAGATACATGCAACCCTTCTCCATTGGACGAAGCTTGCATTTTTCACCTGTATTTTTTTACTTTCATTGATGATTTTAGTAGGAAAATGTGGATTTTGTTTTAAGCACGAGTCAAAAGTATTTCTTGGTTTGAGATATTTCAAGGCCATGGTAGAGAAAAAGAGTGATCATTATATCAAATTTTTAAGATAAAATTAAGGGGATTATATTTCAAATGAATTATTAAATTTTTGTAAATATCATGGAATCAAGTAATAGTTTACAACCAAATACACATCGCAACAAAATGGTGTAGGAGAAAGGAAAATTAGAAAGATTTTGGAGATGGAAAGAATTATTTTGAAGATCAAACATCTAACAAATGAATATTGGGCTAAAGCAATAACATGTGCAGTGTATTTTTAACCGATTTTCAATGTAGATTTTTAGGGATAAAATTTCTTAGGAATCTTAGAGAAATAACAAAACACAATATCTCTTTTTAGAGTATGTCAATGTGTGGCATTGGATAATCTGCCAGAAGAAAGAAGGAAATATATTTATAGAAAAAGGTGACAATGTATTTTTATTGGTTATAGTGAGTAGCCAAAGGCATAAAGCTATACAACCTATACAAAGAAAACAATGATAAGTGGAGATGTTGAATTTGTTGAAGGAGAGGCATGTGATGGTAAAATTAATATTTGAACAACAATAATAGTAACAATACCTCAAGATGAAGAAGATATGGAGATTTGTTTACAATGTGGTCATAATTTTCCATAAGGTCCATCTCTAATTACACCATTGATTCATTCTCTGATGAATTTTCAGCAAGGAGAACCATCAGGACACGAAGGCAATTCTTGTGAAAATGATGATTCAAATATGATTTCACTTTGATTATGAATATCCTATTTCATTCCCATCAAGATTTATTTTGTTCCTAACATACATAAAAGGGTGAAATATTTCAATAGGAGGCTATTTTTATTTAATTAAATTACAACATTAATTGTTTACAAAGTGATTATTGATCTATAAAGTATAAATAACATAAAGGAGAAATTGTATTAAGATAATTATGTGATGATCTAGGATATTCTAAATTATTTGAATGCACGAACAAATTGATCTAGAATTGGAAGTTCCTCGTTACTTAGACTAGCACATGAAATTGCACCTCATCAAAACCGTTTTTATATTTTTGACCATTTTGTACAGTCTTGGACCTGTTTTGAGTGGCTCCCACAACTTTATGTGTGATTTTCCTAACTGGAAATAAGTGTCACTCTCTTTTGTTTTTTTTTCTCAGCTTTGGAATGACCCTATAATTACGATCAAACCCTCATAATGCAAAATAGAGTTCCTGTAAAACAATGTTAGGTGGGTTGTGGGAACCCTTGTGCACCACCAAAATTTCGAATACTCCAAAGAAGATAAAAATACATGTCATTCTCCTAGAATGTGATATCTACCATACTAAAATTAGAATTTGACAAACTTGTGTTAACAATACTTCAAATTGAGTTTTGCACTTGTTTGAACACTTGGGAACTGTCAATTTACATTCATGTGGAGAGAATATGGAGAATCCTATACCTGGAATAGGGTAATATAATAATGGATTTGCATTAGTTACTTCGTTGTTTAGAGAGCATAATATGAATTTTGTGATTTCCTTAACTTGAGGAGAAATTAAAGTGTTAGGACCCTAAATGAGGTGTAATTGACTTAATTATATAGGCTTCTTATGATTATTATGTCATGAAAGAAACACCAACGGGGGATATTATACCATGTAATAACGATACAATTAAAGGTTTGAGTGTACATCATATTGGTCTTGTTATCCCTCAATCACAGAGTGCACTTCTAAGAGATAATAGTCCTTCACCAAGGCTATTCACTAGTCCTTCGGGGCTTCTGTATTACCTTGCTAAACACAAACATGGAATGACAACATATGTGAGGTGTTGTATTCCGCAACATCACACATAGCTAGAAATTGCATTGCTTTTCAAACTACTGCAACTAAAAACATAAAGAAACCTTCTTTTTTTCCCTTAGCTAGGTCCATCACATCAAAGCTTTCCATTTGAAATGAAGTTTCGAGTTTCCATTTTTGTACGGGTGCAAAAAATGTCAACAAGTCCAAAATTATATAATAAGACTGGGTTGTAGATTTATATAAACTGACCTAAACTAGAAGTTTTGAACTGATTGGAAAAACCACAGTTTGGATTTTTGTGTTGCAGGATAACCATTTTTAGATGTATTTTATGGTATAAAATCTTAGAGATTGATGAAAAATATGAGTGCAAAGATAAGAATATAGTTGAAGAGCTATTGAGATGTGTTAAGAAAGAGTGAGGAGAGTGTATTCATGCATGCAAGTGTATACAACAATTATTTTCATCCCTCGACTTAGACGCATGTTGGTGAGAAAATTTTTCGGGTGGACAAACTTGTGGATTTCTTGTCAATGCTATGGGAATCTAAGTCCCTCTACTTAACCGGTGCAACTACCGTATATGCATGCATGTGAAAAGGTGGATTTCTGTGGTGGCCTTTCAACTGGGGATCCAACAGGGGCACTCCACTGACCCTGCGACAAAGCTAGCAATCTCTTGTTAGGGAAGACTTTGTCTAGAAGTGGGAAAGGAAGTGGGAATTGATGTAGGGGAAACAATGTTACAAGTAGAAAATCAGAGGTTTGCACACACTTGCTAGAAGTTTCATCACATGCACTTGAATTTTAGAAGAAAACAAATCTGCAAAACAACAACAAGACTAAATAGAGCTTAATGAACACAAAGTACCAATAAACTCCTCAATCAAAGAGGCTAAAATTCCTTCTTCCTTTATTGAAGCTCAAGAAGAATTTGTACATAGTGTGGGAATGGAAGAAATTGAGAAGGGGGGGGGGGGAATAGAAGAAAATGGCTATCTCCTTTGTTATCTCAAGGTGTAATATACTCTTGAGTTTACAAGATCAATCACCAACCCTTTGAAAAGGGAATGGATTTACAATTTATAGAATAGAATATGACTCTTCATCTTCCTGATGACCTTTCGAATACCTTAATATGACTTAAGATTGTTCATATTCCACATCAAATATTTAAGTCCCTTTTATAAAAGCAAGGCCGCTTAAATTACATTATGTTCCTAAAGTCTCTTAATTCATATTAAAAGTGCAAACCCCAATTCAAAATTAGAATATTGGAAAGTGAGAGAAAGAGAGGGATAAGAAGAAGAGGATATGTCATTCCTGATGAAGTCCGTTGATCCTCGTTAATGGAAAGATCCAAATGCAGTGAAACTCTAAATCTTTTAACTCCTTACACATTGTGAAACTCCTCCAAATTATCTCACGAAAGCTCACTAAGTTGAATGAACTAAGGTGGATCTTGAATGCCTTGTAAAAAATGAATAGGATGCTCCTGAAAAATGATGTTCCCCTGAATGATTATCCTTGTACATCCCATTGTGCCAAAACTTCTCTTCGAGTGTAACTTACTATTTTTAGTAAGTGTGAAAAAAGCAACTCTCTCGATCCTTTGCTGAGTGTTGTGACCTTGAGTTCCCTTTCTCCTTGCATTCCTCACTCCTTTGGATCAAATTTATATTTTTAGTAGGTGCTTGAGGGCACACTTAATATTTTTAGTGAGTGCCAAAAATGTCCATTTTGGTGGCTTCTCGGCTGTAGTGCACCTCTAATGTCTTTGTCTTCTTCGCAGGTTCTTCTATCAATGACTTTCCCAAAATAACAGTTCTTATGTAGTAGACCTGCTATTTTTAGAAATTTTTCCTCTGGGAGTCGGATTGACGTGGAACAAATGTTTTTGATATGGGTTTTTTCCCAATATCATCCCTTTGAAATTTCGGGCCTGCCTACTTAATAATCTAGGAGATTTTAAAGTTTTAATTTTTCAGACCTGTCAGTGCTTCTGGGTGCGACAACCATTAATGGACCTCAAAATTGTAGAACTAGTTTTCTCCTCTGTTTGCAAATAAAATTGTATTTTTGATGTGGGTTTTTTCTTCTGGTGCTTCACGTGTAATCTTACTTCGATTTGGCAACCGGTTTGACGGGAAATCCCACTTCTTTCTTCGTTGAGCTGGAAAGGACATTTCTTCATTGTGGATGCTCTGTTGCACATGTGGGGAGTTTGAAGGTGTATTATTGATAGAATTGGGTAGAGGAATGAGCATAAAAATATATCTTGTCGTTTCATGCATCTGTTTGGGATATTTATTCAACTTCTCATTTCATAGCTATGGAGTTTTCTCCGTTTTCTCCTTTTATGCTCCGTGCTTCTCCTTCTGTGTTTGATGAGAATTCCTTCTGAGACCTACACATCACTATGGGGAATGTGTTTCAGTTCTTGGGTTGAGCAAGTTATATCATTTTCAATGGTAGAGTGATGGAAGAATGTTGCAGAGGAAGTATGGAGGAATGAAGTGCACATATAACTGTTAGGAGTTAGAAGCGGGAAAAAGTGACACTGAGAAAAATTTCAAAAAGTTATGCACAGGTAGGGCTTGGGCGTATTTTTCCATGTTTGATTTCCCTGACCTCAGGGATGTGAGGGACATCAATTTCAACAATGAGCAAGATGAAGACGCGTGGCACTATATCCAATGATAGGGAATGAAGGAGGAAAAAGTTGATTTAAAGCACTGAGAGCTGAAAGGAGGTGACATGGGTGTCCAAAAGAATCCCTATGGAGATGGGAAATTTTTTAAAGGTATGATGTCCCAAACCTTAGGTGCATAAGGGAAATAAAATTCCAAGGTGGTCAAGAGCATGACACTTGGCGCCCGATCCGACGGTAGTGAATGCACGCTCCAAATAAGCACTTGCGGGATGAACTACGGTCACGTGAGTGTTGAGAAGACCCCCTATGGAGGATGGGAACAATTTTTAAGGTATGATGTCACCCACCTTAGGTAAAAAAGGGAAATCAGTTTCCACGGTGGTCCTGGAGTTGACACGTTGCGCTCGATCCAACGATAGGGGATGAATGCTCCAAGAATCCACCTGGGGGCTGAACTGTCAAGTCTGAAGGTCATATGAGGGCCCCAGAGGTCACATGGGGGCTGGGAAAATTTTCCAAGGGCTGATGTACCTGAACTCAGGGACGTCAGGGACATGAAATCCCACCAGGCTCTAAGTGCTGACACGTGTCCTCTCAAAAAAATGACTAAGTCTTGAACTGCATTTGAGAGGGTAACTTAGAACGAAGATAACTGGAGCTCTCGATGGAATTTATTGGTGAAATTGTACATGATATTGATTGGTAATATCATTTTGAATCCAATTATGGGTGTTTCATCTCTTGATTTGGCCATATGATCCCTAAAAAATCAGATTTTTGATCTAGTACTCCATTTGTGCCTGAGAGAAACTGCCTGTCAATCATATGCACCAAGGTGTTGTAAAAAATATTTTTGTACCATCATGTAGGTATTAGAATACTCTTTCTGATAATTTTTTTTTACTTCTAAATCCATCTGGAGCTCCTGAAGTCTTCTTATAAAGCTCAACAGATGTTTTACGCCTGTGTACTGCCTAAGCTTGTGAACCTTGTTTTTTACTCAGACTGCTCCAAGTCTTGCAGAACTTCCCCATACCTTCCAAAATCATTTCCATGATGTTCCAAGGTATTTCATTTGCCTCCATGTTTATTTTTCTCTTCCATTTCACTCAAGGGGGGGATCTGATCTTGGGAAGACCAGTGATCTCCCTTCCCTATATTGTCATGCGATAGTGTCTTTTTAGAACTCACTAAAATCACCTAGGGGATAAATTTGACATCAAATAGGGGGTGATCAGATTGATGGATTTGAACTGGGGTGCCTAGGAATGAAAAATTTTCCATAGGGGTATAGTTGTCATGCTTGGAAACTTCCAATTCCCCTGTTACACATTTTCATGATAACAGTTGGCTCTAGCTTGGGGACATGACATTGACTGAGTGCAGCGAAGACATGACATGGGAATCCAAAATATCAATATTAGACCATATAGTTTGTTGACCAGTGCCTTATCCATTGGGGCCTGTGGAGGCATGTACAACTTCTAGAAAGGAATATTACACACACACACTAAATGAAGGAAAGACAACACACGACACAAAACAGGAAGGAAACACACACAACAGAATGGGAAATAAAATTATCAATCACCTATGGTACAAGGTGGGGGACAACCCACTTTCACTGAAGTACTTTTCATTTCTCAAAATTTACACTTGAAGAAGCAACACTGAATGATGATGTTCTACGAAGCCATTGACGGGTTCCAGATAGTAGCCTCCTTTCCTTAATTGTTTATGGAAGCCAGGTGCTTCCATGATTGTCCTTTTACTTTGTAGGAGTGATTCCATGTGAGCTTCTTGATGCTTTGGTCCTTTCTTGAAAAGTCCACTGCCTTCATGTTCTTTGAAGTCGGTCTTATAGTGCCAGTTTCCTTCCATGTTTATCCATATAGCTGATTTTCCATTGAGGATATCATCTCTACCCCAGGGCTACTTTTTGTTCAAAATACTTGAACATTATTGATTATTTTATTTCCCAGGCCTATGCTCATTGATATCTTCTCCATGAGAAACATTTGATTTGTTCTTTTCCTTCACTCCACTGTGAGGTTCTTGAGTATTGATGGAAGAATTAGATGTGAACTCATACTTGTCTTGTATGTCCATGACACTAATGAAGAGATCAAGAATCATCTCGGAATCTTCTAAAACTTCTACTACATCTAAGATTTCTTGCATGGAGTAATGCTTCATCATTTCCATTAGTCCTTATTTGTACGAATTTGAAGAATATTTATCTTACAACTCAAAGCAACTATCTGGAGGGATTACCTCATCATCTCGAGAATAGCTACACTCTATTGATCCTTCATCAAAAGGAGCTTCATCTTTAGAGGTCTTGAAACTCCTTGCTTCAATTTATTCATCATAGAAAGAGTCTTCATCTTCAAATGGAAAATAAAATATCTCTATTTCGTTATTGCATCCATCAATCATTAGCTAAAGAGTAGCATCATATTTTTCATCTTTCCTTATCTCAATATGGCCAACTGATGCATTGGTTAAGGCTTATAAATCAGTTTCACACTTGTCTTTCAAATTTGTGGTTTGCATCGGGAGCTTGAGGCTGAGCTTAGGATCTTCAGTTTCTTTTGCAGCTCTAAGCATTTCCTGTACAAACATTTCTTTCAAACATTTCATGGGATCATCACAAGCTGATTTTTTCTCTCCATAGATGGCCTGATTGAAATCATCCTCATCCCAAAATGGTAATGAGAATAACTCTTCATCTTGTAAAATCATATAAACTGATTTTTTGTCTTTAAAATCATCAAGAACAATCTCCTCTTCCTCATGGTCTGCATCATCTGGTGATTTGGGGCTGTCCTCTTGTAACTCAAATCTCCTCATTGCTTCTTCAAAATCCAAATCTCTTTGGGAAGGCATGTCTGGGCCTATCAAGATGGGGATATCCTCTTCTTCCTCGGTTTCCACAAAGTGATTCATCTGCGTGCTACCTTGATACAAGATGTTAGCTTCTGGGCTTCTATAATTTCGTACTGTGCACCTCATCTTCTTCTCGAGAAGTAATTTCTCCATGTCTCCCTTCACTGGTATGGTTGTAAAAGACCAATTCATTTGAATTTTCCCTCCCAACTCTTGGCAAAAATTTCTACTCAGTAACATTCCGAACAAGGATGGGATGTCTACTACCAAAATCATCAGTGAAACTTTTTTGTCTAGAAATCTGGTGAGAGCCACATGTGCATCTTTAACCTTCCCTACAAGTGAGACCTTTTTTGATTCCAAAGAGTAACAAGAGCCATTAGGTGGAGTAATTTTAAGTTTAAGAACCTTGGTGACCTTAAAAGGCATCACGGTTTCTGAGGCACCATAATCTATTATTCAATTGTTTAGTACATATTCTCTAACAAGAAGGGAGACATAGAAATGTTCAACTTTATCAGTCTTTGATGCACTCACAGAAAGCATGTTCTGTGATGGAGGTGTAGGTGAGTTTGGTAGCATGCCTTTGGAATGATGAGCTACATCATTGGGTGATAGACTACCACTCCTGATATATTGGACGAACCTCTCGAATTATTCAGGATGAGTTTGCAAATATTCGGTTTTATTAATCTAAACTTTGGCTTTGTTTACATATTCTATGAAGTCAAAGGGAGCAGATGTGGACAAGGGGGTTGAAGGGACCACTTTTGGTTTCAGGACAGGTTTGGAAGCATGAGTAGATTTTTGGGAAATGGAGGGTATTTTGAAAGGTACACTAGGAGATGATTTAGATTCATACTTGGAAGAGACATCAGAAGACATACTTGGGATTGCGAGAGCTTTCTTACTTGCTATGAGATCAGGCTCCAAAAATGCAGACTCCATGGAAGATGGAAGTGCAGATCCTCGACTAATTATTTTGTTTTACAGAGTCACCATAGGAGGATCATCAACCTTATTTTCTTTTGCAGTAGTGGAGGGAGATGCTCTTTTCTCAGACTGAGAATGAGTGAATACTGCACATGAGAAACTGGGTGCATCTTCTTCATCTTTTTGATAACCTCAAGAATACTCACAAAATTTGATTTGTGTATCGTTCTCAAACTCATCACTTTCTTGGAAATTGCCACCTTCACTTTCTTGAAATATGGAATTTACGTTCATGTGTGGGGCCTCCAAGGTGAGCCTTTGGGGTGCTCCAACAATTTTATTTCTATTGCTTCTTTGAGAAGAAACTCATTCAAATAATTCCCTCTTAAAAGAGGCCATTTCATTCGCCAAATTTTGTAGTGATGGATTGGTTCTCTCATCTGCAAGATGTTAGGCCTTTCCCTTTGATGGATTCTTGATCTTTCCAGAGAGGATGAGATCATCATCCAATTCAATGGCCCTCCTTTGTGCATCTACAATGTTCCTTGGTTGAACTCTTCGTAGGAGAAATCCTACCTCCAGTGATTAAGCATTTATGAATAATATTTTGATATTGTTCTGAGAGGGGGAATCTTCTTCCGATATCC
Organism: Taxus chinensis; assembly: GCA_019776745.2. Taxonomy (NCBI): domain Eukaryota; kingdom Viridiplantae; phylum Streptophyta; class Pinopsida; order Cupressales; family Taxaceae; genus Taxus; species Taxus chinensis. Next base: position 249,800,740 of record CM034147.1, on the reverse strand, counting down.
TAAAAAGTAACCATTCGAAACAAGACAAAAATTCTCTCATCGTTTCACTTTCTCCTTTCCTCATTTGAGCCAATTGCACCAAGAGGTCTTGAAAATCTTCAGTTGATTTAAATCTTTCCTCGAAGGTAGACTTGATGTCATCCCAACCAGTGATGGATCGTGAAGATAAGAGGTAGAACCATTCTACTATTTTTCTTCGAGGGACTCCAAAAACAATCTTACAGCAACATCTTCATGTTGGACACCAAGAATTCCACATGACGTCGTGAAAGCAGGAATGTGTTCTTTAGGATGTTGTGTGTTGTCACCATTAAACTTTGGAAATTTCTTGCGGGAACCCATTGGTAGATCGTGTAGAGGTGGCTCAAGAGCAAGTGTGCCAATATTCCTTCCCCATGGAACAATGGGTTGAGGTATTTCTTCTTCATCTACCATTTTCATTTTTTCTTCTGCTCTTGCTTCTATGAATTCTTCTTCAAATTCTTCTTCTTTTGGGAGCTCAATGCTCAATGGTGGTTTAAAAATGGGAGAATTTGAAGGTGGAGTATGCACAGGAGTTTTGATAGGATTGCTTGGTGAACTTTGTGAAGATTCAGATGGAGAGGAGGCTTGAGAGAAGAAGTATGGGTTATCTCTAATTCATTCTTACTGATTTTGTCAAGCCTCGAAATTGAAATCATCAACACCTCTTGACCTGATCAACCTGGTGTGTCTTCCTTCAGCTAGGTTTTTTAAATTCTTGAAGTGGGAATATGAAAAGACATGTGCATAAATTAGTAGTGTAGCCTTCAGCAATGACATTTTATGAAATCCTTTTTTTTTTTAATATTTGATTTTTCTTTTTGAATTTTGGGACCTTGCGGTCATATTTTGGGTGCAGATGGTGCTAAATCTACCCCACGATGGGTGCTAAAAACTGTTGGCGAGAAAATTTGTCAGCTGGACAAAATTGTGGATTTCTTGCCAACGCTATGGGAATCTAAGTCCCTCTACTTAACCGGTGCAACTACCGTATATGCATGCACGTGAAAAGGTGGATATCTATGGTAGCCTTTCAACCGGGGATCCAACAGGGGCACTCCACTGACCCTGCGGCAAAGCTAGGAATCTCTTACTAGGTAAGACTTCATCTGGAAGTGGGAATTGATGTAGGAGAACCAATGTTGCAAGTAGAAAATCAGAGACTTGCATACACCAATCAGAAGTTTCATCACATGCACTTGAATTTTATAAGAAAACAAATCTTCAAAACAACAACAAGACTAAATAGAGCTTAATGAACACAAAGTACCAATAAACTCAATCAAAGAGGCTAAAATTCCTTCTTCCTTTATTGAAGCTCAAGCATAATTTTTACATAGTGTGGGAATTGAAGAAATGTAGAAGGGGAAGAGAATAAAAAAAAATGGCTATCTCCTTTGTTCTCTCAAGGTGTAATATACTCTTGATTTTACAAGATCAATCACCAACCCTTTGAAATGGGAATGGCTTTATAATTTATATAACAGAATATGACTCTTCATCTTCCTCGTGACCTTTTGAATACCTTAATATGACTTAAGACTATTCATATTCCACTTCAAATATTTAAGTCCCTTTTATAATAGCAAGGCGACTTAATTTACATTATGTTTCTAAAGTCTCTTAATTCATATTAAAAGTGCAAACCCCAATATGAAATTAGAATATTGGAAAGTGAGATAAAGTTCGAGGGAAGAGAAGAGAGAAAGAGAGGGATAAGAAGAAGAGGAGATGTCATTCCTGATGAATTCCATTGATCCTCGTTAATGTAAAGCTCCAAATGCAGTGAAACTCTAAATCTTCAAACTCCTTGCACACTGTGAAACTCCTCCAAATTATCTCACGAATGCTCGCTAAGTTGAATGAACTAAGGTGGATATTGAATTCCCTATGAAAAATGACTAGGATGCTCCCAAACAATGATGTCCCCCTGAATGATTATCCTTGTACATCCTATTATGCCAAAACTTCTCTTTGAGTGTAAATTACTATTGTTAGTAAGTGTGAAAAAAGTAACTCTCTTGATCCTTTGCTGAGTGTTGTGACCTTGATTCCCCTTTCTCCCTGTGTTCCTCACTCCTTTGGATCAAATTTATATTTTTAGCAGGTGCTTGAGGGCACACTTACTATTTTTAGTAAGTTACAGAAATGTTCATTCTGGTGGATTCTCAGCTGTAGTGCACCTCTAATGTCTTCATCTTCTTCGCAGGTTCTTCTATCGATGACTTTCCCAAAATAACAGTTCCTATGTAGTAGACCTGTTGTTTTTAGAAATTTTTCCTCTGGGAGTCAGATTAACGTGGAATAAAGTTTTTTGATATTGGTATTTTCTCAATATCATCCCTTTGAAATTTCGGGCCCGCCAGCGTAATAATCTAGGAGATTTTAAAGTTTTAATTTTTCAGACCTGCCAGTGCTTCTAGGTACGGCAGCCATTAATGGACCTCAAAATTATAGGTCTTGTTTTCTCCTCCATTTGTGAATAAAATTGTGTTTTTGATGTGGGTTTTTTCTTCTAGTGCTTCATGTGCAATCTTACTTCGATCTGGCAACCGGTTTGACGGGAAATCCCACTTCTTTCTTCGTTGAGCCGTAAAGGGCATTTCTTCATTGTGGATGCTCTGTCACACATGGGAGGAGTTTTAAGGTGTCTTATTGATGGCCTTGAGTAGAGGAATGAGTAGAAAAATATATCTTGTTTTTTCTTGCATTTTTTTGGGAGATTTCTTCAACTTCTCATTTCGTGGCTATGGAGTTTTCTTAGTTTTCTTCTTCTCTACTCCATGCTTCTCCTTTTGTGTTTGATGAGGATTACTTCTGAGACCTGCACATCACTGTGGGGATTTTGTTTCAGTTATTTGGTTGAGTAGGTATGATCATTTAAAATGGCAGAGTGATGGAAGAATGTTGTAAAGGAAGTATGGAGGAATGAAGTGCACATATAATTGTTAAGGAGTTAGAAGCGGGAAAAAGTGGCTCTTGGAAAAATTTCAAAAAGATATGCACAGATAGGGATTGGGTGCATTTTTCCATGCTTGATGTCCCTAGCCTCATGGATGTGAGGGACACCAATTTCCATAATGAGCAAGATGGAGACACGTGGCGCTAGATCCAATGGCCGGGAATGAAGGAGGAAAAAGCTGATTTAAAGAACTAGGAGCTGAAAGGAGGTCACATGGGTGTTCAAATGACTCCCTATGGGGGATGGGAAAATTTTAAAAGGTCTTATGTCCTCCACCTCAGGTGCATAAGGGACATAAAATTCTACAATGGTCAAGAGCATGACACGTGGCGCCCGATCCGATGATAGGGAATGCACGCTCCAAATAACCACTTCGGGTCTGAACTGCGGTCACGTTAGTGTCCAGAAGACTCCCTATGGGGGACTGGGTGAATTTTTCAAGGTCTGATATCCTCCGCCTCATGTACATAAGGGAATTCAGTTTCCACGGTGGTCCTGGATCTGACACGTGGCGCTCGATCCAACGGCAGGGGATGAATGCTTCAAGAATGCACCTGGGGGCTGAACTGTCAAGTCTGAAGGCCATATGGCCCCAAAGGTCACATGGGGGCTGGGTAAATTTTCCAAGGGCTGATGTACCTGAAATTAGGGATGTCGGGGACATAAAATTATGCTAGGATTTTGGTGCTGACACTTGTCCTCTTGACAAAATGATTAAGTCTTGAACTGCGTTTGAGATGGTAACTTAGAACGAAGATAACTTGAGCTCCCGGTGGAATTTATTGGTGAAATTGTATATGATATTGACTTGAAATGGAGTTTTGAATCTAATTATGGGGGTTTAATTTTTTGATTCGGCCATATGATCCATGAGAAATTGGATTTTTGATTTGGTACTCCACTTGTGCTTGAGAGAAAATGCCTATCAATCATATGCGCCAAGGTGTTGTGAAAAATATTATTTTACCATCATGTAGGTATTAGAATACTCTTTCCGATGATGTTTTTTTTTACTTCTAAATCCATTCGGAGCTCCCGAAATCTTCTTCTGAAGCTCAACAGATGTTTTAGGCATGTATACTGCCTAGGCTTGTGAACCTTGTTTTTTACTCAGACTGCTCCAAAGTCTTGCAGAACTTCCCCAGACCTTCCAAAATCATTTCCATGATGTTCCAAGGTATTTCCTTTTCCTTCATGTTGAATTTTCTCTTTTTTTTCACTCCAGGGGGGATCCGATCTTGGGAAGGCCAATGATAGCCCTTCTCTATACTGCCATGAGATAGTGTCTTTTTAGAACTCCGTAAAATCACCTTGGTGGAATGAGTACACTTTACTAAATCATGTAGGGGAAAAATTTGACATCAAATAGGGGATGATTAGACTGATCGATTTGACTTGGGGTACCTAGGAATGAAAAATTTTCCATAGGGGTATAGTTGTCATGCTTGGAAACTTCCAATTTTCCTGTTGCACATTTTCACGACAACAACTCACTTATGATTGAAAGAGCCACATTTATGACATTCCACCCTCATAAATCATCTTTAGTTAATTAATTAATCGTACACCACTCACATCTAAAATATTTAATTAATTAAAATAATTTCCCTTGCACCTCATCGTGTTAACTATGACACCTCATTAACCACCTAACCACCTCTAAAACCACCTTCCTAAAAATCACTAACTTAATCCTAACTAACTAAGCTTCTAAAAATGATAACTAACTAAATATTTCCAAAAAAGGATAACTTCTCTTATCCTAACCAATTTTTTTCATGCTTTTTTACTCTCTCCACCACCTTAACAACTTTGAAGTTATCACATCTTGTTCAAAATGGAAGAAAATCAGTTGTTTTGTTGACTAAACTAAGATCTTCCACAATTTCCAGTGATTTTCCCAATCACCGACAATCTACAAATGTGAGCATTCAAATCTCCTTTTGACAGGGGATTCTCACACTTTACAGATGCATTATTGTTCAGATCCAACATATCAAACATCCAAACACGTTACATTAACTTTTTCCAACATTACATTGCTCAAAGGAAGTCAAATTCATCGTCAAATCACTCGCCTTTTACCATTTAGTCATCTTCTTCCTTCTGTTCACCAAGATAGTTCATTACAAAAGGTAATATGTATATGCTGATTATTTTAGGTACTGAATGTAACTAACTCCCATTTAGATATCGTTTATAGTGCTAGATATCTAATTCCATAGCTTAATAAATTATTTAGCTCTGTTTTTAGTGAACTATTAAATTTGGTAGTAATTTCTAGCAGGTGACCCAACCGTCAGTGGTTCTTGTGTTTTCTGCTTTTTCATCATTTTATACATAATCTGACTAAAATGTATAGCTTTTTATTTTTATCTACTAATATATTGTCTAACATGATGTTTTCAGGTGGAATTAGGTGGTACTAATCTTCCCACTACTGATTCCTTCCTTATTGTTTTCCATCCACTCTACTGGTAACAATATGATCTCCTCCATGATCTTGAGCTCTGTGTAATTCAAAACAAACCCTTCAACCATCTTGAGGATATCAAGTCGCTACAACTCAGCGTATCTTTGAGGCTACCAAAGCATTATGGGATGTGTATAATGAAGCTATAAGACTCCATGGAGATCTAGCACAATACGAGTACACTTATGAGACCAACTTAGAGCTCTTAGACAAGGACTATCACACTGCTTCAGAGTTTGACACCCACAGTCACAACAAAATATCTAGTTTTGACACAAAATTTTCTCATCTTTATGACACCTAGGATGAGGATTCTGACTTCTTTGTTGAGCACTACATATTTTTCCTTGATTCTGATCTTACTGAGGAAGAGGAAGAGATAGTTGACTTTGTAGCATCTAATGTGTCTAAAAATCTTTAAACAAACTAGGAGTGTAATTTATGAATTTAAATAATGACTAGTATTAGCTATATATGTATCTAATCCAAATAAGTGATAGTCACAATTCTATTTTAGCATTTTGTAGTACAATTGTAAACATTAATAAAAGCATAAGTGTTTTCTGGAAAGTAACATTGTTTTGTCTAAAGCATGATTTTTAGGCTTGTTTACAGGTGAAGAAGCTTTGATCCATTGTTTTAAACGGTGTGCAAACATACACTATCAGCTTTGTGGGTATCCTAGAAGTTGTGCCATATTGAGGGAAAGATCAGTTATTACCCCTTAAAACAATCAAGAAACTAAAGGTAAAATCATGCTAGACATTCTGGCACGCCCGGTGGGACACTTGAATCCATGTTAATTTCCTCATTTTGTCATTAATTTAATTACTGTTTTCACTGACTGCCAATCGCCAGCGATTGGATTAATCTCTCGTGATTACCCTAATCATTAGCAATTCCCATGTTTTGTTTCTTTGACATCTCATTATCAGCTACAGTGTCTTTTTTATTGTTTCTTATTCCTTCTAATTAGATTGCAGGCTTTTTATCTCTAGAAACTATATTTTTGGGCTTCCCTAATCAAATATTTTGGAAATTGTAAAAATTAAATTTAAATTGAAAAAAAGGGGAGTGTACTTGTGGTAAGTTCTAAAACCCTCTATTTAACTTCCCATATGGCATTCTTGTTTTTCTGTCTTCATAAAAACCAACATTTTATTTCAAAATCTTAAAAATAAGCAATTGCATTCTTCTTGCTTCACATAGTCTAATTAGGAGGTAAAATTGGCTACATCCATTTACTCTTCCCTGACACACAACCAAGCCACTTACAAAATAAAAAACTCATTCAAAACACTTCCTACCCAAGTGAAAATGATTGGGATTTCATCACCCAATAGGGAAAATAACTTAGTGTTCTGGCTGAGTATAAATACCTAACTGTTAGCATATTTTTCCTTAGCACCGGACTCCCTTGTTGCAGCGGGACTGTGAAGTGAGGGGGTAGGCCCTAATATACATGCTCATACTAGAAGTAGCTCAAATTTTTTCCTTACGTACCTTTAGGTATATCGAGGACTTTTCCCTTAATCACACCTGAAACCAGCCTTAGATAGCCATCTCTTAGGACCCTTGTGACCCAATTTTACACATTTTACTTTCCATAATTAAGCAAGATAAATACAAATCAACACTCTATTTTCTTTTGTTTTCTTTTTATAAATCTACCCATCTAGTTATTATTAAATTTTCTGAGTGCTTTGTGTGTATTTTATTATTATGGTACTCATGTTATCCAAAATAAGCCCCTTGCTTATTTTTGACTAACTTTCTTTCATTCCTTCCTTTCTTGTGCCTCAGTTGAATTTTTTCACTTTTTAGGCACTCAAAAATATATGGAAATGGTTTCATCAAATAGAGAATATTCTCACCTTTCCAGAAAGGTAAATTTTTCCTTTTAACTCCTTGTATTTTGCAAGTTATGGCTCGGCAGAGTTTTTGAGGGAAATTTTCCTTGGGAAGGTCCGCAACTAGTAGGAATGTGCCACGTGGTAGTGGAATGACGGACCAGCAGAGGTAAGTTGAAAATTTTTCCAAGGAAGTGGCGGGGGTGCAAAGAAATTTTTTTCTCATGGGCCCACAAAGGAAAGAAATGGCTTGAGGCCCGCATGAATGAGGAGAAGCCACATGGTGGCAGAGGTCAGACCGGTGGAGGTAAGTTAAGAAAAATTCCAAAAAATGGTGTAATGAAAATTTTGACCTAGGATCCCGCACGAATGAGAGTTTGACACGTGTCTATGAGGTTGGCAGGAGTCAGAGGGGTGGAGAAATTTTTCCTTTTTTCCCAAAATAGTAAAATGGCACAAAGGAAAGAATTGGCCCACAGGCCTGCCAAGGAGGAAATTGAAGTTTTGTTTTAAAGCCCGCAGACTAATAAGAAGATGCCAAGTGTCTTGTTCACGGCAGAGGTAGGGGGCGCAGGGAGAATTTGGAAATTTTTCCGAAGTGTTAAAAATTGTGCAAGGGAATATTTTTTCCCACGGGCCCACAGAGGAAAGAGAATTGATTCAGGCCCACGCCAAATCAAAGGATGACACGTGTCAGTGGAGCAGCGGGGTGTGGAGGAATTTTGGAATTTTTTCCAAAATTCAAAAAGGCGTAGAATGGCCATTTGAACCTGAGGACCAATGGGGAAGCACCACGTGTCAGTGGAGTTATGGGGTGCAGAGATTTTTGGGGAAATTTTCCCAAATTCAAAAAAGGGGAAAAAATTTATGTTTCAGCCCGCCAACCTGATTTTTGCCTCAGTTTTTCCCTAAATATTTAGAGGGGTATATCTTTCGATCCAAAGCTTTGTTTTTCTTGATTTTGGTGTCATTGGAAATATATTGAAGTCCTCTACACACTGGAATCTTCAATTTTATTTTTTAGTGGATTTTAGTGAGAGAAAAATTAGAAAACGCCTCTGGCATAGGGAAAAGAGTAGAACCGACATTTAACCACCATTTTTAATGCATTATGTCTTCCATTCTTCTCCAACATGGTTGAAAAAATTGGGGAATGAACTTTTAGGCTTACCCATGCTATTTTGATAGATTTTGTTAGTGGTTGAATCATTCATTTCATTTTTCCCGAGTTTCTCCTTCTCGAACTCAGGTTTTCATTGTTAAAACCTAGATTTGGCTCATTTGTAAAGGGTTGGACATTTTTTTTATGTTTTCCAGGATCCCTCCTTCACCCTGGAAAGTGGATTTGTGGAATATAAAACCTTTTTAGGACTACAACATGTTTTCTACCTCCTTGCCATTGTAATGCACTGCATTTTAAAATGGAAATGACAATACAAGCTCTGTGAATGAGTTTTCAATCCTTTCTTGTGTTGTTTGCTCTATCCTGATACTTCATTACATTTTAGCAATTTGTGCATGATGTGTGTAAAATTTTTATAATCTGTGTCAATTTTCAGAAATAGATTTCCATCACTTCTTTGGTGTATCACCTTGTTAGTTTAGTTTTATCTTATTTTATCTCTTCTATCCTTGTCTCCTTGGCAGAATTAGAGTAGGATTTTGAGTTACCTCTGAAAATTTCATGCATACATCTGATCAGAGGAGTAGAGGAACTAGCCTTTAATCTGTAGAGTTTTTTCCCATTTCTGCAAGTCCCACACTTGGGGAAAAGATTCCATGTTGTGCAATCACACTAGATGCCCATTATCAAACTAGAAATATGAGAAAACATCCAGGGGTGCTGTGAATTTGCACTAACAGTTTTGGCACACCTGAAGGGACCTTAGAGGTCTTCATCTTCATTACAAAAAAGCTGATGTGCATTTGTTGTAAGTTTCTTACTTAAAAGGATCCCTAATTTGCACATCTGGCGACTCCAAGGGGATAAATCAACTTGTTTTAGCAGTCTAGGTCTGAAGATTCATGAGGAGAATCCAAACAAGGTCAAGGGCCAGAGAAGAGTGATTTCTGGAGTATCTGTAGCTATCCCTAGGAAGAAGAGAAAGGGGAAGAATAATTCAAAGGTCTCCATCTCCACCAAATAGTTTTGGCACGCCTGATGGGACCTTAGAGGTCTTCATCTTCATTACAATAGTTTTCCCATTTCTCCAAGTCCCACACTTGGGGAAAAGATTCCATGTTGTGCAATCACACTGGATGCCCATTATCAAACTAGAAATCTAAGAAAAAATCCAAGGTTGCTGTGAATTTGCACTAACAACTCACTAGACAACAAGAACGTAACCAACTTTATGAAAACATGTCTATCTCATCGTTTTCATTTCAACAACAAGCTTTGTTTAACACAACTTCACTTTCCAGAACATTTTCCTCACCTATGTAACCAAAATCATTGCTTTATCAAACCAATACATCAAATCCCTTTTATGACACCCAAACTTGGAATGAACTAGGGATTGGCTATAATAATGAAATATGACAACAATCCATTCACTCTCCATGATAATATCATGAAAAAATTCTCTATTCACCAGGATCAGAGCATTTGTTTTCTCCCAAGGCATCCGAACCTCCATTCTACAATTTAGGGGCAAAACTATTTTTGAAGAAATGTTAGATTCAAATCCTATTGCTCTTAATGCTTAACTAGTAGCAAGAAATTTCCAAATGCAAACATTCACTCTATAATCCATTGCGCATGCTCACAATTCTTCACCCACCATTACACAACTTATTGATCAAAACCAATACCATATTGTCCAACAATTATATCTCTACACTTCAGGTCAACTCAAAACTTGAACAATATTCCACCTTGGATTTCTAGTGGCTCTTCTAACCCGTTTTATGCATCGAATGAACAATTGTTCACCAGTCATCTTGAGGCATTTCATGTCTCCTGAGATTCTATTTACGACCTTCACATGATATCATCACAAAACAAATTTTCTCAGAAATCCACATCCTCAATAAGTCCTTCTATAGGATCCACACCTCCTCTAAGTAGTGTCGTTACCTCCTCATCTATTCTTCTAGTCTCCTCACAAGTACAAACACCTCCTTTGATTTCTGTCACCCCTTTTGCAGTTATGCTTTCCCAACAAGTTACTACTCCCATCCAGAACATCACTATGTCCATTCCCACAACAACACCATTGTTCAATACTAGTTCCATTGCTAGTACACACCTTGTTTTATAATACATGCTGCAACCTTCACAACCATTGACCTCTACCCCAAAAAAAAGCATACCACGAAACCGTATCCCACAACAAAGTGTTCCATAAAAAGCACCATCTTTTTCCACTTTGGTCATATATTTTTAAAAAACACCCACATATTCACAACCTCTTATGCATGTATCGATGCCATTTAGGTACCAACATTTCCAAACCTCACGGCCTATCACTTTGTAACAAGGATCCTATCATCAAAGCATACCTTAACAAAATATCCCATACCAACAACACATACCTCAATAATACATGCCTCAACAAAACATTCCACATCATCATATATCAAAACAAAACTACCCTTATTAGCACCATGTCCCATATCAACCTAACATCCCTACGAAGAACATCCCCTATCAAAAAAACATCCCACATCAATACCAAGCATACTCACAACCCACCATGTCTTTATATCAACCTAGCTCATCTCTACTACAAGCGACATAAACTGACCATATTCGGGCCTTTCTAAGCCACATATCTAGTTTAGAAGCCACTTCATTGACATCCAAGAATATTCTCTCTTATGACTAGATTTGCAATGATCCCATTCATCCTTCAGTACCATTCAAATTGTATCCACCTCAATGGGAGCTTCCAAAACTCACTAATTTTTATATCAAATAAGACCCTCAACAATGCATCCGTAACTTTCATCATGTGTGCATCCTGATAGCTCATGATCGGGACCTTATGTTAAGGACCTTTCCCATGTCTCTTGTCAGTCCTGCCTTGGACTGGTAAAACAACATTCCACAAAATTCCCTCTTCTCTTTTGCATAACTCACACAATTATTCTTAGATCACTTATCCATCAACATAGCCCGTAAAATTACCATTAATGACCTGTATGCCATTAAACAATTTGAAGATGAGTCCATCACCAATTTTGTCACCTGTTGTAGGGCCACTACCAATCAATTTTTTTTTCACAACCACAACTAGAGATAATTGAGATCTTTTCTTGCACTTGTGCTAAACATATTTTGTCCACCTTACAAATTCAATTATTACAAACTTTATACGAGGGTTTTACCATGGCCCGTAAGATAGAACTTCAATCCTTAGAAGATGGGTGAGTGAAAATTCATCCTAAGAAACAAAAAATGGAATTCCCATCCAAGTCAACATCCAACTCAAACAAGTCTAAATCAGCCACCAATGTCTTTATAGTTAAATTTGATCCTAAAGAAAATCCTACCACTGAATGCATTCATCAACAACTCAACTATACAACCATAAAAAAAATTATGGCCTAGTTTTTGAAAAATTGCTTGCCTCTAACATTATAGCACTTCCACCCATCAGACCTATTGACATATTGGTATCAAAACCCATTTGGTACTGTGATAATGAGTATTGTAAATTCCATAGGGTTAATGGTCATGAAAAAGAGAGGTGTTGCACATTCCACAATGTGCTTCAGGATTTGATTGACAACGGTGACCTTCACTTAGAAAATCCAAATGCACCCCCAAACTAGAATATCAACATATTTAAACAACCTTTCCCAAACCACCCCTCATATTATGAATCTCTGCAAGAAAATTTCGTCCACACCATTAATACAATAACAAAAGTTGAGCCTATTCCGCAATCCATCCTATTACCCAAAAAAGCAGAGTCCATAGAGTTAACACTAGAGGCCAATGATCCCGAAATTATAATTGTAGAGCCTCCTCTTATTGAAACCAACATATAAATTACTCCTACGTCTCTGACACTCAGTGATTTACTACCTACAAAATCAATACCAGAGCTTGATAAACTTACAATTATAGAACCGCCACTTACTACTAAACTCATTCTAATACCTTCATTGAAAATTGTTACTGAATCCATGCCCACATGAACAATTACACCAATGCCTTCATCTAAATTTGTAAACATAACTATGGTACCACTCGAAGTATTCTTAGCTCAACTATTTCCACTTAAACCAACCAAGGATTGTAGTAATTCTCAATTCATGAATATAAATAATCCAAAACCCATGAACCATTTATATTATATAAATTGTATTATTAAAAATACCTTTCCTTCATTAGCATCAAATTTAACGAGTACACCTATTCCATTCAAAACTTCAAAGGGACCCAAAAAACAAGACATATTTCAGATCATTAGAAGTCCTTATTATGATGAAACCTATCATTTTTGGGGTCCCCCATATTTTTGTCCATGCTTTCATCCAAACAGAATTACCACTTTTGGAGATCTCTTGTCACATCAAATCCTAGAATACCCACCAAACATAATACCGTTCCAAATTTCAGAGGCCTTGAACACATCCCTTCAGATTAGAATCTCCCATGTAATCCATCTACCCTCATACCAGTTAACCACCCTATTATTACAGGGGCAAGGACTATTCATCAAGCCCCCACTATATGCCAGTTTTCTACGTTTGTCATTCTATAGTGGGAGCCTATGGAAGACCCTCGCCCTCCATCTCCTATCCGATCTAACTACCCTTTGCGGTCACCACATGTATAAAATCCTTGTCCATCATATGTGATAATGACTAGAAAACCTCTGCGGCCACCAAGTAAACAACCTATGGAAAAATCATCCACTCCACTTTCTCCCAAGAGGGATAATGGTCTGTTATTACCATCCACAATTGGACCTAAAGGGCATTACGCCACCATTCTAGATGACCTTCTTTAGAAATTTATCATTACAATACCATCTCCCAAGCCATAAGATCACCATGGAAACCCGCTTGGTATGACTTTCAATCATATGATTTTCATAGATCATGAGAACACTCCATAGAGGATTGCAGAGATTTTCATCAGAAAGTTGAGAAGATTAGTAGTTCTCTCTTCCTTCCTTATTAATCAAACACAACATCGACATCAACCCTAACATCACCAAAAGAATGTATCCCTAAAATGTTAATACGTTAGGTTGATGTAGTCCATATCACTACTTGTACTCAAGATTACAAAAAATCATCATCCAAGCCTTAGAGAAGTAGGGCCCCTGTTGTCGTACCTCTGCCTTCTAAGTTATCGACTCCACCTAGTAAATCTAAAGTCTCCATTTCCTTAGCTCCTGATGGGACAAACCAAACACCAATACCAAAGGTTAATTTTTTTGTACCAATAACCACACCACCTTCCACTTCAATACAACAAGTTGTCATTAAACAGTTACTTGAAATGCTAGTCTTGATGTCACTCTATGAACTAGTCCAAACATCACCTACCCATAAGTAGGCTGTGATATAATGACACAAATTAATTTACAAAATTTGTAGGTGCTCTTAAAGCATCCACCTCCATATCATTTGAACCATCTAAGATACCTTCTCTTAGACTAGAAGACCATGGTTTTCCCCTTTTCATTACCACTTAGATCAATGACATTTCTATCAACATTATATCCTCCCTTGCCTTTGAACAACTTAAGTTACCTAATACAATTGTCATTCAAACTCTAATCTTGTTTTGTTCCTTCAATGATATGATCACACCCACACTAGGTACTATCATTGATGTAGCCTAGAATTATCAGATAACACCTATTCACGCTGGCACATCACTCAACATAGGATGAACACTCACTTGAAGCACGCCAAGGTACCAGGTCCCTATTTAGGGTTGTTGTAGCAGGATGGTAGCATCGTGGAATGCTAAAGACATATATTTAGAAACTAATCCACCATTACATAGTGATACCAGACCAGATCTATAAAAGCATGTGTACTCATATAAATCATCAAGAAATCAATAGTATGTAATGATAACACATAGAAGACAATTTGGTTTGGACAATATTCTTCATATTTTAAACATGAAAATGAAATAGAAGCTTGATACAATAACAGTCATGCATGCATGGATCTATTACAATTATCCGGTCTCATGCACTTCATGAATCTCTATCCCTTTGACACCATTGTCTATCAACTAGGTGGTTCATCTAATATATAGGGTGGGGAACTTGCCCATCACTGCTAACTTTGCCAAAAATAGGTCACACACTAATAATAGCCACACGCTCTTTTACAATCATATCCATACATGCAAGTATGTTATCTATAGTTCACTTATAGTTAACTTAAAGTGATGAATCTAATCTTGGATTACTTCCATGCAAGAGTGCTTTGATATGATCCTCGAAATCTAGACAAAGCATGGCACACAAGTCTTGGCATCGCTTTGTGTGTTCCGCATGCCAACTTCTGAAAATAGACAATCTACAAGATCAGATAAGTCTCGAAAGTTTGTCTTTGCACCTCCACATGCAACGCCTTCCTATTCCTTTGTGCCTTCAATCCCATCTTGTTTTTCTACGCGGACTCTGTGTGTGAGTTCTGCTAAGTGTTTTACCAAACCAACATTACCCCATACTAATCTCATTGTCACCCCGAAAATGGTGATGTCCACAACTGGGTAAAGAATGGTTGAAATATAGAATGCTGAATGAATCTTTACACAAAGAATAGAAAATAATTTAAAGAATCAAAGAATTATTCAGGCCTCAAGCTCCTCCGTTTCTTTCTGAAGTATCATCTCTAGATACTCCTCCTTTATGTTTGCTTCTAAGTTCTCCCACTCCGTTAATGCCTTTATTTATTTCTCTGGAACATCCACAATGACAGATTCCAACTCCTCCTAAGTTAGTTTCCCTTGCTCATTCTGGATTACAAGTATTATGCTTGACATAGATGTATGCATCCCTTCTAGCACATCAATCTTCAGAGCAATGAGCTTTCTGAGTTCATCTAACCTCTCTTTATGAGGTGCCTGTGCCACAGCCAATGCCTCATTCTTCTATTTTACCATAGTTATTCATTCAGCATGGCCTAGCATGTCATCCTTCATGGCTTGTTACACCTCATTATCTTCTGCCAATGTCTTTACCCTTATTAGTGCATATGGAGCTGTGCATATCATCAAGGCATGATCAGCTTTCTTCAGCTCCTCTTGGAGTGCTTGTAGTAAGCCCTCATATGTAGCAATCTTCCTTGCTACTGCAACCTGTGCTTTTCCTACCTCTTATGATGGGTCCTTGGGCTGTTTTGGTATATGCACCTTTTCATCCTCCAATACTAATTTTATCATTGTCTTTACATAGTGCATCGAAGAAGGAAATTCTTTTGGTACTTGGGATTTCAAATGCGGGCATACCTTTAGGACATCATCTCCAATTTCCTCCTCCATACTAATGAAAGTGTCATATTTCCTTTTGTTCAAATCCCTCTCCTGTACTAAATGTGCTATTTGCACATTCTTTACCTTTAGCTCCTCTGTAAGTGCTTTAATTGTAGCAGATTTGTCAATGTTCCTTCTAGCTACCTCTGCAGATACTTTTACCAATGCATTGCTTACCTATTCATCCATAGTAAAATTTGGTTTAATTTTCATGTTCCGAGCTTCTTGTGTATTTTTCAATCACCTAGACGCACATGATTCTTCAAAGACATCAAAATATGATTCATCCATATGTGTATGCATCGACCATGAAAGTTGTTTCCATATTCGCAATGTCACTTTTTTGTCATCCATAACTACCCATCCGAGACAATATTTTTTACATGATGGTGCTCTAGAACCGATTGCAAACAATCTTCTCTTGGTCTTGTGCATAACCCATAGTATGTAACCTTACGTCCTCATTTGTATAACAGGACCTTGAACCTTTTGGAATGGCAACATCAAGGTTAGGAATACTAGTTGTGCCCTCATCCCTACCTTGTGTAGCTTCTGATTTCTCCCTTTCTTCCTCTCCACTTAGTTTTCCTCCTCATTCTGAGGCTCCTCATCTACCCTATGACGGATTGAAGATGGAAGCACTTTTTCCTCAAACTCTCCTACTTCTCCATCTAGCTTGAGCTTTCTTCTTTTCTTATTCTTCTCAGGTTCCTCTACCGGTGAGATTCACGGTGACTTCCTTGTTGTCTGCTAGGCTTCCCCTTGCAACCTTATGTTCTTGAACACCTTTCTGAACCGTTGGTCACTCTGCACTACCTCAGTCTTTTCTTCTCCTTGTGAAGCTGTCACATGCTCCTCCTCCTATCTGCTAGATGGTTGCTTCCTCCTACACACCAAGCCACTGCTATCCTCATGCTCTTCATCCTCTTCCTCGTCAGCCTACATGGGTTTAGAAGGCCAAGGCACCGGGATGTTTTCCATAGTGTGCTTCCCCTTTGGTGGCCCTGGGACTGCGAACTCATTCTCTACATACTTATTATTCTCCATCTTTGGTTTAAGTTGGAGATATATGAGTGCGGACCTAATATCCCCAATAGAAAGTGTTTCTAGTTTGATATTGAAAATCTCTGAGATCATATGCTCATTGTAAGCATTCTTCCCTAGATATCCATACTTCTTTTGCAAGGTGTGGTATTCACAATCCACCTTGTCTGCATTAAACACTAACCTCCTTATATCAGTGAATCAATAAATGAAAGCTTGGAAATAGTGCACTATGAATGCATATGGTAGTTTGCACCAAGGGCTCCATGATCCATCCACCATTAGAAAATGTGCAATGTAAAAATGTTGGTAAACAACAAACTGATCCTGCTTCCCCAATACTGAGGGAAACTCCTTTGGCATGCGTCACTCCTCTTCAAAAGTCATGCGGAGCCTGTCATACCACATCTCTGCTCTCTCCTTTACCTTTTCTATCATAGATAATTGCTAAATATTTCAGCTGGAGACTGGTTATTCGTGGGGTATTCCCATATATTTTCTTTCGGGCCATCCGGTACTCCAATCTCCATCAATACTAAAGAAAGTAAGATGAAACCAAAACTTATCTTACTTCCTGTGTGTGCTTCCTCTACTATTTGTTCTACAATGAAGCTGAAAATGTTGTAAATGAATCCTTCTGACACGTGCTTTGCCATGTGTAGCCACATTGAGTTTACTTGTGACCAATGATCTTGGTCATTCAATTTCATAACCAGGTGCACTGTTGCTTTTACTACTAGACAATCGTGTAATTTATCGATGTCCATTCCACATGGTCCTTTCTGGTATCCCAACACTTTGCATGTTTCTAAAATGGCAACCTTGTCAGTTAGTTCATTTTTAATGTCCTCACCTATTTCCTTCAATCCTGTTACCGTGGCAATCAACATGGGTGTTAGTCTTACCCTTTATCCTACAAAATAGAAGAAGTCCTCATGGACTCGGCTCATTAGCCACCTGTATAATGGTGCATATTTCCCAAAGTATGGGAGCTCATATATTTGGTAAACACCAATCGTTTTCAATAAATTCTTCCCGGTGTCATCATATATCAACATCCCATCACCAGTTCGCTTGTTCATTTGGGAGTTAAGTAAATCATCCAACTTCTTTTGATTGTCCTTGGTTTAATGGTTGTACTCACTTATTTTTCTCTGTCGTATGTGGGAATCCCATTCCTAGTCCACAATTACTTCTTTAGGATACTACATCTCTGAAAAACTACTCTTAGGAGTCATCTCTTCCTCCTCTTCCACTGCTACCTTCTTCTTTCCTTTTGCTGCTTTTGCTTCCTTCTTTGGAGCCATTCTTCCCTTTGTGTTGTGTTTCTACACCTTCTTTTGTAATTCTTAAATGGTTTACTTCAAAACCTTACTTGATTCAACCATGCCCTAGATTGTAATCATGAAATCGTGTGCCCTAGCTCTGCTCTGTCATTTCACTTCATTTGAACCCTTCTCCTATAGGGATACAAGCTTCTCCAATACACAGATCTACCTTCCATGCTTGGTTTTACCCTCTTCACACTTAGCTCTTTGTCGAATTCTCATAGGTACAAGGGTAGAAATGAATTCACATCCCATCCTTGTATAGATTTTCAATTTTTTTTGATGCATTAATTGCTCCACCTACCAAATATTTCTCATTTATTGCTCAATTTTGTCATTTCTACATGGTACATCTTCACGCCACAACTATAACCTTATAGCACTCCTTCCTACCTTTTGGTTGCAAAATTTTCTTCAACACACACTCTAGTGCCCGAGTACCTTATCACTACACCTTCTCCTGGTAGTTATCAAGGCTGCTGCTTACCTCACGTTATATTTTTCCTTCATTCATCTCCATCCTTGGTTACCTTTGAGAAGCAATCCTTTGTAATTCACCTTTAGTAGCTTACTTCCTCAACATCCGCAACATTATACCTTCCAATCTTAACAACATTATACCTGGGAGTCCCCAACAATCCACCCCATACTAAAAGTATGTGCAGTCCTCTACCCATCAATATGCTTCATGTTGTAGTTAGCTTCATGTGCGCACGCGTGCTTATTACACAAAAATAGGAACTAAATTGATAGAGCATAGCTATGATGAAAGAAACACATTAATGAAATGTAGAAAAGGAAAGCTAATCTATCTGGCCACACTGCCTTATTACAAACACCAAGAAGATTTATTTATAGTAGGGATTCAACCTACTCCCGTTAAAGTAACCAGGCAGCCATGTTCCATAAATTTCTTCTAACTGGAAAGCACCTAATTCAAGTATGTAAGTTATAACATACGTCCCCAACCAATGCACCTCGAGCTTCCCTAGATGGCGTAAAAACTTAGAGCCATACAGAAGTACCATTTTTCTGACCGTAATTTTCTTATCCTAGATATGCCTATCATGCCATGATTTTTGGCGTGCTTTCTCCTGTTTCTGACTCCACCGTGCTATGGCCCAGTGCTCATCCAGTTGAACCATGTTCTCAATCCATTCTTCCAAAGCTTGCTCATCAGCTAGACCTCCAGTGTGTGTAATGCACAACGAAGGTAACATGAATTCTATAGGAAGGAAAGCTTCCGTGCCAAACACCAACTAAAAAGGTGTGGCTTTGTTCAATCTCTTATATGTTGTTCGGTAGGCCCAAAGAACAACATATACTTTGTTATCCCAATATTTTCATCCCACATCAAAAATCTTGGTCAATGTGTGGCTCAAAATCTTGTTGAAATCCTCAGCAGTTCCATTTTCCTGAGGGTGATAGGGTGTAGGCTTGTGGTGGGAAACCATAAACTCATCTAACAGAAGTCATATTGTCTCATTTAGAAAATGGGTGCCCCTATCATTGGTTAAACTTAAAGGATAGCCATACCTAGTAAGGAAATTTTCTCATAAGAACCTTATTGTTGTAGCCACTATACAGTCCTTCATAGGAGCTGCTTGTACCCATCTCATAAGATAATCTATACAAGTAATGATATAGCGCGATCTAGTCCTACGTGCAGCTGGTGAAATAGGCCTTACAAAGTCTATCACCCATTTCTCAAAGGGTTCTGTACTTGTAATTGGTCGTAAAGGCATCTCATCCCTCTATCCTAGTCGACTTAGATGCTGACAATGGTTAGATGCCTTACAATATTCCTTACAATCCTTATACAATGTTTCCCACCACAAACCAGCAAGTAGGATCTGTCACACTGTAGCATTACCTGCGTAGTTGCCACCTGCAATACCACCATGGGATTCTTCCATTATATCCTTTCATTCATGCTCTAATACACAATGACGTAACACCTCATCTCTACCTATCTTGTATAAATCACCACTGATTAACATGAATGGTGCTGCGCGTATAACAAGTTGTTTTTTCTCCAAGGACCGCATGCCTTCTGGTGCCATTCCCATCCTTAGGAAGACAGCCATGTCCTCTAATTCCATTGGCATGTGTTGTAACCTATACAACTATGCATCAGGCATGGTATCTTCTATTTTTTGTGCTTCTTTGCCTAATTGAACTTTAAACAAGTGATCGGGTCCAGAATTACTTTTCCCTAGTTTTACCGCAACTATAAAGTCAAACTCTTGAAATAAGAGCATCCATCTACATATGTGCCCTTGTAAGATGGGCTTGTTCACCAAATAATTCAATGCCATATGATCTGTATAAAACAAAAAAGGTGTGGCCAACAAATACTGTTGAAATTTGTGCAAGGCATATATCATGGACAAGGCCTCGCACTCTATAGTGGTATAATTCTATTCAGCAGGGGTCAACTTCCTACTAGCAAAAAAAATGGGATGATCAACAATACCTTCTCCAGGTTGAGCTAAGACAACACCAATGGATGTGCCAAAGGATTCTACGTGAACATGAAAAGGTTTATGCCATGAAGGAAAGTGCAAGATAGGCGTGGTAGTAAGTTTCTTCTTCAATATCTCAATGTGTGCTACTGCAACTCCCCCTAATAGAATGTAACTTTCCCCTTGAGAAATTCTTCCAAGGGTGTGGTCACTTTTGCATACCCTTTTATAAACTTCCTGTAATACCCTGTATGACCCAAAAATCCATGCACCTCTCTCTGACTAGAGGGTGCTTTCAAGCCTAAAATGACTGAAACTTTAGGTGGATCGACCAACAACCCTTCATTATAGATGATGTGTCGTAACAGTATGCCAAAGGGAGTAACAAAGATGCACTTCTTCATGTTCAAAAAGATACTCAACTGTATACATCTTTCAAACATTAAGTGTAGATTTTCAAATTGATCCTTAATTAGCCCATAAACGGTCCAATCATCAAGATAGACTTGTAAGAAGTTATGAATAAAATCCTTGAATGCTTGTACTACTATTCTTGAAAATATAGCAGGTGCATTCTTCAGTCCAAAGGGCATCATAGTATAGGAAAAGCTTCCCTATTCAATATTAAAGGTGGTATTTTCTTGATCTTCTGGGGCAATCCTAACTTGATGATACCCTGAGCACCCATCTGTAAATGAATATATCTCATACCCAACCACTCCTAATATTTCCTTTGTGAATGGCGTAGGAAAGGGATCTGTAACACATGTTGCATTCAACTCTCTATAATCAAGAAAAATTTGAATCGTACCATCCTTTTTGATACTTAACATAATAGGACTGACCAAATTTGACTCATCCAATAGTCAAATGATCCTATATTTCAACATCTTGTCAATTTCCTCCTTTACTTTCTCACGCAAATTGGGATTCATTTGATAAGGTCACTTCCTAATAGGGTGCGTACCTTCCTTGAGCTTTATCTTCATTTATCCAAGTGATTTATGCACGCCTTTAAGTTCATGGTATCCTCTTGGGAATAAGTTCTCATAGTCTCTAAGTAACTCTATGATCTTTACCACTTCTGCTTCTGACAAGTAATCCCCAATTATCACCTCCTTAGGTTAAGCTTCTATGCCTATATTTACCTTTGTTGTCTTCATAGGTTCATGATATGCACACACATCTACATCCACACTGGCTAACACTTCATGTGCTCCATGTGAATGATCCACTTCCAAGTGCTCAACTTCCTCATCATCAATTATGTAAACTGACTTCCCCTTGTCTTTTTCTAGAGAAGCACGCTCAAGTAGTATGATATCATCTACTTTTTCCTCAAAACGTGCCCCTATCTCTATCTCACCAAATAATTTCTTCCACTTTCCCACTATCTCCCATGGTTAAGCACTTGATAAAGCTTAAAGCCTTGTTCACTTATGGTGTAGATGAGAAGAAGTAAAATTTTTGAATCATCCCTGTAGTCAAATTTTGCCCATTGCCAATGTCGCGATGTAATTCAGCATATACATACCAAGCATGTGTGCAACCTTGTAGATTAGAATAAAACTAATGCACCCAAAGTGAGGGTGGTAATGCTTCTAGTCCTACAGTCTAGAGTCTCTCACACTGCTGGATATGATGTTGAGCAGGTTGATCACCATGATAAGGGAAAATTTTTGTAGGTGCATTACTTCTTGAAAACCTGGTTGATAAGGAAGTCCCAATATTTCCCCATTCTAAGAGATTATCCATATAGGCCACCCATCAGTGCACTACTGTCCCACCCAAAGTATATGACATCATATCTCATCTTTTAAGCTGGTCAGGCCAGTTTGCTTCCATGACCTGTAAGAATCCAGCCAAATCTTCAGATCCAGTATATCGGGGTACTGAGTGACCTATACACTAGACAGAGTGAAAAACCTTTTTGCAAGAAACCACATGCTTAAATTTGTGCCCCAATAGCTCATAAGTGCCATGACCCTAATTATCACAAGCAATACTGGTAGTATCGTTGATTGACTGAGAATCTTCCTAATAAAGGATTCCTTCCTTAGATGGCTCATTGACGTCTGGGTCCTGAATAGCACGTATGGTATGGATTTCCCATCTGTCAACGGTATTATGACCCTTTCCTCTTTATTCTCGAAGTTGATATACCCCTTGTTAAACCTCAAATCAGCATTTTTTGCATAACACCAAGGGCGCCCAAGAAAAGTTGGGAAGCTATTTTCTTCCGCAAGTGCTAACACTTTGAATTCTACTATGAACTTGGCCCCTTGTAAAGTGATAGATGCATCCTTAAAAACTCCTATGGGAGTATCTTTTGTTCTATTTTCCATGAACAATACATTAGATGATGGCTGCAATGGGGGTCTCCCCATTTGTACCCATGCATCCAATGTAAGTACATTTAGTTCCACACGTGTCAATCAAAATATTTCTCAACAACCACCCATCCACAATAACATTCAAAGTGATCTCCTTATCATAGTCAATGCTATCGCGGGGGATATTCACATGAAGTATTTGTCTTCTAGTCTCAGTTCCCATGCACAAAGTATTTCCATTCAACCAATTTCCTAATAAAGGAATAATATTCTCTTGGTGCAACATTCTACATACCTCTCTAATGTCATCAATATAAGATGAGGCCTTTTCGGTATCCTTATGCTCTAATTTCTGAGACCTCTCTTTCAAACCCTTTATTTCACCTTGAAGGCTTCTAAGGACCTCCATAGTTTCTTAATAGAATTCTTTCTGATGAGCTAGATCTAAATACCTAGCATGTAAAACCTCCTCCCTAGTGATTTTCAGCTTCTGTTGCAAGACCTCTCTCACGCGTGCTGCCTCAGCTCGTGTGGTTATCTTGACTATTACTACCTCAGGTTCTGGTGTTAACTTGGGCATCCACTGATTCTCTACTATGCACTGGATTTTAACCATCCCTGAGCCTTTGTTTTCTTGCTTGTGCTGCTTATTGAGATGCTCATATAAGTCTAGAAACTCTTCATAACTATGCCCCTTTCCACAAAATGAACAGGAAATATTCTGTGGGCATTTGCACCTATAATGGTTAGGTGAGCCACATGTATAGCAAGTTCCTTAAGGGAATTCACCTCTTCCCCTGCCTTGGCCTCATCCTCCATATCCACCTCGATATCCTTGTCCTATTTCATGAACCCCTTCAAATCTTCCATCATTCCTATCATAGTGCATTTGATTATAATCCCTATGCTGATGCTCATTCTTTCCTTTAGAAATATCAGCCACACTAGCCTATTGCACCCCAATATCAATGAAATCATAGATCTAGCTAATCAATCTAAAATCTTTAGTATCATGGGTCGTGGACCTAAAAATTTTACAAAAAGAGGATACATTCTTCCTGATCGTGCATTGTAGTAGAGGGCAGTGATTAGCATCACGATTCAAATGGAAAAGCTCACAGTCTAATAGTAGCGAATGTATAAATCTATGAGGTAAACTATCCTTGGTGTGGCCTTCCACTTCACAATTTGTACAACAAATTCCTGAGTGCATTTTATGAGCTGGGTTTGCTGATAATTTCTCTAACTATTTTTCCATAGCTGCTATCTGAGCCTCCAAGAATGGACTAACTCCAGTGTCAATACTCCCAATTTCCTCAGTGCGTAGGGCTGCCTCCAATGCTTCGCGTGGGTTGGTATAAGTTTTATGTGACAATGCTCTTCAAAATGGAGTAATCAATCCCTCGACAAACCATTGTGCATGTTGACTTGCATGAATGTCATAGGAGAGTTTGGATAGAAGTGTTTTAAAATGGGCATCATACTCACGTACACTTTCAGTAATGCCTTGATTTATATCTTTAAGTGCACTTATACTCTTCTACTCAAACTCTGGGATATGGAACTCTTTTAAGAAAGCATCTTTCAATGTTGCATAATCAATACAAGTTTGCATTGGGATCTGAAAGTCTTCTTATACCAGCTGTGTACTCCACACGCATCCCCAAAAATAGCAGCAAATCCAAGAATTGGCTGAGTCTCAGAAGCTGTGATACCTGTTCATGCACCATAATGCATTTCACATAGCTATCTTTTTGTGCAACAACATCCTTGATGCCTCTGTTCTCTAGGAGCCATGCAGAGAAATATCCATATAAATGTGCTGGGATTGCTGTGGGCCTTGACCACCTGAGCCAGAACCACCTTGGTTTCCTCTGTCCTCCAACAACCAGTTCAAACCACTGGAAAGTAAAGAACTATTGAAGGTTCCTAATATTCCTCCATAAAGTGCATGGCCATGTTGAAAGTATAGATGTATCTAACCTATCTCCCGAAAGTGAATATGACTACTGAGTACCCTGTTTTAGTACATTTTTGGAGTAGTCCTGAGTTCCAGAGTTTAAGCCTACACTTGGCATGCAACATAGTTTTGTGCAGATGATGAGCCTGAAAGATGTACCCCCAAAGATTAACAAATCTGTCTATGATGCCATTGTTGTACTTGATGTTTGAGTTGATCCTCTTCGCATCAAAAAATCTAAATCCCTACCTAACCATGGACATCTAGAAGTTGTCTACCCATATGTACTAGATGTTAAAATAAATAAAGTACAAAGGCTAGGTCAACAAATATGGTTTGAGAAGAACAAATCGTGGTAAGCGAAGTAATAGTCTGTTGGCACATGTTTTTAAGTGAGCCTGAAACAATCATCTCTATTGGAAGTGATTTCCTAGATGGGAAAATATCTTGTAAAATGCTCTAGCTCTTATTCAGCCCCGTAATTTTTGAATCCTTCAACCCAGCCATGTTTTTTTCACTACACCAGTGCCGTTCTACACATTTCTTCAATGTTACATAGGTCCCTGAAAGGGAAAAAACCTCAGTCATAGTTCAGACAGGTTATCTTCCCTGTTAGTAGTGTTGCCGATAGGTCTAGACAAGTTTCACGACATGACATCTCCTACCCCTGTGCATTTGTAGATTTTTAGCAAAACGATGGGGTTGTAAATTCCAAGTTCTACGATACCATCTCTAATTTTATTCAATGTAAGAGAAAAACCTATGAACAACAAACGAGAAAAATATAGGATACCGTAGCAACTGTACCTCCACTACCTCCATCCATGAATAAGCCACACTCAAATACATTTAGACACCCTACAAACCTGTTGCTAAGAACACCATTTATCCAGGTAGTGCATGACCACGCGAGTCCAAAAACATGACAACATTTTGTAGTGTTTAAAAATTTGGCAACCTCCTACATGCAATAGAACTATATCAAGAGAGAATAGATATTCTATTTGTATCCTTTTGTGGGTATTTTTTTCGTGGAGATTTGTTAAGTTTCTTCCATGACATCGCTAATAGGACACAGAGACAGGAATGCTCTGGTTTCCATGAAAATTAGTAGTAAAAGTAATAGAGGCCAAAGCATTTTCTATATTAACGAAAAAATCCTCCATCCAATGATCCATTAAAACATAAACAATATGAACATGTCTTTGATTGATAAAAAAATTCTATTTCCCATACGGTCTCACCACTTATCAGACAAAACCTAACCATTTCAATGCACATATTGGGTGGATTATTAGGCAACAAAGTGTTTCGCACGGAATGTTTCGGCTCTACAGAATAGACTTGCTTCTATCCTATCATTCCTTCGAGAAACAGATAAGGGTTAGGGCTAGGAGGAATACCTGTTAGAATGTTGAGATGGTGTGCACGTACCGTAGAGAAAGATCAGATCGATTGCGAAGAACTCCTTTTTGTCTTGGAAGGACTACCTGCAAGTAAAAATACAAGACCACAAGATTTTAATTAGACAACAAATGAGGGATCTTCCTTAGGCCCAGGAAATATAAAAACTTCCTTTCGAAGGTGGTCAGTTCCCCTTTTAATACGATTTAACACAAATGATAATATAGAAAGCTATTGCAAAATCACGATTTAGGTATCTTGTTACAAAGCAATAGAAACTAAACTATCAATAATAAAGCGTCGCGTTGTTTGTTCAGTTACTGGTCGTTGATATGTTCAGGTTGAGTTATAGGGATAAACCAGGCTGGATTTGGGGTTGTTAGGTGGCAAATAGGCAAGCAAAAGGTTTTGGGGTATAAGTCACAGTGACCGACGGCGGTCACTGGGTAACCGACCGCGGTTAGATAACCGCTGCTGGTAGAGGATAAACGATACCGGTAGGGGCAGCAATCTAAGTGCTTCTGGATAGAAGTTGGTTGCAAGGTGATTGTGGGGTTATTAGGATTGGTGGATGGCTGAGGGGAATGATGGGAGGATAGGGAAGACGCAGAGTGTGGTAAAATGGCCTTCTGGGCAATATCAGGGTGTGTGGGTGAAGGTTAAGTGCAGTATGTGGCTGGTAGTAGATCTAGGAATAAACTTACGATTACTATTAATCAACAGGTTCAAGAAAATGGTGCTTAGAAACATATATACAACACTACTTACTTGTCCCATAATGCAGATGCAAGTTTCAGGACTGTGATGATGAAGACAGGACCCAAGTTGGATGATTTGAGATGATTTATCTCCTCTTCTGATGCTCGGATGAGTGTTACTGGGCTCTGACTATTCAGTTGCAGTCTTGGGCTTGATGTCCTTCTCTGCAATCTCTTCCTATTTCTTCACTTGTCTTTACTCGGCCAAGAAAAATCTGGATTTACTCGATGGTTTCTCCTTCTCCCGATCAAATGAAAATCCGATCCTTTGTTTTTGGTTGGAAGTGGTCATTTACGGGGAACCGATGGCGGTTACGCAACCGACGGCGGTCGAGTAGGAACCGGTATCGGTCCGGTCAAAGCAAGCTATTTTTGGTAAAATAGCCAGCTTTCCCTCCTTTTCTTCCGAGAGATTGGTAGCGGGCTTGGTCAAGTCATTACGAAGTTGGTTTTAGGTGCGGATGAGGAGTAAATAGTCATAGGTGTGGAATTGGACCAAGTTATAGGTCTTAATTAGGTTAGTTTAGGGTTAAGACTAGGTCATGATGAGGTGGCGACATGAGGTGGCAGGTATGGTGATGTGGATCTATTAATTATAAGGTAATTAATAAATAATTTTTTAGGGTTTAGGTGATGATGTTAGGTTGCGAAATGAGATGCGAGGCACATGGGGTCATAAGACACAAATTTGGTGTCTACATTAGCCCCTTATTGTCGTGTAGTTTTTTTTGTAAAGCTGCACGGACAATAATAAGAAGTGGTTACCCCTGTTAAGGGTATAGGTAATCCCCCTCAAATCTATCACAGATTGAGGTAGCATGAAATCAGGGATAGGGTTGATAAAGGGTAAATGGTGTTGAGATGAGGGTGAGATGGTGGGGTAGGTCCAAAGAAGCAAACGCACATTGAAATGCAGTAGTGTGACTAGGGTATATGATTTGACGAGCAAACCAGCAATGCATAGGCAAAGGTCGATAGTTTATCCAAACAAGGGTGATATAATCCTGGTATCCAAGGCATAGGAAGTAGCTCCAGGGTATATAACAGGTAAGGTACAGGAACGTTTGGGCATGTTCGGTAGTACCAAATGGTTGGTTTGGTTGAGATAAACGTCACGGTCTAAGTCTAGGCAAAGTTGGTCGACAGATCAAGTCAAGGACCCTAATCATGCTAAAACACGAACAGGTTGAGCTTGAATTGAACAAAAAGCTATATGATGGGTGGATAAAAAGTGTATGTTGTTGATGTTGGGCGGGGTATTTAAGTGGTACGGCCTTGGGTTGGGCTGATTGGTGAGGGAGGGCCGTGGGTCGGGCCAAATGGTTGGGGTGAGGCCTTGGGTCAGGCCAAATGGGTAGGGTGAGGCCTTGGGTCGGGCCAAGTTGTTGGGTTGTGGCCTTGGGTCGGGCCAAATGGTTGGGGTGAGGCCTTGGGTCGGGCTAAATGGTTAGGGTGAAGGCTTGGGTAGGGCTGGAGGGGTAGGGTGAGGCCTTGGGTCAGGAGGGGTTGTTGGGTTATGGCCTTGGGTCGGGCCAAATTGTTGGGGTGAGGCCTTGGGTTGGGTCAAATGGTTAGGGTGAAGCCTTGGGTCGGGCTGGAGGGGTAGGGTGAGGCCTTGGGTCAGGCCAGATTAGGTGGTTGCGGCCTTGGGTCAGGCTGAATGGTTGGGGTGAGGCCTTGGGTCGGGCTGGATGGGTAGGGTGAGGCCTTGGGTCGGGCCAAGTTGTTGGGTTGAAGCCTTGGGTCGGGCCAAATGGTTAGGGTGAGGCCTTGGGTCGGGCCAAATGGTTAGGGTGAAGCCTTGGGTCAGGCTGGAGGGGTAGGGTGAGGCCTTGGGTCAGGCCGAGTTGTTGGGTTGCGGCCTTGGGTTTAGGCCAAATGGTTGGGGTGAGGCCTTGGGTCGGGCCAAATGGTTAGGGTGAAGCCTTGGGTCGGGCTGGAGGGGTAGGGTGAGGCCTTGGGTCAGGCCGGATTAGGTGGTTGTGGCCTTAGGTCAGGCCGAATGGTTGGGGTGAGGCCTTGGGTCGGGCCGGATGGGTAGGGTGAGGCCTTGGGTCGGGCCAAGTTGTTGGGTTGCGGCCTTGGGTCAGGCCAGGCCAAATATATTAACAAAGGGGGTGGAAGCAAAGGTTGATATAGGCGATGTTATGAGAAAGGGTGATTAGTAAATAGGGGCAGAAGTTAGGGGAAGGGTTGGAGAAAAACCGATGTCGATTCTCTATGACCGATATCGGTTAGATGACCGATACCGGTTCCTTAGGGCACAATATAACCGATATCAATTATAGGTCAAAAACCTATAAAAAGAAAAATACGGCCAGTCATTGTCACATTTGCAATTTGAAAACCAATTTGAGTGGTCTGAGGTGGATTATTGAGATTAGTGCATTTGTCAGCTGAGGTGGCACTATTTGAGTGGAGGAGTGAGTGATTGGTGGGCCCGAGTGAGTAGGAGGCAGCAGTTGATTGGTGGAGGACCCAGCAGAGGAGAGGTGGAGCTATGGCACAGCCAGGAGGAGCAGGAGGGGCTGGACCAGCTGGACCACCACCACCCATCCCACCACGACGACGTGTCGTCGTACCGGTAGGTTCAAAAACCCCTCATTGCTGTAGATTGGATTGTATTATGCTCTATTTGGGTTTTGGGTAGGAATAGAAGTTTTTTAGAAAATAATTAATAAATGGAAATGATTGGAAAAAGGGAGAGGGTAGATAGGTGAAAGAGGCCAAGGTGGTAGGGTGGGTAGGTTTTTAGGGTGTTTGGGTGGGTACAGAGGGAAAAATAGGGAAAAAGGGAATTGGGGAGCCGCGTCGGGTTCGGCTCGGTAAATTTGCAGTGACCGATGTCGGTCGCTAAGTGACCGGCATCGGTCCCGAAATGTTAGGGGCAGGGTGGGTCTGTAGGTGACCGGTGGCGGTCGGTCGTTGACTGGCGTCGGTGGATAGGCCCGGTGTCGGTCATAAGTGACCGGTACCGGTCCTGACTTAGGTTTATTTCAATTTGTTGGTGTGGGTTGTGATTTTGTTTTTGAGTTTTTGGATGTGGTTTGGGTATTTGGGCATGGTGTAGGTTGTTTGAGTATGGTTTGGGTTGTTTGTTTGTGGGTGAAGAGGGAGGGGGATAACGTAGAAGTTTTTAGGGGAAGATAGATGGGCGTAGACATGTGGTATGGAGTCGGGTTGTGGTTAGGTGGATAAGAAAGGGGATATAGAGAGGTAAAGTAGATGTTGTGATAAAGAGTAGGGCTAATGTAGTGGGTTGGTTTTGCAGGCATGTCAGCAGCTGACGATGCGGGACAGGATGCCCCCACTGTTGAGCCAGATGCGGCCACACGTGTCCGCAGCACACTGGGGTATCATGCGCGAGGTGGGACTCGGCGGAGTCCAGTGGTACAGAGTGATCGACAGGGATCATAGTTTGATGGTCGCCCTCATCGAGAGATGGGATCCGGTGACCAATGTGTTCCATCTCCCGACTGGGGAGATGACTATCACATTGGAGGATGTGTATCGCATCCTTCGACTGCCAATCGATGGAGAGGCAGTCTTCCAGGTAGATTCAGAGACGGCCATGGACAACATCCTACAAGTTTTCAGGGATGCAGCTGCGCTACTGACATATCACAGCGCGAGCATCGCGTACGGGGATATGTACCGTGCCCATTGCCATGAGACACGGCTTGCCATGCTGATGATGATCAGGATCACCTGTTTCGCCCTCCCGGACTCAGAGGGAGGTCGCTTTCCACGGGCACTTATGGGGGTTTTACATGAGATGGTCGAGGAGCATACCTGTTATGCTTGGGCACCAGTATACCTGGTGCAGTTATACCGAGAGCTGTGGGGCTATCGCCGGATGAGGCGATTCGGGATTTGCTCGATGTTTTTGCTACATTGTTGGGCATATGAGCATATCATATGCATTAGACCAGTAGGGCTACCTCAGCAGCCAGGGCCACAGGTCATCTATAGATACGGCTTTCAGAGGTGGTTGGGGGTCGTGGGTCAGCCACGAGCAGTGCTTGTAGGGCGAGACGTTACGTATTACCGGCATTTATTAGAGGGCCTGACAGCAGAAGATATTGTATGGAGACCGTATAGAGTTCATCACCCTCACGGAGGAGCCCTGAGGACAGTTGCAGTGGATCCAGTACACATTGTGGATAGCGGGACGGAGGCCGGGAGAGTATGAGAGGATACCCCTGGAGAGGGTACGCAGGCAGATGGGGCTAACGACAGGATGAGCCCCCTTGCTTCCCTCAGTACCAGAGGGATGATGTAGAGGCCCCACTACCTGCACCACAACCCGTGGATCCAGATTGGGTTGCTGAGAGGCCTGCCGATGACACTGTAGATGATGCTGGGTGCACAGGCACATTTTTGGTTTGGTGGGCCGGAGAGAGAGCTGCGAGGATAGCACAGCCTGCACAGCCAGACTTAGTGGCTGTTAGAGCAGAGAGGGACCAGCTCAGAGGGAAGGTATACTTATTACAGGGGTAGCTTGCTGCTGCACAGGCACAGATAGGTGTCTTACAGGGGCAGCTAGCCCAGGCTCAGGTACAGGTAGCAGCACAGGTACCACCAGCGGTACAGATACCAGCACAGGCACACAGGTACAGGCACCAGCAGCAGCACCACCAGCGGCACCGGCACAGCCGCAGGTACAGGTACCACCACAGCCACAGGCACC
Source organism: Taxus chinensis (assembly GCA_019776745.2). Lineage (NCBI taxonomy): Eukaryota > Viridiplantae > Streptophyta > Pinopsida > Cupressales > Taxaceae > Taxus > Taxus chinensis. Next base: position 249,768,991 of record CM034147.1, on the reverse strand, counting down.
ACTAGCGGCACCGGCACAAGCACAGGGGGCACTGGTAGTAGGAGTCAGGGGACCAGCCCCAGCACCTACGGTGGCTCGAGATCGTTATATGGAGGCTAGAGCAGAGGCCCGGTACTATCAGGATATTCTTGATGGTACCGGGGCTGATTATCAGCCATATGCGGCACATAGAGCAGAGACCTCTCGGAGCCAGAGATCTCAGGGAGGTGCAGCCACAGCCGGTGGATCTGTGATAGGCAGGAGGTGAGAGGCATCACAGGGACCAGCAGGCAGACAGGTTGAGGGCGGTGGAGAGAGCTGAGGGGTCCCTGCATATTTTTGTATTGGTTCCTTGGATATGGGCACCGGTCTGCGAACCGGCTATGTTTAGAGAGGCCTACGTGCCTAGATATGATGTATTTATTTATTCATTCATTCATTTATTGTATATACCGGCCTGTGAGCCGAGTACGGGTTGTGTAGTTGATACCAGCCTGCGAGCCGAGTGTCTTTTTGATATGAGAGACCGGCCTGTGAGCCGAGTCGAGATTATTGACAGTTATTGCGGCCTGCGTGCCGGCTTCGTTTTATTATGAGATCACAGAGGCCCCGATGCAGGGCACATTGTATATTTGAAACTTGGTATATAGATATGATGATTTGACCCACATGTTGTGCGTAAAAATGTGTTAAGTGTTTTGAAAATGGTTTGTGATATTTAATGTATGATGAGTTCAATTTACATGGTGTTATATTGATGGTGTTGATGTCTTTTGTTGATGGAATGTATGTATGTATATAGATGATGAGTTTATGTGACATGTTGTATTATGAAATGTGGTATGTTTTGTCACTGGTTTTGTGAAATTGAATGTATGTAGCTGTTGATTTGGATTCAAATGGTGTTAGATTGATGGTTTTGGATATCGTTTATTGATGGCTTGTGTGTTTGTGTAATGTAGATAGATGATGTTGATGAAATTGTAATGAGATGTGGATTTAATGAAAAATATGGATAATGGTGTTGTTCATGCAGGAAAAAGGGACGGGCGCCACAAAAATTTGTAAAAAAATGAAGAAAAGGCTTAGGTTTAGGCAACAAGTTGGGCGTGACCGATATCGGTTATGTAACCGATGTCGGTAGATGTATGACCGGTATCGGTCATGTAACCGATATCGGTTATGCAAGAATGATTTTTCTAAAAAATAGAACTGCTGGGTTGGCAACTTAAGTTCTTATTTTAGCATTCTTATTTTTAGAGTCATGAAACATGTTAAATATGCGAATGCGACGCTGTTTGACAATTGCTACAGGTAATTGCATGAAAGAATTTGGGTGATAAGGAGAAAAGAGACAGGTGAAGTGAGCGTGGGCTGAGATTCGGAAGGCAGAAAGACAAGTTATATTTGAAGAGGTTGGTGAACATGGCTGAACGAGGAGAAGCATCCAGCAGGCAGGGACGAGGGGGAAGACATGTTCTGCCCCAAGCTGTTGCATCCGGAGAGGTAAATTGTTTTGTTGTAATTTGATTCTTGCATGTGTTTGTAAATAGGATGAAAGAAGTGTAAGTGGGTAAGGATTAGAAAAAAGGTGATAGGCAAGGGTTGGGGATGGTATGAGTGCTACGGGGTTGGTAAACAGGGTGGGCATGTATGTTGTTAGGTATAAATAGGAGTAAACGGGCAAAATAATGATCATAGGTGGATGCTTTAAGCAGGGTAGGTATATTTTGACAGTAACCGGTATCATTTTTAAGTAACTGGTATCGGTTAGAAAACCGGTATCGGTTATGCATAACCGCTATCGGTCACTGTAAGGGTTTCCAGATTTTGAGAAAAACCCGTATAGATTTGTTCTTTTGAATAATCGTGTGTCATTTTGATGTATGCAGGCAGAAGCAAGGTTAAGGATGAATGATACTGTGCCAGCGTTGTTGTCACGAATCCGAGCTGATGTAACACCAGCGAAATGGGCATTGATAAATCAGTTGGGGTTAAGTGGAATCCATGCTATTATTCACGAATCGCACGTAACCATGCTATGTTGCAGGCGTTGATTGAGAGATGGAATCCAGAGAAGAATACCTTCTATTTGCCAACAGGGGAGATGACAGTGACATTGGAAGATGTGTTCCGTATTTTGAGACTCCCAATGATAGGAAAAACCATGTATCAGGCATTGCCCAGCGTGGGGTGGGCAGCAATAACAGCAGTATTTGGGTCAGCTGCACGAGATTTGACACAGCGAGGTTTATCATTTACTTATGGTACAATGTATGCAACACATCCTGAGGAAACAAGGTTGGCCGTGCTATTAATGATAGCGGTGGGGTATTATGCATTGCCGAGGGCGGAGGGTGGAAGATTTCCCAAAGCATTGATGAGTGTTATTTGGGAAATGATAGAAATGAGCGTGACATTCGCATGGGCACCCGCATATCTGGCAGAGTTATATAGGGGTTTATGGGCCTGCAAGTGAAAACACAGGATGACACTGGATTGTTCGTACTTATTACATTGTTGGGCCTATGAGCATATTGTTTGTGTGCGTCCAATAGGCCGACCCATTGAGTCGGGAGAGGCAGGAGTGCAAAGGTTGGGATTCAGACGATGGGTCCAGACAGAACAAGAAGCGAGATCCCAGGCCGTGATAGATGACCTCGAGTATTATAGACAGGTATGGGAGATGGTGATGATTGCGGATATTTGTTGGAGGCCATACGGGAACTATATGGTGACAGAGCACATAGCTGAGGAGTTGAGGGGTGTAGAGCGATTGAGGTGGATCGCAGGGCATAGGCCGGGTGAGTACGAGAGGATTCCTCTAGATCGCGTGCGGTGACAATTTGGGTTCGTTCAGGATATTCCTATGACATATAGACCATACATGAGGATCGACGCCGAGGCAGCATTTTCACCTCCCCGGCCTACACCTCCAGAAGGGCCAGAAGAGATAGCAGCCGATCGTAGGGTTATGGATGCGGGAACGACAGAGGCATATAGAGTATGGTGGGTAGCAGAGCTGCGAGGTGCACGTGAGTGCCCTGACATAGCTGTGATTACAGCGGAGAGAGATCGTCTGCAGGATTTGGCTCGCCAGCTTCAAACACAGGTGAATGAGACAATGGGATTGTTAGAGGCTTCACAGTTACGAGTGGAGAGACTGGAGGCAAGATTCCTCCATGTGAGAGGACGTATTCGTATGTTACAGGAGATGTTGGCGGATCAATGGGAGGAACCAATGGCAGTGGCACCTTTGAGGATGGAGAGGCCCACTGAGGGGCATCGACGATCACGATCACCACCTGATTCGGGAGGAGGTGCAAGAGTCTAAGTGAATTTCATAGGAATATAAGAATAAATAAGGATGCCGACCTGCGAGTCGATGATAGAGAAGATGTATTTTTTTAACATCTAAAATAAAACTAAATATGTAAGTGGTTTTGAGTGATGATAATAATAAGAATGGTTGTGTTTTAAATGTTGTTTTTGTTTGTTTTGAAAAAAAAGGATAAAGATGAATGTTGGCAAATAGAAATACACAAAAAATATTTATATTTACAACACATGATAGGGTATGGTAGGGGATGGTCGAGCTAACCTTGGGAGACCCCATGTCTCCTAAGTGCTGCCTACATAGCCCATTGCATAAAGCAAGGAAGGGCCTCAGACCGATGTAGTTCTCCCTTAGGATCAGGGAGAGGTGAATTCAGGTAATTTTGTTGGTTGGTAAAAAAAAAAATTGATATTGATATTGGTAGGGTAATTTTGTTGGTGTTGGTAATGAATAGGTGATGTTGTAAAAGGTATAAGGGAAGCGAAAGTTAGCCTACCCAAGTGGTAGGGAACCATGTCCTGATTAAGATCAACACATAATTCTAGATGCGAGGCAAAGAGGAAAGAGTGTTCCGTAGGTGAAAAGAGCTAAACAAACCACATAATAACGTAGAATCAGCTTGAACCCCTAGGTACCGTGCATAGACGAGAAGTCAATAGGTGAAAAGAGTTGTATGATCACAATATATCGATTGTACGTCACGTCCCTTGAGTTTAAACAAATGGTGAGGTGAGGTGGATGGTATAGCTGTGGTACGGAGAACTTATTACAAAGTGAGTGTTCTGACGAAAGAGAACCTAACCTAGATAGACAAGTCCATGACTCAAAAGTACTTTTGAATGAGGCTTTTATTTTACTGAATATAGACTGATCGATGCGGGAAGTCTACAAGGGATATTGATTGTATTATTCTTGAGGTCTTCACGAAGCTGATCAATGTGAGAAGCTTCTGATAAAGGCTGACTGTGTATAGCTGTCCTTCAAGGGAATAGTCTATTTATAGTAGCAGATGCGGCATTTGTGTATAGCTGTCCTTCAGGGGAGCAGTCTATATATAATAGTAGCAAGAAGTTTGGCATATAGGTGTCCTTCAAGGGAGCAGTCTATGTATAATTTAGAGATCTAGATGTCTATTTGGCATGAAGCATCTAGTTTTGTAGGAAGTTTGACTCAAGAAAATCCCATAAGAATTTAGTTAAGAATGTGTCATTTTAAGACTTTGAAGTCATGGACTAGACTAAAAAGGGGAAGGCATCATAAAGGGAAGATGGGAATCAAACCATGCGAGCTTGATTTTATTTTGTGATGTAGGAAACAATGTGTATGGTGGTGGTGAAGGAGCTCAAGGGACGAGCGGTAAGTAGATAAGAAGTGATATAACGCTAAATTCAATAGTAGAAAGGTCGAAGATGCAAGGCATTAAGGGGTTCAGGCTCAGGTTTACCGTTAAGCGAAGCTAAACGATAAGTGCCTGATCCATAAGTGTGAGTGATTATGTAAGGCCCAATCCAATTGGGAGAAAATTTTCCACGTTTGCTCTTTTCTAGTTTGGTTACATGTTGATTCTCTTTGAGGACAAGATCACCAACCTTAAAGGTACGCTCATGAAGTCACTTATCATAAGCACGCTTAATACGTTTTTGATAGATTTGAAGGTGATCAAGAGCTGTAAGACGACGCTCGTCAAGAAGCTCCAATTGGGCTAACCGCTCTTGGCGGAAATCATCGTTGGTAAGAATATCCTGAAGAGATATTCTGAGGGAGGGTATTTGTATTTCGAGAGGCAAGACAGCCTCGGTACCATATACCAAAGAAAAAGGTGTGGCATTAGTGGAGGTACGAATGCTAGTACGATAAGCCCAGAGGGCGAAGGGGATGTGATCATGCCAATTTCTTCCAGACTCATTGACAACTTTCATAAGGATTTTGGTTAGGGTTTTATTAGAAGATTCGGCTTGTCCATTCGCTTGTGGATAGTAGGGTGAGGAGAAGCTAAGTTTGATACCAAAGTTGTCACAAAGGTCTTGCAACAACTTATTTTTGAAAGATTTTCCATTATCCGTTATCAGGCGATGAGGAACACCAAAACGACAGATAATGTGGTGGTTAACGAATTCGACAATTTTTTCTTTTTTGATTGAAATGAGTGGAATGGCCTCCACCCATTTTGTGTAATATTCGGTTGCTGTGATTATCCAACGGTGACGTTGTGAAGAAGGCGGGTGAATCTCACCAATAAGGTCTAAACCCCATTGTGAGAAAGGCCAAAGATCTCGTGCGACCTGTAGCGGATGGCTAGGAGTATGTTGAAGGTTGGCATGTTGTTGACACATAACACAACACTTAACATATTCGTAGCAGTCGTTATTAAGAGTAGGCCAATAATAACCTAGGTGAAGGATTCGTTTAGCCACGGCAAGGCCACTAAAATGGCCGCCACAAATACCGTCGTGGACTTGTTGGATGGTATAGGTGACCTCCGCACCGGTTAGACATCGAAGGAGGATGCCATCAAAGCCACGTTTATAGAGGAGTCCCCCCATGATGACATAATGAGAAACACTTTTCAGAAAAGCACGTTTGCCGTTACTAGTAAGGTCAGGTGGGAGAACAGAGGTTGTAAGGTAGTCGTGAAATTTGTGGTACCAGGTATCCTGCGAATTAGCAGACACATTATTTATCATACAAACAACCGGGGTTGAGTAGGATGGGGCAAAAAGTTGTTGGACCAAGACGAATATGTCAGAGTCAGTTGGTGAGGCAGGAATTTGCGAGGCTAGGCAAGCCATAGTATCCGCAAATTTGTTAGTGGAGCGGGGAATGGTCTGGATAGAATAACGAGTAAATGAGGTCAAAAGTGAATCCACGTAATGTTTGTACTTTTGAAGTTCCTCATTCTTACATTGGTAGATGCCCATAACTTGATTGACTACCAATTGAGAGTCGCCAAAAATATTAATAGATTTGACACCTAAGTGTAACGCAACCTGGAGACCCAAAACAAGGGCCTCGTATTCCGCTGTATTATTAGTGCAGGGGAAATCAAGCCGGAATGAAAGAGGCATAGGTTCAGCATCAAGAGGGATGAGAACAACGCCGGCTCCTCCGCCGTGCTGGCATTTGGATCCATCGAAGAAGAGGGTCATTTGATATGACTCTTCCCTGAGTGAAAGAGTAGCGATGAGTTCGTCGGGGAAATTAAAATTGGTGAATTGTTCCCCAGGTAAAGGGGCCTCCGCAAGTTGGTCCGCAATAGTTTGTCCTTTGATCGACTTCTATTGTACAAACTCAAGGTCGAGGTCAGCGAGGAGCATAAGCCATCGGGCGATGCGTTGGTTTAGATGTGGTTTGGCATACATATAATGAATGGGGTCCGTGTTGGTGATGACAAAAGTTTTGTGATTCAGGAGGTAATGTCGGAGTTTGGTGGCTACGAATGATAGGGCTAGGCACAATTTTTCTACATGTGTATACCTAGTCTCGTAATCCACGAGAGTACGACTTATATAATAAATGGCTTGTTCTCGACGTGCCGAGTCCCGATGTGCGAGCATGGCTCCTATAGCATGGTCAGTGGCAGAAAGGTAAAGGTAGAAAGGACGATCATCCTGAGGTGGAATAAGCACAGGTGGCTGCAAGAGATAGGATTTGAGAGCTTCAAAGGCTTGGTGACACTCTTCACTCCATTGAAAGGCAATGTCCTTTTTAAGAAGGTGATGGAAAGGTTGACATCGATCCGAGAGTTGAGAGATGAAACGCCGGATGGATTGAAGTTTACCCTGCAAACTACGCAATTGTTTGAGGTTTTTGGGTGGGGGCATTTCTAGGATAGCTTTGACTTTAGATGGATCGACCTCAATGCCACGCAAAGAGACGATAAAGCCAAGAAGTTTTCCCGAAAGAACACCAAAGACACATTTCTTTGGTTGAAGCCGGACTGAATATTGCAACAGGCGATCGAAAATAATGGTTAAAACATCGAGATGTTCACTGCGATGTTTAGATTTGCCAAGAAGATCATCGACATAATCCTCAAGGATAGTGTGCATAATGTCATGAAAAATGTAAGTCATAGCCCGCTGATAGGTAGCACCAGCATTTTTAAGGCCAAATGGCATGACACGATAACAGAAGGTTCCCCAAGGAGTTATGAAGGCAGTTTTATGTTGATCGGCCGGGGCTACCAAAATTTGATTATATCCCGAAAAGCCATCCATGAGAGAAAGCATTTCATGGCCCGCAGTGAGATCAACAAGTTGATCAATACTTGGGAGGGGGAAGTCATCCTTAGGGCAAGCGAGGTTAAGGTCTCAGAAATCCATGCATATCCGAAGTCCCCCCGTCGCTTTAGTGACAGGTACGATGTTAGAAATCCATTGAGGATAGTCAATAGGCAAGATGAAGGAAACGGAAAGAAGTCGTTGGAGCTCTTCTTTGACCAAGAGGGCAATGCGTGGATGCATTTTTCTCAGTTTTTGTTTGACTGGTTTGGAATCGGGGTTTAGGGTGATGTTATGGACAGCAATGGTAGGATCAATTCCTGGCATGTCAGCGTAGGACCAAGCGAAAACTTGGTTGCGGGTACGGAGAAAGGTAGTAAAGGCGGCTTGTTCTGTTGTGTTAAGGGATTGTCCGATCTTCACAATGTGAGGATCCTCCTCTGTGTGGATGTTGATTTCTATAGTCGACTCATTCAACATGGTTTGAGTTTCAGACGGTAAGGCGCGTTGAATATAGGAGTCGTCCGCACCAAGGTAAGTGAGGATGGAGTCGTCATCCTGGCACTCAACAACATTAATCGAAGGTGAATCCTCTTCGATCATGTCTGGATACAGAAGGGGAAGAGAAGATGGGTCCTCATTATCACGTTGATAAGTGAGAGGACCTATGAAGATAGCATTTATGAAAAAAAAAAGTTAGGAGGGATAGATTCAGGGTCTATCGACTCTGTGGGTGATGATGGCAAAGTGGGTGATGATGGTTTGGTAGGGGTGACGTCATCTTCTTCCAGGATACAACTGACACGAGGTGTCTCCTGTGTAGGTGTTTCAGGAAAACTGAGACCACTGCGATCATTGTGTTTGCGTGTAGTCACGGGAATGAGTGTATGTCGGCCTTGTTCATAAAGACCAAAACCAAAGCCTTTCCAAGCACAGCGAGTCAAGAAGGTGAGGGCGAAACGACGATTTGTCAAGTATTGAAAATCAGATTGGAAGGGAACCACACCAAGAGGAGGTTCAGGGGTAATGGAGGATGCGTCAACACCCCCATACGTTAGGTTGGTGCGGCAATGGGGTGGTCCGTAAGAGATTACCTCCCCCACGCGACGGTCGTAGGTGGGATGTGCATGTAACTGTCCGTACTCCTGCGGGGTATGGAAAGAACTAACATTATATAGGCGGTACTCCCCCAGCGTAAGGCGTTGAAAAACATCTACTAAGGGGTCAGAGGTTGGGATGTTATCTGTGGGAAAGGAAGTAATATTTGTAACGGCGGTTTCATTAGTTGAAGGTGTAGGTGCGTTGGAAGTGGATGGCTGGGTTGGATGAATGGGTGTCTTAACTGGTACAAGCACATCATTAGGGCGATACAACATATTGCAAGTTTTGAAGGGGGGAGGATCAGCTTTTACGGTGTAGGACTTCCCCTCGTACTCAAATTTTATGCATCTATGTAAGGTGGAGGGAACGCATCCCATAGCCCGGATCCAAGGGCGGCCTAACAACATATTGTATTGGAACTCTCCCTCAAGGACATAGAAGAGTTCGGGTAAAGTACGTGGTCCTACACGAATGTTAAGGATCACGGTGCCTAAAGTAGAAGTAATAGCATCATTGAATGATCGCAACATGATGGGGTTGGCACACATGCAACTAGAAGGGATATTCATTTGTTGGAAGGCTTTTGAAGAGATGATGTTTAGGCTAGCACCCCCGTCAATCATAACACGACGTACCCGAATATCCCGAACGTACGCTGAGATGAAAAGAGCAGGGTCAGGATCTTCGGCACCAAAGTCGATAATTTCATCTTCGGAGAAACTAACAGTAGCGGCTTGCTGTACAGAGACAGAAGTGGTTGGGGAGATAGATTGTTTGGTGAGCGAAGCAACGTGATTGGGTGTTAGAATAGAAGTAACAGGCAAGGTTTCATTAGGTAAAACCTCTATCCCTTGAAGGATTTCAACGAGAGCTTGGCGATGAGATTCAGAAGTCTGAATGAGATCATACAGTGTCATTTTTACAGGTGATTGGTGAAGCTGTTTGATCATAGTTCTGTGGGCAATGCCATTAGAGACGGGATAGGCGGGTCCGCGAATAACCACTTTAGGTGGTGGTGCAATCGGGATGGTGGACGGAGAAAGAGATGCCGCAGGTATGTTTTCTTTCGCTTTCCCATTGTTTTTCTACCCTCGAGTAGCAACACTAATCATATTGATCTCATGAATACGAGAGGAGGAAGATGGTAGGGATAGGTCATGGTTTTCGAGAGGTGGGGCTGTAATAATGATAGATCTTGGTGAGGCGGGGACAGGTGATATAGGAGAGGGAATTGAAGCTAAAGGTCTCTCTCTTCGTAAGTTGTCTTTCTTAACTTTTCTGTCTGAGGGAGGTGACAGATGAAGTATGGCTTTCCACGCTTTGCATCCCTCTACGTCATGTCCTGGTGTGCGGTGGTAAGCGCAGATTTTAGATTCATCGTAACCTATAGGTCGAGGTTTAGATGGATCATAAGGTCTAAGTGGGGGTAGGGAGATGGTCGCGTTCTCCACCAACATAGCAAGGATTTTGGCGTAAGACCCTTTGAGTGGGTCAAAGTCAGAGGAAAATGAGGCTATTGACTGGGTCGATTCTGGTGATGACGTGATGTGGTTGGTTTGTATGGGGGTGGTTTAGCCAAGGAGTTTTGATAATGGGTTTTAACTGACCGTGGTTTCTTTGACGTAGAAGCTATGTTGGATGATGAGGCCACAGATGATGTGGTATCAGAAAACAACCACGGAGAAATAGGAGTGACCGAAAACAAATCTTTTGATGATGGAATTTGTTTAGGGTTGATAGGTGGACAGGATACGCGGGGTGACGGTGTTGCTATACCCTTGGATTTCTGTATGGGTGCAGAAGGCGTAGGTCGCTTTAAAGAAAATGTAGGAGGTATGATATATTGATGTAAGGTAGAGGGATGGGGTCCCAATATGGAAGGTAGGTGTGACGACGAGGGTTTTAGTTGTGTTAGCGGCATAGATTGAGGAGATTGAGTCTGTCTCCTAATGGGATGGATGGCTTTATTTTTAGATAAATCAAGCCACTTAGGTGGGTGTGTTAGACTAGGTATGGGTAAGGTCCCAAGCGTAGGGGAAGATTTGGTTAGGTTAATAGAAGTGGATGAGGTATTTGGTAGAGATGAGGGGGGTGAAGATGAGGACATAGGCATTTTAAGCTTCTGTAAACACTTCGGGTATATGGTAGAGGCATCAGGATCAGTCATTTGCATTTGAGTAGAATATGGCGTACTCAAACGTTCCCATAGGACCTGTCTATCTTCTGGGGAATGACAGTCCTCACGTGTGAACATGAACTTTTGTATGGAAGAAAGGTGGGTTGTGATTCCGGTCCACTATGGGTGTGATACAAGGGGTATATGAGGCACTGTATCAATGGGCGTTAAGAGGTCAACCGGTTGCTGAAAAGATTTAGGTGATAACGGACTAATAGGTAGGAGGGCGTGTTTGAGAGGATCTGTCATGTTTAAAGACTGTGGGGATGTTGGTTCAAGAGGTTTCTCGTCTAAGGATGACAAAGGAAGTGGCGAGCCTTCCTCTTGTACAACAAGAATGGTAGAAGGAGACGTTTGGGAAATAGATAAATTAGATAACATCCGCTCACAGTCTTGCAAGGACGTGGTGTAAGAAGGCTCATCTGTGAGAAGGGAACTCTGGGTAGTTAATTCTTTGATGGGTAAAGGAATAGCAAGGATTTCAGTTTGTCTTGATGGTGAGGAAGGGGGTTTGGTTTCCTGCGTTAGTGAAGAGGTTTGATTCAGAATTTGTTCGATAGAGGTCTTTGGCTGGGAATCGAAGACTGCATGGATCTCATGAACACTCTCCTTGGCTAAGATATCTTGGTTTAGTTTACTATTAGAAGAATGATTCGGGAACGGTTTGTTGAATATTTTCAAATTTCGGTTAGCAGGGGCGTTAGGATTATCGAGGGCTATATCCCCCGCATCAACCATTTCCTGCACTATGTTTTTCAACATCTTGCAGTTTTCGTGACTGTGTCCCTTCACGCGGTGGAAGTTACAGAAGTCATTTTCTTTGTACCAAGAAGGTATGGCGTGAGTGGAATCGAATCTGGAATGAGGTTTAACAGGAGGTAAGGTAATGGCTCCTGCTTTGAGCAATTTTTCCAATATCACACCATATGTTTCTCCCAAGGGAGTGTAGTTGATGGGCTCAGCTTTATACTTATAGGTGGTTTTCGGTGGGGTATTAGACGGTGGTTGGGATTTTACCATCACCGCGTGCACGGCCCCTTTTGATTTTGGAGTAGTCGATGGGTGAGGATTGGTGGTGTTGGGTTTGTTGGTGGAATCTTGGGTTCGGAAAGTGGGGTTTTTGTTGCGCAACCGCAATTTCTCTTCCTCTAAGGCTCGAATCTCTAGTTTTCGAGCCATAGTAAAGGCCTCGTCAAATGTACGGAAAGTTTGAATTTGGAGGGTAGGAGAGATGTGCTTAGCACAGGCCCGCGTAAACAGTTCGATAAGTTCGGTCTGAGGCAAGGCATACGTAAGTTGGTTGATAAGGCCCCGCCATCGTCCAACGAAATCTGCGATAGATTCGTCCTCAAATTGTCGGATGGCATAGAGGTCGGTGATAGATACTTTCTTGGCAATGTTAATGGAGAAATGATCCAAGAAAGATTGGGCTAGCTGGTTAAAAGAGAAGATTGAGTGCTGGGTTAAAGCACTGTACCACTCCAAGGCAGATCCTGATAAAGACATGGGAAAGGTGCGGAGTAGTAAAGCATCGTCGTGAGCAATCAGATAGCAGGCATGTCTAAATGATCGCAAGTGTTGTTGAGGGTCCTCCTTACTGTTAAAACGGGTAAATTTTGGTAATTCCCATTGAGGAGGATATGAATGAAGGGGGACTGAAGGGTGGATAGGCTCCCGACAAACTTGCTTGTATGTCAAGGCGCTACGACTTCCTGAAACAGAAGCCTCCAGGTTTTGCATTTTGTCCATCATTTGTTTAATTAAATCAGTAGTTGGATGAGATGATGGTGTGGTTGTGGTAAACGGAGGCAAATTGGGCCAAGGGCCACCGCTAGACAATGGTGGGGTTAAATGTTGATAAGGTATGGAGGACGACTGTGTTGAGGCAACCGAATAGGGATGTCCTATATAAGCTGTTGAGGTTACCGGATATGTGTGTGGAAATGAAAAGGTGGGCGGAGCTTGAGAAGGAAAGCTCGTGTGGATAGGTGGCAGAGAGCAAGTCATGAACGGAACAGTCTGCAAGAGAGACGAGGTAGGAGCAGTCGGCGGTAATGACATGTTGGGCCCAAGATTAACCAAAGGAAAGCCAATCTGTGCCGTATGGACCCCTGAAGCTGCTGAGGTAGGCGACGGGACTAAGGATGCGGAAGGAAAAGCGGAGTTATCAGGTGGAGAAGGGGCTAAATGAGAAGCTATACTGATAGGCATGCCAACAAGGAGTTGACCGTCGGGTGTACGGTCAAGGGCATGAGACAAATAGTACTGTACAGCGCTAGGATTAGCATCCAGAAATTTGGCAAATTCTTTATCTCCCACAGGAATTTTAGGAACCTCGCTGGTGTCCGTAGGATTCCCCACAGAATGTGAAGGGGGTGATTCAGGCAAAGGGACAGAGCAAGCATGTGAAACCATGGCGGCGGCTTGCTTTCGAGTGATAACAACCATGGACAGGTGTACACAGTAGGGTTTCAATCTATCAGGAACAAAAACAGACTCAGAATGGTGAAATTGGTAGGTTGCTGGTTTTGTCAGGAACTGTAAAAGACAGTAACCGATATCGGTCTGATAACCGATGTCGGTTAGACTATAGCCGACGTCGGTCAGGTAACCAATGTCGGTGTAAGAAGACTGGTATAAGAAAATATAAGAAGCTGCTGATTTAATTGTTAACAACGCTCAGTACATTTATCAAATTGTTCTAAGGTAATCACAGAAGACAGTGTATAACAGAGAAAACAGAACTGAAAATAAACAAGATGCACACGCAAATCCAGAGACTAACCCTAGGGTTAATTTTAATTATTGTGGGCTTATGCCTTTAGACGCGGAATGATGTCAATCCTAAACAAAAGACTTAGGGGGAATGTCAAGTTTGTTTTGGCTTATAAGGTTACCTCAATCGGGCGGAGGAATACCGCGGAAAAGGGGGGATGTTTTGAGCTGTTGTGTTAATTGTGAAGTGATTCGGTATGTGTTGTGCAGTGAAAGTAAGATTAATTTCCTGTCAATACCGTGGAAATCACCCCCACGTGTACGACCTGTTACTTAGTCTATGTTCACTAGAATTGAAAATAGCAAGCAAGAATGTAATGCACGTGTTTTAAACCCAAATCGAAAATGATATTCGATGAAGCAAATAAGATGACTTTCACTAATGCGAAACTAGGAAAGCAAGACAAATTCTTCACTAAATATAACAAAAACAGCAACAGCAAGTATGCTTCCTAAAATGAAAACAAGCAAGAGAAACAGAAACCCGAAATGGGTCCCACCGGGCGTGCCAAAATGTTTCGCACGGAATGTTTCGGCTCTGCAGAATAGACTTGCTTCTATCCTACCATTCCTTTGAGAAACAGATAAGGGTTAGGGCTAGGAGGAATACCTGTTAGATGTTGAGATGGTGTGCGCGTACCGTAGAGAGAGATCAGGTCGACTGCGAAGAACTCCTTTTTGTCTTGGAAGGACTACCTGCAAGTAAGAATACAAGACCACCAGATTTTAATTAGACAACAAATGAGGGATCTGCCTTAGGCCCAGGAAATATAAAAACTTCCTTTCGAAGGTGGTCAGTTCCCCTTTTAATACGATTTAACACAAATGATAATATAGAAAGCTATTGCAAAATCACGATTTAGGTATCTCGTTACAAAGCAATAGAAACTAAACTATCAATAATAAAGCGTCACGTTGTTTGTTCGGTTACTGGTCGTTGATACGTTCAAGTTGAGTTATAGGGATAAACCAGACTGGATTTGGGGTTATTAGGTGGAAAATAGGCAAGCAAAAGGTTTTGGAGTATAAGTCACAGTGACCGACGGCGGTCACTGGGTAACCGACCGTGGTTAGATATCCACTGCCGGTAGAGGATAAACGATACTGGTAGGGTCAGCAATCTAAGTGCTTCTGGATAGAAGTTGGTTGCAAGGTGATTGTGGGGTTATTAGGATTGGTGGATGGCTGAGGGGAATGATGGGAGGATAGGGAAGACTCAGAGTGTGGTAAAATGGCCTTCTGGGCAATATCAGGATGTATGGGTGAAGGTTAAGTGCAGTATGTTGCTGGTAGTAGATCTAGGAATAAACTTATGATTCCTATTAATCAACAGTTCAAGAAAATGGTGCTTAGAAACATATATAAAACACTACTCACTAGTCCTTGATGCAGATGCAGGTTTCAGGACTGTGATGATGAAGACAGGACCCAAGTTGGATGATCTGACAATCCAAGATGAGTTATCTCCTCTTCTGATGCTCGGATGAGTGTTACTGGGCTCTGGT
Organism: Taxus chinensis; assembly: GCA_019776745.2. Taxonomy (NCBI): domain Eukaryota; kingdom Viridiplantae; phylum Streptophyta; class Pinopsida; order Cupressales; family Taxaceae; genus Taxus; species Taxus chinensis. The sequence goes on along the minus strand of CM034147.1, from coordinate 249,753,898 downwards.
TATTCAGTTGCAGTCTTGGGCTTGATGTCCTTCTCTGCAAACTCTTCCTGTTTCTTCACTTGTCTCTGCTCAGCCAAGCAAAATATGGATTCTCTCGATGATTTCTCCTTCTCCCGATCAAATGAAAATCTGATCCTTTGTTTTTGGTTGGAAGTGGTCATTTACGGGGAACCGATGGCAGTTACGTAACCGACGGCGGTCGAGTAGGAACCGGTATTGGTCAGGTCAAAGCGGGCTATTTTTGGTAAAATAGCCAACTTTCCCTCCTTTTCTTCCGAGGGATTGGTAGCGGGCTTGGTCAAGTCATTATGAAGTTGGTTTTAGGTGTGGATGAGGAGTAATTAGTCATAGGTGTGGAATTGGACCAAGTTATAGGTCTTAATTAGGTTAGTTTAGGGTTAAGACTAGGTCATGATGAGGTGGCGACATGAGGTGGCAGGTATGGCGATGTGGATTTATTAATTATAAGGTAATTAATAAATAATTGTGTAAGGTTTAGGTGATGAGGTTAGGTTGCGAAATGAGATGCGAGGCACAGGGGGTTGTAAGACACAAATTTGGTGTCTACACACAGGTTGAGTGCTCACCCGAAGCATGCCAAGGTACCAGGTCCCTCTTTAGGGTTGTTGTAGCAAGATGGTAGCATTGTGGAATGATAAAGACATATATTTAGAAACTAAGCCACCATTACAGGGTGATACCAAACCAGATCTATAAAAGCATGTGTATTCGTATAAATCATCAAGAAATCAATAGTATGTAATGATAACACATAGAAGACACTTTGGTTCAGACAATATTCTTCATATTTTAAACATAACAATGAAATAGAAGATGGATATGATTATAGTCATACGCGCATGGATCTGTTACAATTATCCAGTCTCATACACTTCATGAATCTCTAGCCCTTTGACACCATTGTCTATCAACTAGGTGGTTCATCTAATATATAGGGTGGGGAACTTTCCCTTCACCACTAACTATGCCAATAATAGGTCACACGCTAATAATAGCCACGTGTTGTTTTACAATTATATCCATACATGCAAGTATGCTATCTATAGTTCACTTACATTTAACTTAGAGTGATGAATCTAATCTTGGATTACTTCTATGCAAGAGTTCTTTTATATGATCCTCAAAATATAGAGAAAGCATGGCGAGTGAGTCTCGACATCATTTTGTGTGTTCCGCACGCCAGCTTCTGAAAATAGATGATCTAGAAGATTGGCTAAGTCCCAAAAGATTGTCTTTGCACCTCCACACACGACACCTTCCTATTCCTTCACACCTTTGATCCCATCCTATTTTTCCATATGGACTCTGTGTGTGAGTTCTGCTAAGCGTTTTACATGACCAACAATCATCCTACTACTCAAAGTTGGTGTCAAAACGTTATCAGAACTCTTCTACATTATAGAAGGGGAATTTCAATATAATATGTTTCTAGGACTCCCTTGGATATGCACCATGAACTATGTTTCTTCTACCCTTCATCAATGTCTTAATTATGAACATGAAGGACAAACTCACACTATCTTGATAGATTTGAATCCATTCATTGACTGTTACATGATGTATCGTCAAAACAACGTACTTGTGCCTAAATATATGCCTTAGTCTTTTGATCAAGCATCCACTAGCACATCGATACCTTCTTCCAAATTTCCAAATGATTCCTTTGTTACTGAGGCTATAAAACGTCTTAGCCTTAGGGAATATCACCTTCTTATGCTTAATTCCATTCCTTCACAAAAAATATATGGTCGCCTTGATAAACAACTCATGTATGACCCAGATGTATGGGATGTTATCTCATGTGGGCCTGCATACCTTAAAACCAATCTTATCTATGTTGGTCTAAAAAAAACCATCTCATCCAGTTAATCCACATCATGCCACGCCATTCACAACAAATTTTAAATCCATTGACAATCCCAATTTCTCCCACATGTATCTCCATCACTATGAATGGAAAGGTTTTGGCGTTGGACATTATAAAAAAGGAACACACGACCAACCTATCCTTTGTACCCTCAAAGCTCACAAGAAAATTTGTCTAGGATATAAAATTTCTACTTTTGAAGTAACTGAGGCCACTGTATTTGAATAATACATGTCACTCACTATCTCTGAACTAGAATCATCATCTCTCGAAAACATCATATACATAAATGAAATTGTACCCATCCCACCTAAATTTTTTTAATCAAAATTGTATCATTAGGACCACTCTCTTATCAATCCAAACAGTCCACTAAAACATTACCGCTTGTTCATCCAAAAATGCTTGAGGAAGACTCACCCACCATAGGTATCCTTCAATGTCAAGATGACCAAGATATCCTTTCTCACATGGGAGTTGAAGATTTTTATCTCCAAAAATCCCTAGCATCCAAAACATCCAATCTTATTAATGAATCCACACTCGATATTAGCTTACGAACACTTTAGGACACTCACATAGTCAAGGTCGACCAATCACTCGATCCACAAGAATTGAATTATTTTAGCACATTTCTAATAAAATATATTCAAGCATTCACCTGGTCATATAGTGATATTCCTAGGATCGATCACAACATTACCGTACATAACATTGTCACATATTATAACTCTGCGTCGGTTAAATAAAATATATGTAAGATGCACCCACGTATAGCTCTCCTTGTCAAGGAAGAATTGCAGTGCCTTTAATCCACAAAATTCATCATACCCATTGACTATCCAAATGGGTCATCAACATCGTCTCAGTAACTAAAGCTTTAGGTACAATTCATATTTGTACAAACTTCAGGGATCCCAATCTTTCTTGTCCAAAATATGATTTCCCTCTCCCAAGCATAGATCAACTCGTAGACCTAACAATCAGCCACAAAATGCTTTCCCTTATGGATGGATTTTTTAGTTATAATCAAATTCTTATCACCTTTGAGGATCAACACAAAACTTCCTTTATAACCCCTTGGGGAACCTTTTTCCTTCTAGGCTATTCCATTAAGTCTCAAAAATGTCAGGGCAACGTACTAACATGCTGTGATGTACATTCTCCATGATGTCATTCATATAATTATTGAATATTACGTTGACAATCTCCTTAGGAAGTCTAAATCACGAAAGGATCATCTCAATGTTCTTGGATCAATCTTCACCCATAACATCCAATTCTGTCTCCGCTTAAATCTTACAAAATGTGTTTTTGGTATCCTCACTAGAAATTATTTAGTATTTATCATAACTCTTTGTGAAATTAAAGTTGATCCCGTAAACGTTATAGAAATAATTTTAATTCCTCCACCCTTTAATCTCAAACAACTATGTAATCTGCAAGGAAAACTATAGTTCGTATGGCATTTCATATCACATCTTTCTGACTGCTGTCAGCCATTTCACCATCTACTCCACAAAGACATAGTGTTTCATTTGGATTCTAACTTCCAAAAATCCTTCGAAAAAATCAAACAATATATGTTATCATGACCTATACTTACACCACCTCTTGAACGAGAACCATTTTATCTCTACATCTCTACCTCAGATCACACCCTAGGAGCCATGCTCACTCACCATGATAATCAAGGTCATGAACAAGCCTTGTACTACAGTAGTTACACCCTCCACAAATATGAAATATGCTACTCTGAAGCTAAAACATTGTGGTGTGTGTTGTACTTCACTAATTCCAAACTCTGACATTATCTCCTCAACCAAAAAACATACATTGTCACCAGTTTTAATCTGTTTAAGGCCATGCATGCTAAACCCTACCACAATGACTATATAACTCAATGTTTGATGCTTATGACTAAATTTGATCTTGAAATCATACCACAAAATTATATTAAAGGCTAGGACATTACCAATAAAATTTTTGAGGTACCTCTTCTGAATAATCAACCACCCCATAAATACTTTCCTAATGAATCTATCAATAACATTAACGAATTTGATGATTATGAATAAGATTTTGTACCTATTAAAATGATCATTTTCTTCGATGAGACTAAATTTCAAGAAGGAGGAGGAGCCGATGTTATCATCATGAACCTTGGAACATTCCCATCCCATTATCGGTCAAGATCAATTTTTAGTGTACTAATAATATGGCAGAATATGAGGCCTTAATCATGGGTTAACTAATGTTATTCTCCTAGGTATCCATGACCTGAAAATCTACAGAGATTCATAACTCGTCATCAGTCAATTCAAAGGAGAGTAGTAATGTAAAAATGAGGTCCTTCAAAAGTGTAATGCCATTGTCAATTTTATCCTTGGCACATTCAATCATTATACCATTCAAGCCATTCCATTATCTTCTAACATTTTTACAGAAACTATGGATTCTCTAGGATCCCTTGTCCCTTTCAAAACAAAAAAATAGAAATATAAAACTAAGATGTCTATAGTCATTCAATGATTAGACCATCCTTCACATAAAAATTAACTACCTTCCATAAACATCATTGACGAAAATCCATTAGATCTATGGTACACACAAATATTTGATTATCTTACTGAATCTAAACTCCCTCTAACTTTGTCACAAGGCATCAAATGATCGTTATTTCAACGTGTCACTAGCTTTGTTGTCATAGGAGGCAACCTTTTTAAACATAGTTTTGATGGTGTATTATTACGTTGTCTCAAATCACACAAATAAACCAATGAAATAAACTAGGTCCAAGATGGTATTCATGGAGGCCATTTCAGTGACAATTCCATCCCCAAGCGTATTATATGACTAGGATACTACTTGCCCAGTATCACCAAATACTGTTGCATGTACGTTAAAAAATCACATTAAATGTCAAATTCATTATGATCTCATCCACATCCCTAGTCAAGCATTGCAACCCACTCAAGACTTGTGTCCTTTCTCTTAATGGGGTTTATATCTCATTAGTGAAATTAGTCCAAAATCATCTCAACAACATAATTCAATCATTACTGCAATTGAATACTTTACTAAATGTGTCATATCTATTCCTTTGATCTCAACAAAGTGGGGTCCCATCGTTAACTTTATATATCAAAAAATCATGTCATTTTGGCATTCCACATAAGCTTATCATAGACATTGGTAAATCCTTCGAAAATAAGGAGGTTAAAAATATAAATGACACATTTAACATCAAACTAGGCTTCTCATCACCATATTATCCTCAAGAAAATGGACAAGATAAGGATTCCAATAAAACACTTAACAAAATCCTCATGAAAATCATAAATGATGTAGGCAGGAATTGGCATACTCAAATTTTGTTCACTCTGTCAGCTTATCAAACTAATATCTGTACACCTAATGGTGCTACATCTTATTCACTCATTTATGGCTCTAAAGCTATCATACCCCAAGAAATTAAAATCCCATCACTCCTTGTATCCTTAAAATATTTCATTCCGGATGAAGAATATTGCCAAAATCATCTTGCACAACTAGAATTATAGGATTAAAAACATCTAACAACCCTTGAACACCAGCAATTTTATCAACAACGCATTCATAGAGCATAAAAAAAACATGTCAAATAACGTGACTTCAAAATTTGTGACTTGGTACTTAAAGAAAATCAAAATGTGACTAAATTAGAATAAAGTAAACATGGTAAGTTCGTCCCCAATTGGATTGGTCCCTAAATTATTACTCACAAATATGGTTCAAGAGCATAACCTCTAAATGCTTTGCACTTGTGGCCTTTCTACTATTAAATGATTGATTATCATAACAACAATTTTAGGATCTTATCAAAATAATAACCTTCCATTTTACTAAGCCCAGAATCAATCCATTGCTCTTTTTTCTAACATCAATTCATGGGCATATCGATGTGTGCCACTTATATGTTTATCCCATCCTTAACAAACAATTTAATAGGCTCTTTCTCTCAGCTCAAAATAAATCCAAAAACTCATATGGATGCTTCTTATTAATATAAAAAAAAAATACTCATCCCTTGAAGGAAAACTATTTGAACGTTATATTGTTAAAACGTAAAGTAGACTAATCCCTCCAAGGAAAATAACCATTTTAAAGTTATGGACATATCCCTTGAAGGATAGTCATTCAATATAGATATAAGATGTAGACCATACCCTCAAAGGATGGATACCCATGAAAAAGGCTTCCCATTTTGATCATCCTCTATAAACATATCAAAATCAAAAAGCATCCTGGAAAGCTCCTTGCATCGATTAGCTTTCCCATAGAAAACTTCCCACACTGATCAAATTGCTTCTCGTAAAGAGTAGGGGAATTGATTCCCTCTAAATTTTTTAAAAAGGAGAAAATTTCTTCCTCACAAAGACATGAATTTTCCAAATTCCACCATGATCAGTACGAACTGTCTATTGATAGTCTCATTTAACATTTTGAAAGGTTACAAGTGCAAACATAATCAAAACCCATTAGGCATATGTTATACAATGGGGAATTATTTCCAATTTTAATTCATTTTATTTAAATCACATTTTAATATAATACATTGAGGTTAGGTCAAATCTCCTAAAATGATAGTTGAACATCAAGACTCATAATGAAAAACATAAACATCAACATATCCAACACATATTTCATACAACATATGCATAATAAGAACATCATAAACATTATAGCAATCAAAAGAATTATAATCATCATCATATATAAAATCAAATAACCATATCACATCAAGGGATTCTCTGAGCCTTTCAACACAAGAACAAAAATCATCACCATCATGTATATATATCAAATTCCACTATCCATATAGTCAAAATAATGTCATCCATAGAAAAAAGGGCTTCTATGAGCCTACAATCAAATTGTAAAGTCCATCAAACTAGGATCAGGAGTGCCTCCTGCTATAGCACCACTGGCTCCTCCTGCACCTTCATCCCCTCTTGGCGGTCTTCAAGATGGGTGCCCCATACTCACTGCACTATCACTGGGCCTAGATTATTATCGTGCCCCTTGGGAAACTATATGATCAACATACAAAGTGGCATCAGGGTAGTTCTTGATGATCATATCCACATAATAGTCCCTCTTTGCTTTCACAACCTCATAATAGGACAAAAAAATCATACCAGAAGGTTCTGCAAATGGCCCTCTCTGTCTAACCAATGCTGATAAATCCATGCCAAAAATAGAAGCCCCCTGATCCCTAAGGCCTTCCTAAAATTATCTCTCCAACTCTTGTGGTGGTCCCTATCAAAAGAGACCTATATAAGTTGTTCCTGGAGCCCATCACACTCTATGGTCAAACCATCTCTCTCCAATAAGAGTATCTTGCACTTCCACTAATTCTTCTCGCTCTCTACAAGTGACATCTCTCTCTTCCTCCACTACGACCTTCTTGTCTGTCACTTTAGAAATATTTGGATCTATAGAAACATCCATCTCAACCCTCTCCTCATTAGCTTCACCACCCTCCTTGGCTCCTCCCTCTACTCGAGCCCATGCTCATTTAACTGATTAGGTAACCCTCTTGATTTCCCTCATCCTCTCAAAAATTCTTAATGAATGGGACCAAAAAGAAACAAAATTTGGGGTGACCCCCACATTATTAATCAACACCACATGACCATCCTCATCCAGACCCATCACACCTATCTACTCAATAATAGGTATTAGCACTATCACAACAACCTATGGGGTATCAATATCCCCATACTCTTGCCTATAAAAAAATGGCTCCTCAAGTATGTATTGAGCCAACCCAAACTGTCTCATCACCAGACTAAATTTTATCTACTCATCCTCTCTGGCTCTGCATCCCTGGACCCAGATGTCTTGTTGTAAATATAGTAAATACCCAAAAAACTATGGACAATCATGAAAATCTACATATGCCCATCAAATCACGTCACCAACTTGTAATCCATATATCAAGTCTCTATGATAGGTAGGCCCCTTGGCCTTCCTCAATCTACCGATACTCACCATCTCACAAAGTCGGGGTGCCTCATTTCAATAACGCCATGAAATCCAAAAAGACAAGCAATGGCAATGTTCTCATGGGCCCAACACTGTAGTAAAAATCCTACATCAATCCCGTAGCGATTGTGGGTTATCCAAGCCAATAGCTCTCTACATGTTTATACTAACAAGGTAGGATCCCACTCAAATACTGTATGGTGCTCCATCATCTTAAAAACTACCCCATCATCATCCATGGGAATACCCCACCTCTTGAATTTGGAAATACAAAACATGAAATGCCCAACATCATCATAGTCATTCATGGGCACCCCGCTATCTCAGAATCATATAGGGCCTGATAATCAAAATCTCCTTAGGAGTATCTCACACCTCGGGCCTCATCTCCATATAAATGATGCATGGTATATCCTGTCTTTGCATTTGAAATACAATAAACAAGATCCCCCCTAACTGGAAATTTGGTAATATAATGAACATCCTCTAGGGTGATGGTCATCTCCCCTATGGGTAGCCCAAAAGTATTGATGGAAGGATTCCACCTCTCTAGCAATGCAAGTATCAAGCAGCGGAACCTGTGAATCCACTTGTAAAATCTCATGCCACCAAATCCAACATCCTCCAAATGGTCCCAGTCATCATCAGAAAAATCCTCTCCGACCTCATCTAACATCATGGGGATACAGTGTTAGATAGTCAATTGAGCATCCACCTGCAAAATACATAGACGAAAGTGAACATTAGAAAATAAAGTAAAAATTCTGAAAATTAAACACTTGCAACTGTAAAATACCCTAATAAAACACAAGCCCAATAATCAAACATCTGTAATGTTTTCTTAAAAATTCAATAAATTTAAAAACTTTTATCAAAAACCACACCTCCTCACTCAAAACACAAATCATTTAGGTTAAAGGTGAATCATTAGTGACTCACCTCAATCACTAGTGATTGAAGGAGTCACTAGCAATTCCTGTAAATATGCCTTAGGGAACCTGAGTGCCCCAATATGATCTTAAATCCATCAAAATACCTAAAACCTATGAAAAAACAAAACAAAAATGTGATTAAGACCTACCTTAGTAAGGATTGGATTCCGTTTACGGCTTGAGGAGGTCATTTGACAAGTTTTTCACTCGCAAAACACATTTTTCCACTCCCCTCTGACATGTCACTGTCGTATGCAGTGAAAAGTTACAAATAAACAATACACTCAGGTATTTATACCCCCAATTTTCCACACAACCTAATTGCTAGTTATTAGGGAAATCACCGACGATTTTCACTATCATTGATGATTCCCTTGTTCTAAACATATATGCCTATATTTCTCAAAAACATGTCATTTTATCCTATGCACAAGTGTGCCATGCCTCTAAAAAATATCTTAGCCCTCACAATATTTTGGTTACAAAAACATAATCACAACATTGAGACTTACCATATGTCTATGGGAGACGAGCCGTTTGGCCCCTATCACTTGGTTTTCCTGCTCAAACAACTTTACCTAGTTAGGGTCATATGTCTATAGGTATCGAGCCCCTTGACCACCATGTTAGTTGATTCTCCAACATTTTTCTTTACACCTACATATTTGGAGAAATCCTTTTCCTAATACAAAAAACACTGGTGATCACTGTATTACACTACAGTAAATTCACCCATGTCGACTCAAATCTTTTTCATCATTTTTGTTTAGCAATTTGTCAAAAATTTCTAGACAAAAAGGGGCAAATGTAGACACTAAAAATTTGCATCCCTTGACTTAGACACACTCACAATTGAAAGTGCCACATTTATGACATTACACCCTCTTAAATCATCTTTATTTAATTAATTAATCGCACACCCCTCACATCTAGATTATTTAATTAATTTAATTAATTAAAATAATTTCCCTTACACCTTGCTACATTAACTAAGACACCTCACTATGACACCTCATTAACCACCTAACCGCCACTAAATCCACCATTCTAAAAATCATTAACTTATTCCTAACTAACTAACCTTCTAAAAATGCTAACTAACTTAATCTTTCCAAAAAAAGGTTAACTTCTCTTATTCTAATTTTTTTTTTCATGCTTTTCTACTTGCTCCACCACCTTAACAACTTCAAAGTTATCATATCTTGTTCGAAATGGAATAAAATCACTTTTTTTGTTAACTAAATATATATCTTCCACAATCTCCGGTGATTTTCCCGATTGCCGACGATCTATAAATGTGAGCATTCACACCTCCTTTTGATAGGGGATTCTCACGCTTTATAGGTGCATTTTTCTTCATCTCTAACGTATCAAAAATCCAAGCATTTTACATCAAATCTTTCTAATTCTATGCTGCTCAAAGGGCATTAAATGCATCATCAAATAGTTGGCCTTTTACCGTTTAATCGTCTTCTTCAAGCTGGTTCAATACGTAAAGTAATATATATATATATATGCTGATTATTTTAGGTAATGAATGCAGGTAACTCCCATTTAGATATCGTTATATTGCCAGAGATCTAATTCCATAGCTTAATTAATTCTTTAGATCTATTTTTAGTGAATTATTAAATTTAGCAGTAATCACTAGCGATTGGCCTAATCTCCAGCCATTCTTGTGTTTTCTACTTTATCATCATTTTCTGCATAATATGAATAAAATGTCTAGCTTTGTCTTGTTATCTACTAATATTTTTTCTAGCATGATGTTTTCATATGGCATTAGGTGGTACTAATCATCACACTATTTATTCCTTCCTCATTGCTCACCATCCACTCTACTGGGATCAATATGAGCTCCTCCATGATCTTGAGCTCTGTGTAATTCAAAATGCACCCTTCAACAATCTTGAGGGTATCTTCGTAACAATTTAGCACATCTGTGAGGCTATTAAAGCATTTTAGGATGTGAAAAATTAAGCTTTAAGACTCCATGCAAATCTATAACATTACGAGTATGCTTACAAGATTGGCCTAGAGATCTTAGACGAGGACTATCGCACCACTTTAGAGTTTGACCCCATCATCACATTAGCATATCTAGTAATGACACAACATTTCCTCATATTTATGACACCTAGGAGGATGATTTAGACTTGTTTGTTGAGGAATACATCTTTGTCCATGATTTTGCCCTTACTGAGGAAGAGGAAGAGATAGTTGACTCTATAGCACCTAATGTGTTTGAAAATATCTACACATACCAGGAGTCTAAATTATGGATTTAAATCATGACTAATACTAGATATATATGTATCTAATCTAAAAAATTGATATTCACAATTCTCTTTTATCATTTTGTAGTACAATCATAAACATTAATAAAAACATGAGTTTTGTTCTGAAAGTAACATTATTATGTCAAAAACATGATTCATAGGCTTATTTATAGGTAAAGAAGATTTGATCCATTATTTTAAATAGTGCACAAACATACACTATCAACATTGTGGGTATCCTAGAAACACTTCCATATTGAGGTCAAGCTTGGTTATTACCCCTTAAAACAATCAAGAAACCAAAGGTAAAACCATGCTAGACAATAAGCTTGTAATGTCAAGATTACAAATGTCAAAGGTGAGATTTCCAATTTTGAGTGACAATATTTTCCCCCTTTAATTATGAAATGAAAATTACATGCATAAAGGAAATGATACCTACATGTGTAGACATTCTTTGTCTCTTCATGCAATAACTTTATTTTGCAATAACTTACTGTGGTAGTTTGTGCACACTCCAAAATGAAACCTTCAACAGAGAGTGTATTCGGTGAGCAAAATAGGAAACTAAAATTTATCTCCAAATGTAATCAGAGTAATGTAAATAAATTTACAATAAGAAATGTCAAAATAGATGTAAATCAAAGAAGGAATATACTTTTTTTTCTTACAAATGGAATGTACTCTTGTTCTTATGCTTTGGAGATTTTCAATTTTGCTGAATGATGGGGGTGATCGGTCCCTAATGTTTATAAGGATATGTCAATGTGCTAGGTATACCAATCCAACACACAAATTTTAGAAAGAAGAACCAAAAAGAGGATTCAAAGTAACCATGCCAAGGAGGAATATTGCGTATCAAAGCTACTAAGCAAATCTAACATCTTCCCCTAAACTACAAAGAGGATAGGAAATCCTACCCACAAAGAACATAACTACTTCACTACCTTCTATAACCCAAAAGACTATACCATTGTAGATGGATATAAGACCAAATTTTTAACTGTGGAGAAAGAGAGAATGAAACACTTCACACCCCTAGAAACTATGTCAAATTAAGTCAACCTAAACATGAATCCATACGAAAATGTTCCAATAATGATGAATAATATGAAAATGATAATAATAATAGAGAAATTTCCTTGGGAAAAAATGTATGGTGGCTTCATGACCATCAATACGGTTATGTCCATTCTATATAGTGTTGAGCTCGTGTAACTTTTGTCAATTTTCTTCATCTGAAAGTAATTTCCCCCACTTTTGAGGATTATGTGATAAAGATTTTGAGTGCAAGGATCAAAATAAAATATGGATACCCATAGCTGAGATAATGATAAACTATAGACAAGAATGCCACAGGGGAAAATAGGTTGACACAATATTACCAAAACTCTCAGCAGCCGTCAACAATTCTTGGCTCTGTATGGCTATGGCTAGAGTGGAAACGAAAGAAATAGCTTTCTCAACCAAATGTGCATCCTTGGTTGGTGGAAGATAAGGGGAATACAAGGGTGGAAATTAAACAAAAGGACCCGAGCCAAGTTATTTTTCCAACCAACCACCTTCCAACCATCCGCCAGAGGGGTAACCATAATTTTCAGCTCTAAATACGGTGTGTGAGTGGGTTTAGAGCGAGCTAAAAGGGGGAAATCCCTAATACCATGGTCTAGGGCCTGACAACAAAAACAAATATTTGGGAGGTTAAAATAGATGACCTTTTGAGAAAATTTTTAGGGCCCCCAACTGAATATTCAAATTGTCCCATAAGTCTTTTTCCAGGTCCACTTTGACACACACATGCTTGTTAGGTTAGGCATAAAAAATGGTCTTGATCGTGACATAACACTCTGCCATTGGGTTTGAAAATCTCATGTAGAAAGGACCAGAGATGAAAAGGAAGGCCAGGGAGCTCAATCCAAATAGGGATTTTGAGTGACACCTGGTTAGTCAGACTAAAATAAGGAGTCCATGAAGAAAGAACAAGAAGAGTATTTCCTAAATACCAACAAGTGGCCTTGGTCATAAGGGTTTGGACATGTGAGGGATCACGAAAGGTAAAGAGATAAAAACCTTTGGTGAGAATCTAAACACCAAAAACTTGGATGCTGAAAGACTCCCAATGGGTTTTCATCCAATTCTACAAATTCATCTCAAATGGGATGCAACCACAAAAATAGGCAATAAGACAATGGTTATGACACCAAGTCACCGTAGGATCCAAAAAATCATTAGCAATGACCACATCAGGAGTGGGTTCAGATTCCATACCTCATCGTAGACTTTTAGGACAAACTTCCTTGCGCGCCTGGGAGCCATTATCACTAGTATCAATAGTCATTGAACTCGGGAGTTTTATAAGCGAAAACACTACCTAAGTGGTGAAAAAAAATTCTGAAACTCACTATAATAAGACTAAGGGAAGACCGCAAGAAGGGATAAGGATATGCTATTAAGGTAGCCAAACAAAGTAGAAAAAAGCATAGGTGGTGATTTTTGTATTCAAGGGGTGTCAAATATTTTAGAAGGGGTAATTTTGTAAGGTGGGGTCCAAATTTACAATTATTAGGAGGGGATATTATTTTAATTGTACAAATTAAACTAAAAATAGTAGGAAAATAATTTTGTGTAGCACCAAAAATTAATTTTCTTTATATTGTAAATGGCATACTTTCAGTTGAAGTTAAAATCTTATACTAGAATGTAAAAACCTTGTTCTTTACTTCAAGGGATATTCTCTTATACCGTAATATATTTCAATGGTTCTAGTGCTCGGCCTCATCTTATACCACAACCAATAGCACACTCAAAGATCTACCCCAAAACCTTAAAAAGAGTGTTCCCCTTTGACACTATCGAGAGATACCACCCCCAGACTCCTACTCTGGAATTTAAAATCTGATGTAAACATTGGTATGGAAACTACCACAATAAAAGAGGTTATAATTTTTATACTCAAGATTCATCATGCTAAATGAGCAACATCCAACTGGGTACATTTTCAGTTTAAATTGACATCGTATACTAGATTGTAAAAATTAAAAAACATGTTTTGACTTTATGTGCTCTTCCCCTTTGATCTGATTGGGAGGTACTTCCCTCAAAACACTACTTTTGAATTTCATATATAATACAAAAATCAATAGAGAAACTACCACAATAAAATTTTGGATATGATTTTGATCTCAAGATTCGTTAATATGTTTAATGAGAAACATCCAAATCAAAGTTTTTCGGTTGAAGTTGGCATCTTTACCAAACTACAAAATGCTTGTACTTGACTTCAAAGGCTCTTCCCTCTGACCTCTCTTATAATGTAACAAATTACAGGGGCTCTAACACCTAACCTTTCCATATAACTCAATAAGGAGCATTCCTAATGCACTACCGCAAAAAATTAAAAGTGGTGCTACCTATTTACCCCATTGGGGGATACTGTCCCCAAATCCCTAGATTGGAATTTAAAAATTAATACAACAATTGGTAGGGAAACTACCACAATAAAAGAGGAAAAAAAATTGATTCTTAATATTCATCATGTTGAATGCGCACCATCCAATTGGAGGAATAATGTACTAAGGTGGGAGGGTGAACTATGAGAAACTATGGCCTTTGCAACAAATTTTCAACAATATTTTTGTGGTTATAATGCATTAGATTCTTTTTTATTTAAAATGTGGCTTTAAGATTGTAGCTTATCCACATTTTAATATATTATTAAATTTCATCCATAGTTAATTATAACATGAATAGTCAACAATTTATAAAAATTATAGCTCACCCACATTATATTTACTATTTATAGTCCAAAATTTACCATTCATTTGTAACATTCCCACTTTTTTGTCAATACTCCACAATGTCACCAAAAATATGACTTTCTAGATATTTCTTATTTACAAATATTTTCAATTTATAATTTTGAATCTATCATCAATTTTATATTTGTGGTAATTTCAACAATATTTTCTACAAAGATTATTACCACACAAAATTTATAGGTGCAAGCTACAATTTGATTACCACAATAATGAATTGTAAAATTATATATTTTTTAAAAATAGAAATTTTACTATTAACATTTAATTTCATATTCGTTTAAAAAATTCTTTATGCATATTTTCTACATCGACAACACAAACATATATGTTTTAATATATTAAATATGAATAATTTTTTAGAAACAAAAATTATTTTTCCCTACTATATATTGAAAAATATAGAACAAAAAAGTGTTTATTACTTATATTATACATAAAGATAATTATTTAGCAATTTGAATAAATTTATGTGTCTTCTTATGTATACACTCATTTTTAAATTCATAGAAAATTCAATTAAAAAATAAATTAATAATTAAAATTTCCAAAACCAAATAAATAATTATTGTGACCCAGAACTTACAACTTGTTATATATTTGTGTGTGTACTCTCTCTCTCTCTCTCTCTCTCTCTCTCTCTCTCTTGTTGAAAAAAGTAGAACACCTCAAGGATGTGGGTAACCTATGTCTGAGGTGAACCTCTAAAGAGGGTTGGTTCCATTTTGAATCACCTAAAAAATAATAATTGACAAGGAAAATGTATAAGGAATGTAGGAATTGGGAAATAAGTGTGATACACCAATAATTCAACACATGCATGTAACTCTACACACAGAGAAATCAAATATCCACACACCTGCACAACTTAAGCTAGTTTGTAAAATTAATTCAAGGTTATAAGAGAAGGGACAATGGTAGATGGATTAAATGTCACACTAGAGAAACACAATATTCCTATCAAACACAACAAAAAACAAAAAAACAACGATCTGAGAGGGAAAATGAAGCTTTTTTATTCAGAGATGCAAGTACAAAGCTAGGATTGCCAAAGAAAAACAACCCACAGTGTGTATGATATCTCTTCTACAATAAAAAATTCGCATATATGAAGATGAATCCAAATTTTCCTCCAATAATAGACTGTTGAGTTTGAACTAAAATTCCTTTATTTTTATTTTATTTATTTATTTTCCTCATTTTTGTGCATGTGGTTGTATGCATGATTTAATTAAATTAAATTTCCTCTTGTGGTCTTGTGGCACCACAGTCCTGGCTATCCGCTGCAATTTAATCAATAAAATACCTCTCCCATCCTTCGTGCCACCATCTAAAACAAGAAACAACATGGTTTAGGACTATTTCTATTCATATTTATGACCCCTTTTGGTGCCAATTATATGAGTGTAGTTGCTAAATTTAATAAAAGTCTTCTCCTTTTGGTGCCAAGGTTTAATTTAGAACATTAGTTGCTAAATTTATCCAAAATCACTTATATTTTTAGTAGATTTCTATTTGAAGGAGTACTTAATACATTTAATAAAAGCTATATTTATCCATCCACTCATGCACTCCCTTCAACTCCTGAAAATAGAATCAGAACTTTTATTTTTAATGCTACCATTTTTAGCACTTTATGTAGTCACAAAATTGTGCACTTTAGAAATTATTTCTCCTGGTCTCATACTATTATTTAGAAGGTTCTTGAGTGAAGAAATTACTAATTAACCCCCATATTTTAGCCATCTTGTTTTATTTTTATTTTGTCATTACCGACCTCTTGCACTCATATTCCTAATCAATTTTTTTCTTCTTGCATCATTTTATCCTCGATTAGGGTGGCCAGTTTAGTATTGGGGTGCCTGTGGGCACCCTGGTCCCACTAGGGGTGCCTTAGTCATTTTTACACTTTCTCACCACTTTTTGGTCTCTTTCTAGCCATTTGAGGTCTTTATCTATCTTGTGGTCATCCTTTTTGGGGTTAATTATGAAATTAGATCAAGAGAACCCTATAGATATAAATTTATGAGACCATATTGAGGGACCTAGCATCACTAACTACTATAAATCATACAGAGTTGCATCCATCTATTTCATTGGAAATCACTTGCATTCACATAGCTTCATCACAAGGCTAGAACATCTGCATCACACTTTATAGGGGGGGGTATTTTATTCTATTCCATGCACACATACTATTACATTTTCTACATTTAGTTATTTATTGTTACATCACAAATTGTGACTAACACAAGAGCATCTAGGGAACATTAAGCACACACTCACCAAAACTAAATTTGAGTTTGAAATAAAGTGCAATGCTCACTTACTAAGCCCACTATTGTGGCAGTTGAGGTCATTCTGACCCATTCATTTTCATCTTTCTTTTTTAGGGTTTTGATACTTCTTTTGGTCTTTTATAGTTCCCCTCATCATCTTAAATGACAATATACAACATGTGAAAATGAAATTGATGTGATAGATAGTGATGGTTTTAGACCACCTCTCAGGCATGTGGAGATTAGTTTTCGATCTTTTGCAAAGACCAGGGCACCTAGATTGGAGATCTGAGCTCCTACAAGCACCCAAGTTTCTCTGTAGACACTCTAGTCTAGTTAGATCTTGCATATCCATCCTTTCTGGGACTTCTACACAATCATTCATGCTTATGATTTTTCCAGTCATCACTACGACACTGTCTTGAGAGCATCTTCTATTCAGTTGAGTTCTTTCCTCTTCCTTCTTGCACATTAGGGTGAACATTTCCCTTTACACAGTTACTTAGATCATTTACATAGTTTCTTTACTACATTTATTTACTTTATTACAATAGTTCATATCTTAAATTAACTATCGCTATACTATATAGTTCATTTTAGTTAATCATTTTGGTGAACCTGACATATTTCACACTTAGGATCCACATTTTTCATCTATCATGGGTCATGTTTCTTTATTTGATTTACTTATGAAATACCCTAATTGTCAAGGTATTTTGCAAAACTTCTTAGACACCAAGTATTTTGATGAAAATACAGCACCACATGAACTGATTCCTATGCTTGATTTTTTATTTACCAAACCTAGTGATCCTCCATCTAATCAACCTCTATTACATTAAATTCAATATTTACATTATTTGTTTCAAGATAAATTAAATACTATGGAATCAACCATTACATCCCTTAGATATAAAATTCAAAAGCTTAAATATGTTTCTCAATCACATGTTTGTGTTCATTCTACATCCTCTACGCAATATATGTCCAGTACATGTCATCTAGTTAGACCCCATGACATGTCATTATCTGAGCATCTCATATTTGTGCATAATAATACACCACATGAAATTATTATTCTGGTCGTTAGTCATCAATTTATCACTCTACCGCCTACTCATTACTATTATCCTTATTGGTTAGAAAAATATCAAGGTCCTCCATATTACCATTATCATCGAATCAATGGACATAATGATAATGACTAACCTCATTTGTGTGAGAATGGTGGAATATTTTTGGGCTTGCACTAATAAGGTATCCTCCCTCTCTTCTGAAGTTAATGCTAATATTGATATGGCTCAATATTTTGAACTCCCAAATGATGATTTTGAATATTTAAGAGAATTAATGATTAAAAATTATGATGGTGAAATTCCATCTGAGGAGGATATAAAGGAATTTATTAATATATGTTGTTGTTTCCCAAGAAAAGGAGTATAATTTGCGTAGTAGGCAAGTCAAAGGACCTATCCCTAATCCTACCAAGGAAAAATGTCTATTTTGACTAATTTCCCAAAGGATACTCCCAAGAGAAATATACCAGACAGAGGCCATGTTATTACTCTAAAGCCTAGTACTTGTTCCCTAACCCAAGAAATAAAGGATAATATCCCATCAAAAAAATTAGTCACCCTTGCCCCCAATACATCCCTACCCAAGTATACAACATGTGATATGGCCCATATTTTAAGCCAAATAAAAATTATTGTCCCTATTGTATAATTTATAAGCATTCCTGTACATAGAAAAAGGGCATTTGAATATATGGGACTGAGTGAGGATGTAGTTGTGAAAGGAAGAACTGAAAGTTACATGGTGACTCCTATTATTTCCGAGGATAAAATAAAAGAAGATCATGAAGACACTGAGCTACCTCCTAAAGTATACTTTGGAACCTCCCTTTTTGAATCACAATTAGAAGTAGATCCTTTATTTACCACCCTAATTATCAATGAAAGGATTCTCCATAATTGTATGTTTGATTCATGATCTTTTTGTAACATTGTGCCATTAGTAATCATGCATGGGTTAAACATAAAAAAATGACTTCTTTTGGGAAATGTTTTTCTATGGAATCAAGAGAGGTGTCTGTTATTGGATATGTTAAGGGTTTACTAGTATAACTTGTTGATTATCTTAACTATGAATATGATTATAGTTGACTAACGTACTAAATGGGGCATGTTGTTATCTAGAAAATGGGCCCAGTGAGTGTAGGAGGTAGTATTCAAATGGACATGTATTTTCCTTTTATACCCTTGGAAGGAAAGATAGTCAAGATACATAGAGAGGAAAAATGTTATACCTTATAGAATGCCCTATGAATGCTTCTTATGAAGTATTATTTATTGATACAGACTTAAGTAACTTTATAGGTTGTGATAATTTTGAAGATCAATGTATGGATATAAATGTAAACCTTGAAGATGGCAGTGTCCCATGGACCATGAATTTTGATGGAGCATGTTCTAGTATTGTAAAAAGATTTGAAGTGCTTTTGAATTCCCCAAACCATGGTTAGTTAAACATTTCCTTCAAATTATAATTTGAATGTATCAACAATATAACTGAGTATGAATCACTTCTCATTGGTTTAATATTTGCATGGAGACATGGGATTAAAGATATCATTGTCAAATAATATTCTTAGTTAATTGTGAAACAAGTTAGAAAAAATTATGCAACTAAAAACAAGAGGTTAAGATAATATACACATGAAGTCTAGGATCTCATTGAATTATTTGAATATTTTAATCTCCTCTACCATGAGAGAAGTTAGAATGTAGTAGCTAAAAAACTGGTAGTCCTAGATTCTCAGTATGACAATGAAATAATATCTCCATATTATAATTATGAGGTAGAGGTGTTGGTTAGGCACTCAATACCTGATAATATTGAGCATTGGAAAATTTTTGAAGATGATACTGAGATCCATCAGTTCTCGAATTGCAGAGGTGAACTACTTATTGACCTAGAACCTATGGTAGTGTTATGTGAAGGAAAGGAAACCCTATTTGGGAAGGATTAAATTTAGTTGAAAACAAACACTTTCCCTATAGGAATTGCTAGCGTTGAATCAAATTTTAACAGTGCGGATAGAGTTATGAGAAAAGCTATCCATGTACCTAGATATGTTGTGGAATAAAATTCGGTAAATTGTAATAATCCAAGAAATGTCTAGTTAGGAAATAACATGAATGAAGAATAAACACAAGCTTATAAACAAATATTGAGAAAGTATCAATATTTTCTTCCATGGTTGTATTCAGAGCTAAAGGCTTATAGGGAAGATATGTTTCAACATGAGATACCTTTAGAGCTTCATACCATGCCATTTAAGAAGAATCAAATGCCTATTAAACCCATCCTTACAAATGATATGCAAGAGGATTTAACAAATTTGAGAGATGGTGGGATAATTTAATCCACTATGTACTCCTCATGGGTGGAAAACTTGGTACCAATCATAAAAAATAATGGGGATATTAGGCTCTTTTTGGATTTCAGGAATTAAAAAAAATTATCACTCAAATATAATTACCCATTACCCAACATGGATAATATTCTAAAAAGGGTGAAAATATCTGAGTTACTATCCATGTTAGATGGCGTCTTAGGCTATAACCAGGTAGTTGTGAAAAAATCAGAACAATTCATGACTTCTTTCACCACCTCTTGGGGAACTTATGTCTATGTTAGGATTCCTTTTGGATTAATGAATACGAGAGAAATTTTTCAAAGAGCCATGGACATGGCCTTTTCTAGTTTTATTAATGATTTCATTACACCTTATCAAGATGATATAAATGTCTTCTCTAGAAAAAGGGGTGACCATTTAGAGCACCTTGAAAAGATATTGATCAGATGTAGAGAACATGGGATCTAACTAAATCCAAAAATGTGTCATTTTGGGGTAAAAAAGGAAAATTTGCTGGTAAATATTGTGTCACATGAGGGGGTTATGATTGTAGACACTAAATCACTTTGTGTATATTTCTAGGTCCTAATCACATACTACTATTCATATGATTTATAAGTGAGAAAAGTAATAATTAACCATTGTATTTGGCCTCTTTTCTTTATTTTTGGTTTTCATCATGGTATTACGCACACCATTACCCATTTTGACCTTCATCACTTTATCTTTTCTCAATCTAGAAATCAATGCCTAGCCGGGATGCCAGAGCCTATGTGCCCTTGTCTTCTTTAGGCACCATGACCTCTTTGTATCTTTCTCACATCTTTTGGGTCTTTTCTAGTTGTTGGGAATCTTATTTTCTTGTTGGTAAACCATTTAGTGTTTAATTACAAATTTCAAACAATGGAATCATATAAATATAAAGCTACATGACCATAATAAAGGATGAAATATCTAAGAATCTATTATCATTACCTAAGGTTGCATCCATCTAGCATCCATTCAAAGCAACAAGGAATTGCGTACACTTCATAGGAGGAGAAGTTTAATTTTCCATTCACACATCTATTTACATCAGCTACATCTAGCTATTGCTCGATATCAAGTGCATCTTTCACAAGAGCCACCTAAGGAATGATTCTACACACACACACACGTGCGCAAAACTACATGGAGTCTCAAATTTAGTGCAACACCCAGCTTGTAATTTCACTCAGGTGGGTGACTGTCATGGCCAGTTTGAATCTCCATTTTCATATTTTTATTTTTAGGATTTGATGTGTTTTGGGGTTTTTTAAATCCTCTTTCTCTTTACAGCAGGAGAACTTGACAATCAACCAACGACATAGAGTTGGAAAAGAGAGAAGTCCAACGATACTTGTGCGACATAGAAAAATTTAGTTTCTAAGGTTTTTCATAGTTTTCGGTGTCCAAAACTAGTCTACAATGCCTAGGTGCCCCTGACCCAAACCATGCACCCTAGTCCCATAATTCCTGATAGTTTTGCATTTTTATGTGCTCATAAGTGACATTCTAAAATTCTATTTCATCAGTTTTCCATCTCTGTACACTCTAGGATTAATTACAAAATCAGCTAAGTACTCCATCCTTTCTCTTGCACTTAGGGTTTAAAATTTAATTGTTTATTTCTTAGGTAAAATGTGTAATTCATTGCTATATCATTTAATTTTAACTCTGCATTTAGAATTTAACATCTTTTTATTTTAATACTTGTTAAATCCTTTGAGGAACCCATCACTTGATTCCAAACTCCTTCCTAGGGTTTTATTATTATTCCCATCACCTGTAGTGGTCATTTTGGGACTTTTGAGCATTTGGATCTTCCTCCATCCTCTTGTAGGGTTTATAAATCAATGGCTGAAACTGATAATACCATCGCTAACTCTCAACAATTTCCTCTTGAAAACATTGAAGCATCTGATAGTGAGCACTCATATTATGAAAACACCAATGTTAATCAAGAGTAATTAAACAATCTTACCAATTTTTGTTAGGATTTGTGTGATAATCAAACACATCTTCTACATATTCTTCATTCTTTGATTTCTTCTAAAAAATCTCGTGATGTTGCTTCGACACCCATTATTGGTTCTTCCTCAGCTACCATGGCCTCCACCCAACCCCTTCATATTCCTTCTTTTATTCCCACCACTACTGCTCACATCATTAAAACTAACGCTTCTCATGCACAACATGGCACTTCTTCAAATACTCCTGATGTAAATTCTTTATATCAGGATTTGCAAACTCAAATTCACCAACTTCTATTGTCTACCTCTCACCCCTCTTCATATCTAGATTCAAATTTACTCCTCCACACTCCTTTTACACCTACCATTTCCGCATATGCACTTCCTCTAAATTTGGTCACCCCTAAGCTTCCTATCTTCAAGGTACATGTCCACCCTCAAGAGCATCTCTGAGCATTTCATATAGCATTTATATATTATGCAGATGATCACACTCTACTATCAAATTTATTTCCTTACAATCATAAAGATTATGAAATTTGTTGGTTCAATGATCTACCTTTCCATTAGGTAACATATTTTACGCATTTATTCGATGATTTTCTAGCTCATTTCTCTATCAATATTGACTCTAATACATCCTATCCTTAACTTGTACAAATTAAACATGGATCTAATGAGAATCTTGTGGATTATGTCTTGCGATATAAGAACAACTTAATTAAAATTTCTAGTATACTTTCAGACTCTGAACTTCAAGATCTATTTTTTAAAATTTTATTACCACCTCTCTACTAGAGTGTCATTTTCAAAACATCTCCATCATTCAATCACTTATGTCATACTCTTAAGCTATGTGAAAGTAAGTTATTATCTATGGGAAATCTTAAGTATCATGATCAGGCTTCATCTTTTATGCTCTTTCAAATTAAAGAAACTTTCAAGGACTATACTAAACCTACTGAAGCTAAAGCCACTATCAACGTTGTATCTAATCTTGAAAATATTCATGGAAACCACCTAAGTGTAGATTTACTAAATTTCCTTATGCTCTGTATATTCTATTGCCACAAGTCACTGAGAGAAATCTTATTACTCTTCCTCCTCCACTCAATTTGGACCCATCTCGTCTTAAAGGTCATAATTACAATGAAAATTTTAGATGTGATTATCATAAAAAAATTAGGCATTATATAGATCAATGTTTCATACTTCACAATATTATTCAAGGTATTATTGATAATAATGCAATTAAACTTCCTAATCCTACTAAATCTACACTAGTCAATGATAATCACAAGCTCAAGATACTCAACAATCCTCTTCCTAAACATGAAAAGAAGGCGATTGAATCTTTATCCAATCATATATATTGTGTAGTTACTCCTCATGCATTAGGGACTCTTATTTTCTAGTTGCTTATGATGATGCCTCTCCACCATTCATTATATTCTCTGGCTATGATTATCATGATAAATTATCCTCTAACACATTACATATCAATAATTCTATTGGGCATCATGCTATCAATAATACAGTGTTGGCTCTATCAATTCACACATGTTTTTTCTCTATTGCACTTCTTATTGCAATCGATTATCCACTATTGCATATTTCATATCCAGTTCATAAATCATACAAATAAGTCAAGCTTCCAGCAGTCGTTGGTCCTCTTACCATACTTGTGCCATTTCTTATGGAACCTTTAGTCAAATAGTATGAAATGATATTAGGTCTTCCTTGGCTCTGTGCAGCTCAAGATATCATCTCCATGAATCACCTATGTCTAAATTTCATTCATACCAAGAAATTCATTACCATAAATGGTGTTGCGCCATACACACCAGTTCCGTAACCTTCTATTGAAGTTTCCATTGAACCTGCGAGAGCAACTAGGTCCCAAAAAAATCTCCCATCTAACGCACAATATTATCCTAGCTTGCTAGTTCAGACATGACCTACTCGGTCTCATAGGTCTATTAGTCCATCACATCAGTCTACGACCACCACTCAGATGTACCCTTCACATAGATATACATCACCTCCTTGATTTCCTTCACATAGGTGCACATCACCTATGCACTCTACTTTACATGGGTGTCCATCACCTCTGCATTCTCCTTCACATAGGTGTACTTCACCTCTACACTCTCCTTCACATAGGTGGAAATCACCTTTGTGGTCTCCTTTACATACGTGTCCATCACCTCCTAGGTTTCATTGACATAGGTTTCATTCATCAATGCATCATTTTTCTCATACACCTTAGGTTTCATTCATTGATCTTAGAGCATGGTCACATGCCTTATTCTCCACAAGAATCAGGTGAAGAACCCTCATCTTTTACTTTTATCATATAAAAAACTAACCATTTCACACATGGACAACATCATGCTTACTATTCCCCTCTTTTATAGCATTATCAAGTGTCTTGATACACTTGTATCATCATTACTCAATGAATCACTCCTATGCTATGGTTCTCACTTGACTACTGAGTGTATACTACATACATGAAATTCACATCATACACAATAAACATTTCACACTCAGATCTTTCACGACACATCTTTATTGCATCACATTCATCTTAAGATAATTGCTTATGATGCACTCTAGTTCCATGGTTAATACTCGACTTCTAAGGGTCTAAATGTCAAATTAGCCTCACCACACTCACTCACTCTCTATGCTTTACACTTTATCAATCACATCTTTTTAGCACAAAATTCAAACCATTTCCCGATGACACACTCTTGTTCTATGGTTCATTCTTGACTACTAAGGGGGAATTTATAAATGAAACTCTTCTTGTGCATACTCACTCACATGAACTTGGGGAGGGGGGGCATGCTGCTCCTGTCACACTAACTTTGTATTGTATTTCATTCACACTCATATCTTACTACATATGTTTGTTACATATTGTTCTTGCTTACTTATACTCATATGTACACTTTGCTTACTATGTTAGATAAATACTTTGTATGTCATATTATTTACTATATACACATGCGCATTCACTTTGCTTATAGTTATGAATGTATAATTTAAACAAATATTTAAACTCAGCCCAAATGCATGGCACAATACCTCTTACTGGTCCCATAGTGGCTCTTAGGGGCTTATACTTTCGTACACACTAGAGGTGTTATTATTTCATTTTATAGTATTTCCTATTCATACTAGCACACTACTATATCAGATCATACATGATTTGACATAATTTTTGTCTTTATAACATGCTAACGAGTGCTTCATGTGCAACATTTGATTTATAGGAACTATTTTCTACTATGGTTGTATATTACACCTTTCTTTCTCTTTATTTCCATTGTATGTCATTGTTTGTGGGATTTTCCCTATGTCTTTCTTGTTCACTCATTGTAAAATTTTGGTTGCATCATCCCTAATCATCTTGTGACATTGTGAGTGATGTCCCATATTTGCAACCCAATTTTTCGTGGTCTACATTATTTTATTTCTTGCTATGTTACACTTTAAATTCCACATGCGTATTTGTAGATTGTTTGTACTAACACATAATGTCTAGCCAATTGTTTTGTTCATTCCTTGGTTTTTACCAAGCACAATCCCTCCCCTCTATAGGGATACAACTTTAGATGTACATCAAGTTCATATTTGGGCCACATCATCCTCACAAAATCAAATACACCCCAAACAAGGGAGTCATGCATAGGGTGAATCACTCACTCCATACAATAGTTCACAATCACATTATAACATAGTTCAATACATAATCAACACATTGTAGCTTCTTAATCAGGGCTCAAAATTTGACTTGGGTCCTCAGCACAACATAGACACCAACACCTAGACATAGACATGAGTTCCTATGAGTCTATGACCATGGGGAAGTGACAACATTTTTCTTGGATCAACACAATTTTCACCAGTTTGCATAACAATATTCTTAGTACAGATACAATCCTTTAGCAATCAACATGCATGCTTTCATCTCTTTTCTATTTTCACGTTGGATCAAACTAGATCAAATTTGAGTACACCATCTGCATTGGTGTATACAATGTCGGGAAGTAGTCAAAGGTTGGAGAATAACACTATACCTTTCTCCCTACACTTCTTCTTTTGTGGCATAATATATCCCAAAAACTCACAATTAGCACACTTGGTGTGAGATCACCCAAAATACTCATTCTTCTACATCATTTTCAAGATCCTTTTTGTATTTTCACTCATCACGGATTAGGTGCACATGTTCATTTTCACATTTTTACATACTTTTTACATGTTTGATCAAAATTTTCATATACACATATTTGACTACTCGTTTTCTCTTCTCTTTTGTAGGTCTTTCCTTATGGGAAGTAGTAGTCACATCATCAAGCATCAAGTGATGAAAAAAATAGCTATAATGCGACATAAAACATACACTTTCACCCCTAGGGTCACTTCCTCTTTTTTAGCTTCCACACTTTTTATTGTCTCCTCCGCATGCTTTCGCCATCAATCTAGATGGTTAACAGGTACACATCTCTGATCTACTCTATGTTATCAAGAAATCACTCAACAACATAAAGTGGAGGAAAATATAGACACTAAATCATGAACTTTTGGTAGATTTATAGGTCCTAATCACATACTAATATTCATATGATTCGTAAGAAAAAAAGTACTAATTAACGACTACCTTTATCCTCTTTATTTTCTTTATGGTTTTCATCTTAGTTTTACACACCCCACTACCAAGTTTGACCTTCATCACTTCAACGTTTATGAGTCTGGACACTAGCGCCCAACTAGGACGCCAATGCTCAGGCACCCTCATCCCCTCTGGGTACCCCCAACCTTTTGTTTATCTTACTCACATATTTTGGGTCTTTTCTAGCTATTAGGAATCTTATTTTCTTAGTGGTCAAACTTTTAATGGTTAATTAAAAAATTCAAATAAGGGAATCATATAAATACAAAGCTATGTGGCCATAATAAAGTACAAAATCTCTAAGCATCTATTAACATCACCTAAGGTTGCATCCAAAGGAATTATAAGAACATCAAAGTATCCATTTGGAATTCATTCAAAGGGACAGAGGACTACATTCTTCTACATATAACCTCATAGGAGGGGAAGTTAATTTTTCAATGCACACATATATTTACATCTTCTACATATAATTATTACTCACTATCAAGTGCTTCTTGTAGAAGAACCACATAGGGCATGATTCTACGCAGACACAAAACTATATGGAGTATAAAATGTAGTGCAATACCTGGATCATAAGTTCAATCAGTTGGGTTACTTCTGGGATTAGTCTGAATTCACATTTGCTTCTTTTTATTTTTAGGATTTGATGTGTTTTGGGGTTTTGCATGTTCTCTTTATATTTGTAATTTTCAAGTGAAGTCAACGATCATCCAACGACATACAAGATACTAAGAGTGATGTCCAGAAACACTTGTACGACACAACAAAATTTAATTTATGAGGTTTTTCATATTCGTGAGTGCCTAAAACCAGTCTACAATGCCTATACGCCATTGACTTAGACTAGGTGCCCTAGTCCTAGAATTCATGACAGTTCTGCATTTTTTGGTCTCGTTTGTGAAATTTTACACTTTTGTTTTGTCAGTTTTCCAACTCTATACATTCCAAGATTAATTACATAATCAGCTAAGTAATTTATCCCTTCACTTGCACTTAGGGTTTCAAACTTAGTTTCTTATTTCTTAGGTTGGATATGTACTTCATTGCTATATCATTTCATTGCAACTATGTAAATAGAATTTAACATTTATTTATTTCAATATTTTTAAAATCATGGTAGACCCTAAAATGGTGGAAGAAATTGATAAAGTCCCCATCTCGATGTCTAAGAAAGGCATCATATCATTATTTGGAAAAATTAATTTTGTAAGAAGGTTTATCTATAACTTTTATGAGATCACTCTCCCTATAAAAAACATGTTAAAGAAATATCAAATCATCAAGTGGGGAGAAGGGGTTGTCCAAGAATTTGAAGGAATAAAGGCGACACTCAATACTTCTCCCATATTAACTAGCCCTGATTCTAAAAAGGAGTTTCAAATGTTTTCTTTTGGATCAAAAAAAGTTATTGCTTCTGTATTATTGCAGAAAGATAAAGAGGGGAGTGAGAAATCAGATTTTTTAGTAAATTCTTGCTATTACGGAGAAACAAGGTTTTACCTTGGTAAAAGATACAAAAAATGTCAGACCCTATGTAATGATTCCCAAAATCATAGCCTATGTGCCTCATACAATGGTGAAAGATATCCTATCCCAAATGGATATGTCAAGAAATATGTGTAGGTGGGTGAACAAACTTCAAGAATATGATATGGAGATTCATAATAAAAATATGGTTAGAGGCTTGGGCTTAGCTAGGATGATGGAAGAAAGCAATTTACATATAGTTTATATACACAATGTGTATAAATATGAATTACACCCTCATGAAAAGGTAAGTACCTCAAATTGGTACAAATAAATAGTGTACTACCTAAGAATCTTGAATTGTCCTACTCACCTAGATAGAAATCAAATGACGACTCTTAAGTTGTTGTCCTTAAAATATATTTCGACTTATCGTAAAGTGACTTGGATGAGCCTAAAATTAGTCTTATGGAGATGTGTTATAGAGGATGAGACCCCCAAGATAATTTTTAAGTTTCATGGAGAAATTTTTGTTGGAAGAGTTACTGTTGTCCAAAATAAGCCCACGCTTAATTTTGATCAATTATCAACATTTTTCCCTTTAGTGCTTCAAAATCTGATTTTTTAATATATTTTAAGTACTTGAGAATCCCTGAAAGTAACTTCATAAGATAAAAACTTTATCCCTCTTTCCGAAAATGGAAAAAACTCCTTCTAACTCCTGATATTTTTTGAGTTTTGGGCATTGGGGGATTTTTTGTAGTTTAACCGTATTAGAGCTTAAAGATTATATTAATCATGGATTTAATCAACATTAATAAACTATGCAATATTAAATAAATAAATATCACATCACATTTCATAATAATAAACTAATACTTAAAAAAGTAAATAACAGAAGACACAATATTTATAGTGAAAAATCCAAAGGTAAAAACCATTGTGAAAAGTAACCTTTATTCTAGAGAACTTTTTGCATCCAGTAAATCACCTCCTCCTTAGAAACCCTAATCACAAGGGTGAAATTTTTGATATATTATATTTTCGAATATGTCAAATGATGACCCAAAGTCATTTTTATATTAGGTCATGGGGTATTTCTCCCAAATAACCTTTTCAACCATGTTGGTTGACACAAATAACAAGGTTTAAAATATTTAATAATAGAAATATAACTATTTCTTATTACTAAATATTTAACCTAAAATATATTCCTAGGTTTGAATAGTTAATAATAAAAATAGAAATATTTCTTATTATTAAACATTTAACCTATAGTATAATGTTGGACCCATATTTAATCAAGGGGTGACCAACCCACTTAACCATTATGTTCAAACACTCCCCCTTAATGTTAATTGGGATAACATATGCCAGTAGATTACCTGCCCATGGTACACTACAGGATTTACAATTCATAAACCATAAAGGTTATAGACTAGCATATAGGTTGTAGGAATTATAACACCTTCATCATAATCAAGATACCTTTTGGTACAAAAAGATTTAGAATCCCAAATATCATCCCATGGTCAATGTATAAGTATGATTTGCGAGTTTTAAATGTTCTCACAATTTCTCATAAAAGGTTACTTGAAAACAAGCATACATGAGTTTTTTATAACCAAGGACCTCCTTAACAATATGCTTACACTAGAATTTTACCAGTAAACTCAATATTACTAAAGAGTTTATTGAAGACTTCCTTTAATGTTATTTTACACTTCTTTCTCAACAAGAAGCCGAGGAGGTATACACATACTTGAAGGTATTTTTACGCATGCCTAAAGGACTTTTACACATGCCCAAAGCTATTTTACACACGCCCGAAGGTATTTTACATTTTCCTGAAGGTATTTATTACAATGAATTTTTAATTTTACAAATACCAAGTTCCATTAGGAGGTGACATTGTCATGCACACTCCCCATCAATGGCAATTTTGACAATCCAAAATTTCACAAAAGTGACAAAACTTTGCAACACTTAGGGGTTTGGTTAAGATGTCAACAACCTTCTCTTCATTCGACATGAACTTGAGATCTATCTCACTACTTAGCACCTTCTCACATATGAAGTGTATATGTGTCTCAATGTTCTTCATCATCTGATGTTGTACTGGATTATGTGCAAGATATATGGTGCTCTAGTTATCACAGAACAAAGGAAGACTATCTTGATCCCTCATCTTTATCTCATCAAACAACCTCTTCACCACCAGGAGGTGGCATTGTCATAGTTCCATTAGGAAGTTGCATTGTCATACACACTCATCCTCAATGGCAATTTTGACAATCCAAAATTTTCACAAAAGTGACAAAACTTTGCAGCACTCAGGGGTTTGGTGAAGATCTCAGCAACCTTCTCTTCAGTTGACACAACTTGAGATCTATCTCACCACATAATACCTTTTCACAGATGAAGTGTATATGTATCTCAATGTTTTTTTGTCATCTAATGTTTTCCTAGATTATGTGCAAGATATATGGTGCTCTGGTTGTCACAGAAGAAAGGAAGACTACCTTGATCCTTCATCTTTATCTCATGTTAGTGTAGCAGCTGGTTAGCATGGTGAGATCCCTCTTCACCACTAGTTTAAGCTTTTGGTGTGATGGAAAATTTTAATATGGTATTAGAGTCAGGTAGTTAAGCATGCTTGACATGGAGTAGTATTGGGATGGGTGTCCTTCTGGGAAGTTCCTGTGTTGTTGCCTCATAATGTTGCTAGACATCATTTGGTGAATACATGGTGGGCCCAGGGCTCATGTGGGGGTGTGTTGGCGTAGTAGCTAGTTAACATGATAATATCCCTCTCCACCAAAAGTTAAATTTTTTGGTGTGACGACAAATTGTAACATGGTATTAGAGCTAGGTAGTTAAGCATGCCTAACCTTGAGTAGTACTAGGATGGGTGACCTCCCAAGAAGTCCCAATGTCATTGTATCCTAATGTTATTAGACCTAATTTGGTGAATACATGGTGGGCATAGGGTTCACGTGGTTGCATCTGGCTCCATCATGTGGGGGTGTTTTGGCATAGTACCTGGTTAACACAATGAGATCCCTCTCCCCACCAGTTCAAGCTTTTGGTGTGACAGAAAATCATGACATGGTATCAAAGACAAATAATTAAGTGTGGCCGACATGTATAGTAGTACTAGAATGGGTGTCCTCCTGGGAAGTCCCGGTGTCGTTTCCTCCTAATGTTGTTAGACATAATTTGGTGAAAACATGATGGTCCCAGGGCTCATGTGGTTGCATCTGGCTCCATCGTGCAAGGGTGTGTTGGCATAGAAGTTGATTAACGCGATGAGATCCCTCTCCACCACCAATTTGAGATTTTGGTGTGATAGAAAATCATAATATGGTATCAGAGCCAGGAAGTTAAGTGTGCCCGACCTGGAGTAGTATTGGGATGGGTGACCTCTCAGGAAGTCCCGGTATCATTACCTCCTAATGTTGTTGGACCTAATTTTGTGAATACATGGTGGGCCAGGGATCACATGGTTGCATCTAGATCCATCATGTGCGGGTGTGTTGGTGTAGTAGCTAGTTAACATGATGAGATCCCTCTCCACCACCAGTGTGAGATTTTGGTGTGATATAAAATCATAATAGTTCTATTAGGAGGTGACATTGTCATGCACACTCCCCCTCAATGAAAATTTTGACAATCCAAGTATTTCATAAAAGTGACAAAACTTTTTAGCACTCAAGGGTTTGGTGAAGATGTCAACAACTTGCTCTTCAGTCGACATGAACTTGAGATCTATCTCACCACTTAACACCTTCTCACGGATGAAGTGTATATATATCTCAATTTTCTTCACCATCTAATGTTGTACTAGATTATGTGAAAGATATATGGTGCTCTGGTTGTCACAAAACAAAGGAAGACTACCTTAATCCTTCATTTTTATCTCATCAAATAACCTCTTCTGCCATAGAGCCTCTTTTGCAGCTTCCATTTCACTTGTATACTCATCTTCAGTTGAAGAAATTGAAACAATTGACTACTTTTTACTGCACTAAGTAATGGTACCTGCACCAAATTTAAACACATAACAAGAAGTATATTTTCTTTCTAATATATCACCAATATGATCAGAATCACAAAATCCATGCAAGTTAGCATTTTCATCCTTAGTAGAATATAACCCATAATTGATTGTTCCCTTAATATATCTAAGAATTCTTTTTGCAAGATTCCAATTATCTCTATAAGGTTCCTACATAAACCTTGAAGAAATTCCTACTACATAGGAAATATCTAGTCTAGTTATAGTTAGATAAATACAACTACCAACTAACTGCCTATGTAAAGTAGGATCAAGTTTTAGTCCAATTTCTATAGGTGTAGAAATTGGTTTACAATCAATCATATTAAAAAATTTCAGTACATTGGTTTCATATTGTGCTCGAGAAAAAACAATAGAATTCATGTCTTGAAATACATTCATGCCAAGAAAATGATGTAATAGATCTAAATCATTTATTTCAAAGTATTGCTTCAATTTTTCTTTAATCCTATGAATTAAAGAAGGATTATCACCAATCATAAGAAAATCATCCACATATAGACATAAAATGATAATGTGAGAACCTTCTTACTTAATGAATAGATCATTGTCAAAATAAATATTACCAAAACCTAATTATTTAAAGAAAACATTAATTTTCGCATACCAAGCTGTAGGAGCTTGCTTTAAACCATACAAATTTTTTTTCAACTTACAAACATAGTTTTATTTACCAATTTTTTCAAATCCTTTAGGTTTAGACATGTAAAGTTATTATTTTAAATCACTATTCAAAAGATTATTTTTCATATCCATTTGGTGGATTTCCCACCCAAATTGAGCAGAAATAGCAAACAAGGTCCTAATTGTGCTCATTTTAGCTAGAGAGGAAAAGGTATTAACATAATATATCCTAGGTTTCTGAGTGAAACATCTAGCAACAAGTCTATCTTTAAATTTTTCAATACTACCATTAAGATTATATTTTACATTATACAACCACCTAGACCATATAACACTTGTTTTCTTTAGAGGTGGGACCAACTCCCAAGTTTTATTTTGAATGAAGGCATTATATTTAGTCTACATTGCATTAATCTACTTCTCATCTTGATAATATTCTTCAAAAATTTACAACTCAGGTTCAAACAAAGTCATTAACGCATGATACATATGATGGCTTCTGGTCATTTTCCTAAGGTCAATAGGATTAGAACTTTCTAACAAAGTTGGAGCCCATTTTGGTTTCTTAACTAGGGAGACATGAGATTTAGACACATCCATAACATTCACACAAGAAACATCATCATGATCATTTACCATATTTTCATTATCAGAATCAGAGCCATCATTAGAAATATTGACACGATAAAGAATCTCATAAGTATCTGTAGATGCACAAAAGCATTTTTCCAAAACAAAAACATTTCTATTTTCAGTTACTTCCCTTTTTTAAGGGTTGTAAATCCTTAAACTTGTAGTGTTAATACCATATCTAATGAAAATACAAGAAAAATAAGTCATATCAAGTTTCCTTCTTTTATTTTTTAGGTATATATAAGGAGGCAAGACTACTAAAGAGTTCTAAATATGATACATCAGGGTTTTGATTTGACCACTTCTCTAAGGGGGTCGAAAGGTGAATAGATTTGGTAGGGACCCTATTTAGGATGTAGACTTTTGTGTTCATTTATTTTTCCCAAAAAAATTTAAGAATACCAGAAGAATGAATCATAGTGCAAGCCATATCTAAAATAGTCTTATTTTTCGTTCTACAACACCATTAGACTAGGGAGAATGGGGAGAAGTTAATTCTATTTTGATACCATAATCATTACAAAAAATTTCAAATGTATTGCTAACATATTCACCCCCATTATTTGTTCTAAGCCTCTTAATTTTATAATTTGATGAATTTTCATCAGATGCTTTAAATTCCTTAAATTTTCCAAATACATCATATTTATTTTTAATAAACTATGTCCAAATCATCCTGGTGAAATCATCAATAAAATTCACAGCATATACATAACCATTTAACAAAGATACTTCAAGAGGTTCTCTAACATCACTATGAACATGTTCTAGTGGTGAAGATTAATTCTCCTTGGGATGTAAGTGAAAGAGTTTAACAATTTGTTTTGAGCGTAAACACCCTTCATAAGCATTGTGAGATGAAGACAACACATGCAAACCTTTCACTAGATTATTTCTAGACATTTCATACAAGCTTCAATAATTCACATGTCCTAACCTTTCATGCCATAGTTTTTAATTATTTAAACTTTGAGATACAAAAAAAGATGTATAAGAAAAATCATCAAAAATATAAAGACCATTTCTTTGAATTCTTTCAACAATTATATTATAATTACTATCCTTGATGTAGCAAGTATCCTTCAAATTTTCAATAGAAAAACCATCACGAGCTAGTTGTAAACATGAAAAAATATTATTTTTAAGCTTAGGAACAAATAAAACATTATTCAAAATACCATTTTCAATTTTTTTTCATTTTTCTATTGCTTATAAAGATGAGTTATCATCAAGATACACACATTCATTGATTTTCATAACATCAAATATAGAATTGGAAATACCAGTCATATGATTTGAAGCACTTGAATCTAGAATCCATTCAGAATTAAAGGAAGAGTATAAAGAAACATATAATGCAATATTTTTAGGAGAATCATTATAACTATCTTTTTTCCCTTAAATTATATTTAGATGAGACACTCTATTTCTTATTTTTATGGATATGTTTATTAGATTTACACTCTTCCTTTTTATTCCCAAATTTTCCACATTTGTGAAATTTACCATTAAATCTTACACACAGATGTTCAGAAGTAACACTTTTCTTATCACCAAATGAAGATTTAGATCTAAAATTTTGATCAAAGAAGGGCTTGCGAGGCTTGAACGTCAAATTCTAAGCAAGAAGTGAATGTGAGGCATTCTCTTTACAGTCAAATTTCATCATCACTTTCTCTTCCTGTATCAGAAGAGAACTCAAAGTTTTTAAGTATGGTAATTTATCCTCATTATGATATTTAGATTTTAACATAGAAATAAAATTCCTAAATCTTTCATGTATATTCAATTGAATAATAAAGTAGATTAATTTTTCACTAATCTAGTCAAAATTGCATCCATTTAATTGTGACTCGATATTTTTAATCTTGGCTAATAAATTAACCACCTTTTCATCTCCTTTCACCGGATTCATAAGCAATTCTAAAACAAGTTTAATAATCTTAGATAAACATGTACCTTCATGCATGTATTCTAATTATATTCATACCTCTTTAAGATGTTTGATATTACCAATGTGTAGAAGATATTAATCATTCACATTATGTAGAATCATGAAAAGGGCCTTCTGCATACGTTGTGAGAATGCATTCATATTTTTTGTAGTTGTTTGACGAACAGTGGGCACAAGCTCAGTTCTTGTAACAATTGTCCAAATTTTCCTCGCCATAATTTCCAGTTTGACCCTAGTCTTCCAAATATTGTAATTGGCTTTATTTAGGATCTTGGATTTATCGAGGTAAAAGTAACTAAACACCATTGTCTTACAAATTTCCTGAACCTGAAAAGAATACCTCATTATGTTATAATGCACCATTTAGTTAGAAAAATATTAATAAAAAAAATGGCAATACCCATATTTTATGATAAAAAACTTGTATTATTTCATTTAAAAAATCAAGTATTATAAAGAAATAACTAACCTGATCTTAACTATATTAATAGAACTAGATCTAAATTTATAGATCTAAAGAATCTATTTAACCATAACTAATTCTATCATAAAAATGCATACTTATTAACTTCCCATAATCAAATAATGACCTGCATTGTAAAGGGCACTTCATTATACCCCATACGTATCATACAAAAATTTATGACCATATAGAAGAGAAGATGAAACCCCTAAGAATGGACAAAAATTCAAATTTCTGAAAAGAGTTAATGTATATAAAGATGTGGTTAGCTTAAATTTCACATCTAAATGACCATCATTCTTTCTTATTTTTGGTCCACCAGGATGGTCATTTGACCGTTAATTTTAACGCAGTGAAAACTTCCTAGATGTAGCGAGCTTAAAATTGACGTCTAAATGACCATCATTTTTCTTTATTTTGGTCTTCTGTGACGGTCATATGACCGTCAAATTTACCGCAATGAAAATTTCTTAGATGTGAGAAACTTAAATTTGACGTCTAAATGACTGTCATTATGCATTATTTTTGGTCTTCTAGGACAGTCATATGACCGTCAAATTTAGCACATTGAAAATTTTCTAGATCTGACAAGCTTAAATTTGAAGTTTAAATGACCATCAATCTATCTCATTTTTGGTCTATCGTGATGTGATATGACCATCAAATTTAACACTATGAAAATTTCCTATGTATTTCCAAAATATGAAATTTTATAATTTCTTCTTCTCTATAGTTTCAGACAGATTCTATTTATAAATTATAAAATATAAACAACTATATACTTTTTAAAGAATAGTTTATATAATATAAACTATAATGATCTTTACTATATAGTAAATTTTTATTTAAAGAATATAGTTATAAAAACTATAAACTTATTTTTTTTAAAATCAAGCCCTATTAGAGGGAGGTTTAAAGGACACGACATATTATTTTGAAAAAAAATAAGGTAAAAATAGTAAGAGAATTTTTACCAGGTGTAAGGAGATTTTGAATCACATGAGAGTACAAATTAGCCTAGATATTTACAGAGGGGACAAATAATTTCACTCGGCCAATGAAATAATTTGAAATCCCTATTTTTATGAAACTTGTCTCCTCCCTTCATTTCCTCTTGACTTTTACCTTTGAAATTATTTACCCTACACACATTTAAAACTATAGAGAAATAGAAATATTTCATATCTTAATTTACCCTTACCTGTATGTGATTTTTCACATGCATGTAAACCCCTTTCACCTTTGCACACTCACATTAATTCCTTAAAAAACATTCAAAATCTTAGATTGTAAAAATTGAAAAGGGGCCCAATGATTTTTAAATACCCTTTCGAGTTGGTTGAAAAAACCTATACAAAATTAAATAAATTAAATACAACAACATTTGATCTAATCTATTTAATTTACCTTACTCTTATACAATGTTACAATTTGATGATTCTATTAATTACAGATTTAATCAACATTAATAAACTATACAATATTAAATAAATAAACATCACATCACATTGCATAATAATAAAGTAATAATTAAAAAATTAAATAACATAGAACACAATATTTATAGTGGAAAACCCGAAGGTAAAAACCACTATGAATAGAAACCTTTATTGTAGAGAACTTTTTACATCCAGTAAATCATCTCCTCATTATAAACCCTAATCACAAGGGTAAAAAACTTTGATATATTATATTTTCAAATATGTCAAATGAGGACTCGAAGTCCATTTTATATGAGGTTATCAGGTATATCTCTTGACTCACCTTTTCAACCATGTCGGTTGACACATATACCAAGGTTTAAAATATTTAATAATAGACATAACTATTTCTTATTATTAAATATTTAACCTAATTTATGTTCCTAGGTTTGAATGTTTAATAATAGAAATAAAAATATTTCTTATTATTAAATATTTAACCTATAGTATAATGTTGGACCCATATTTAATTAAGGGGTGACCAACCCACTTAACCATTATGTTCCAACACATAGTTTGCAGTCTTGGGCCTTGAGGGATTTTTTGTAGTCCTACAGTGTCAAGCCTAGGGGGATTTTTTACAGTTTTGCACTCTCGGGATTGGGGAGTTTTTTGCATTTATGCAATTTTACTGTTTCACAATTGTGTAATTTGCAATTTTGGGCCCTGGGGATTTTTGCAGTAAGCATTTTCAACATCTCTTGTGCGGATTAATACAAGTTTTTAAATAGGCATAGTTGCTCAAAATTTGACAAAATTTATATCGTTGGTAAGGTCTCAACATCTTCTACACCATAGAAACTTGAAATAATAATTTTTGTGAGGTTTGGTGGGTTAAAAATAAGAAAAAGTAATCAGCTCCAAAAAGTGCAATTCCAGGAATCTCAACCACCATAATTAATGAGGCATGGTGCCCATTTATCCTCCAGTAAGAAAGACATCATGAAGAAATGGCCTTGATAGGGTTCCCATGCCCCTTTTCAAAAATTTAATGCATCTTGTTGGTGGGTGGGAGTAGAATTTTGAGTTTCCCTATTCTCTCTCTCTCTCACTCTTCTATATATTGTAAACAATTCTCATTTTCAGAAAATGATATTCTGGGATATGGGGAAACTTTTTCCAATTTTTTTCTTAATGTCTATGAGTTGCAAGCCTTCACATGGATTCTGAAATTGTATTTGTGCCTTTATAATACATATGTAATGGATTGTGTATATTATGGAGTAATAAAAATTGTGTATTGTGGTGTTCTCTTAACCCTTTCTAATTTTACTTGCATTCCCTTGTCTCTCCATTATTATTGTTCTATTGTGTGAACACTTCTTTCATTTTCAAGTTCTTGTTGTTGTGTTTTATGGAGTACATATTGTAAATTAAAAAATGGGTCTGTGTCAAATTCGTTTGACCTCTCTCAACTCCATTTTCCTTCTTTTTTATCCCCGAGCAGTAGATTTTCATCCCATTTTCTGGTGCTATCACCTCTTTAGCTCAGGAATTCCCTTTCATGCATCTTTCTAACCCTCTCTTTCTCTTCCTGGTCCATTAGCAGGGTTGAATTAGGATTAGTTAGCTACATGTCCCTTCATAAGGAGTAGTTGTTGTATTGGTTTAGGAAGAGGAATCAACCTTCTCGGGAGGTCCATCTCAAGTCTGCAACTCCCACAACTTGAGAGATGGTGGACAATGTTATCCAATTACACTGGTAGCTCATGCTCACTTATAATAAAATCAGAGGGTGTTTTATTTGGTGATAATAGTTACTACCCATAAAATATTAAGAGTAGGCTATCAGTGGCCTTCCCTTTTCAAAGATGTACCCCTACTGGTTCGAAAATGTGAAAGTTGCCAACATTTCTTAGGAAGGATGAAAGCTTATGGATCTCTTACCCTACAACATGTCTCATTAGAGGATCCATTCAAAGAATGGGGATTATATTTTATAGGTTAAATATCAGATTATTAAAGTGCATGTCACAAATGGATATTGGTGGCCTTTGATTATTTCACTAAATTAATTGAAACTATCTCTAACAGGTAGGAAACTCATCAAGTGGTTATGTACTTCATCCTTAATCACATAATTCATAGAGTTATTTTCCCCACCAAGTCGGTTGCTGATAATGTCATGAGTTTCAAAGAAAACCATTGGCAAAAATGTGCCATGAGTATGGCATAACCCTAGCCTATGCATCACGTTACAATCCCCAAGGAAATGGTAAGAGAGAATCAAGCAATAATAACCTACTTGAAATCCTTAAGAGATCTGTTATCCATATTTCGCTCCAAACTAAATATTGGATCGAATCACAACCCTGCATAAAAGGAACCCGCGAGAACTCATTTAAATCCTACAAATTGGTTGCAAAAGATTCAAC
Organism: Taxus chinensis; assembly: GCA_019776745.2. Taxonomy (NCBI): domain Eukaryota; kingdom Viridiplantae; phylum Streptophyta; class Pinopsida; order Cupressales; family Taxaceae; genus Taxus; species Taxus chinensis. Next base: position 249,713,498 of record CM034147.1, on the reverse strand, counting down.
AATGAAGTGGTAGAGATGAAGAAAGAGCAAAGGATCATGTACATAAAGACACAACTTTATCAGGTCGTTTCTACGCCTTAAATCCATTCTTCAAGTTATAGGAAAGACCAACTATGGGATAACAGAGTTAGAACAAAAGAGGAGATGTTGCAGAGGAAACAAAAAATTGAAGAAGAGGAAACGACAAAGATTCAAATTCTTCGGGCTCAAAAAATAGTTCGGGGAAGGTCTAAAAAATGACTAAGTATGGAAGAGGAAATAGAAGGAGCCACGTGTCTTAAAGGCACTTCTCCAAGGGTGAATTGAAGAAAGGGGAGCCAAAACTTGCACCAGGATTCCACGTGTCCAATACCTCAAAGAAATTTTGGGGTGTTGAAAAGTATTCAACTAAAAATAAAGTACCAGGTGTCGGCTTGGCACAAAACTAGAAAGGAAATCCAAGGTAGAGGCTCAAACTTGCATCACCCCTCCACGTAGCAAATGGTCAAAATAAAGTCAAAAGGCAGGCTTCAAAATTGGTGAAGTATAAAAGTGTAAGTGGAGAATGCCAAGTGTCAGCATGGTGCATCTCTAAGAGTTGGTCTCAGGACGGAAACCCAAATGAGTGTGAGCTCGCCATGTGGTCTGAAGTCTAACAAGTAAAAGGGACCATTGAAAATTCCACAGAACAGCGGAGCCTGACGAGTGTCAACCTGACACTTTTCCAAAGTCAAACTTTGGGCCAGGTTTTCAAAGAAGCACCAGACTGATGCATGTCGCAGAGGAAAGTGGGGTGTCTACGAAAAGGTTAGTTTTTCAACCTTTGCCCCAAAAGGTGTAAAAGTTACAAAAGGGCCCATGACTCCGCCAAGGGGAAAGAATCACCATTTGAGCCCGATTCAAACCAAAGCAGAGAGTTAGAGGAAAAGGTAAATTTTTTTGTTTTGACATAGGGGCCAAAAGGAAAGAGTTGGAGTGCATCTCCCCAGCCAACCAAAGGGTTCCATGTGTCCAAGTTAAGTAGAGGGACCACGGGAGTTTTCTAGATTTTGTGATTCTCACGGAAAGGGGGAAAAAAAAATTTGTGGACTTGCAAACCTGATTTTTCCCTAATTGAAAGGAAGATAAGAAATTTTTTCCAAGCCGTGATATTAGATGATAATAGCACACCACATTAGATTTGAAAAACATAAGAGCTAAAATACCATATATGGAAATCCATCATAATCCATAATGCTTAATACATTACAATACAATGAATTGAATTATTCAATAAGAAAGATGTACATAAACGAGGAGGGAAGTGAAAATACTACCTAAATTAGTGGTGAAGAACTCCCACTAACTGATATTGGTAGTTAAGTTAACTCCAAAAGACTAATAAGCTAAGTCCACATAAATGAGAAGCTAACTCAACACAAGTAGTACACCTAAGAAAGCTAACCCAACAACTGTAGGGCTAACACAAGTGTAAGAATTATCCTAATAAATAAATAAAAGGATAAATAATAACCTACACTAACACTAATTTGGCTTTCACGTGTCCCATATTAAAAGGGGGACCCACTTTTTCAACCTGGCTTTCTCGCCCATTTGTATGGATTCGATACAAACTTTGAAGGGGCATATCTTTTGACTTAGGGATCGAAATATTGTGAATCTAACACCATTGGAAATATCTCGACCTCTTCTACACCATGGGAGTCTAAAACTTTAATTTTTGAGAGGTTAGGTGGGAGAAAATGGAAAAATGTCTTTGAGCTTTCAATGTAGGATCCACCAATCTCAACAACCAGATCGGATTTGATCTATTTCCACCATTTCCTCTTCCTTCAAGACACCAAACCAAGGATCGATGCAGACAAGATGGATCCGTGGGGTAGATTTATTAGAAGCATTAACAATGGTGGTTGAGCTTTGATTTGCATTTTCCTGCTTCTCTCTCTCTTTTTCTTCTCTCTGATCAAATCTATAAATATGGGGGCAAGATTCATTATAAAGGTTTCGACATTCTTTGTTTTGCAGGCTCCCTTCTCCTCTCTAGCAAAGGGATTTGTGGGGTTTAGACCTTCCATTAAAACTATACATTACATTTCTATGCCTTTTGGATACTTTTTAATGAACTGTATCAAACCATGAGAGTAATAAAACATGTCTGTGATCGATTTTTGATCCTCTATTGTCTATTTTTCTTCCATTTTGTCTTCCATTATAGATTTGACTATCTGCACTTGTTTATCATATGTATTTTTTTGGTTTGTGTCAATAAGAAAAATAAGTGTTCATCATTCCTTTGGTGCATCACCTGGTAGTTTAGCTCTATATCTTAATTTCTGTATACTCTTTTATCCTTGTCTTCTTGATAATGTTTTAGATTAGGATTATAGAAATAGATCCTCTACAAATTTCTTACATGTGCACCTAAACAGAGGGATAAGGAACCAACCTTTAATCTGGAGATATTTTTCCAATTTTTGTAAGGTCCCACAACTTTGGTAAAGTTTCAATGTTATGCAATCACACCAGATGAGTTTTCCTTAGAAAAGGATATTTTCCATAGCTCATTTAGGGGTCCTATCATTCTACACAAACAATTTTGGCACGCCCAGTGGGATAAGAAGTCTCCCTCTTATTACTATAGGGTTTGATGTATGTTTGTTGTGATTCTGAATTTTAAGAAGCCTTAAAACTGTACATCTGGTGACTCCAAAAGAAACAAATCTACTAGTTTCAGTAGTCCAAGAAAGTTCATGAGAAGAGTATAAACACGGTCAAGAACAAAGAGGGGGTGCTATTTGTCTATCTGGACTTATCCTTAGATAGAGGGAGTAAAGGAAGAAGATCCCAGAGGTCTCTGTCTCCACCAAATAGAGCCGTATCAACACCTCCTCCCAGATAGACCGTTCATATCAATCAAAAGAAGTGCTTAGACTGATCAGAAATGGCTCAGCCAAATCCTTATGTTAACTTCATTGGCTAGTATTCCACTTGCCTTGAATGCACAAAATTTAGTTCCTATTGCACCACTAAAGAGTATCCCATATTTCAATCGGGAAAACCAAACTTCTGCTTGGTGATCATGTCCAAGATATTACAAATCTCTGTCAAAATTTATGAGATTCATGAGATGGACATTATAGTCAAGCTGCTTTCTTCTTCACTCAAAGGGAAGGCTTCACAATGGTTTAGGAGTCTTGAGGCAGGCTCTATCCAAAATTGAAATCAGCTATGCACATCCTCTCCATAATGATTTTGGAGAGAAGGGTGATAACTTATCTTTATTGGAGCAATAGCTAACAACTATCAAGAGAGACTCCAAATGAGATAGCTAATAGACTTCAACCTTAGATTTCTAAGCAGACCTGGGACAGGATTGCTAACAACGGTAAAACCCACAAATGAAGGTTCCTTCTTATGCTTTCTTAAGGCTTTAAATTCTGATATTTATCTGACGATTTACTCAATGGGGGGCACTACATTGCCAACAACCTATTTCCTTTCCATAGGGACCAAGAACTATTTTATTCAAGACTGGTAAAATTGATCCTAGGCCATCCATGCCTCTCTACCCTAAGTTAGGAAACCCAGATGCTAGCCAAATGCATATATTAGCTCCTATACCCACCCCCAGGAGTCAAATTTCAGCTGAATCTTCCACTTCATCATCTAATACCTCAAAATAACTTCAGGAAGTCATGAAACAACTTTAGAATCTAGGGAATGAGCTAGTGACCATCAAAATAAAACAAACTCAGAGTTCTAGGCCATATCAGTCTCAGGATCAGTCTCAAGGTCAGTATCAGGCTAGACCCCAGTACCATCAAAATAGGCCACCATCTCAAACTACAAATTAGAGTCAAAGCCAAGGAAAACCTCAAGCTGCTAGACCTTTTAGGTCTTATGATCCAAATATAACCTCAACATCAAGGGCATTGGTTCTAGCATAGAACAACATGGCACAAGAATATGATTGGTGCTTTCCATGCAATCAGCCACATAACCAATCAATGTGCTTTAATGATGCACTCAATCAGTCCTTGATGGTGTAGACAAGTATGGTGCCACAAGAACATAGGCAAGAAGGAGATCAGTAGTAAGGATCTCAACAAGAGACATCTCCAGGTGAGACTTTGCTTGTCAATTGGCAGGCTGAATACTTTTGTGGTATGAATCAGTCCCCTCCTCAAAGTGTGGCTGCCAATACACAGTTCAAAAGGAGAAATATTGGAGAAGGCCAACCACTGAAATCAGGTGACCCTCAACCTTCAATCACTCCACAAGGTCCTAGTGTTTCAAGTGTAACTACCAACATGTGGAACCAATCCAAGCCACCTTCCAAACCCAGTAAGGAACCAGTTGTAATAACCCATGTGTAAGAAAGAAATGTGTCTGGGATAGGGAAGTAAAAGGACATCACATTCAATATTGTTGAGCAGATGAAAAATACAAGTGTGAACATTTGACTATGGGAGTCACTGGCCATTCCGGGGTAGAGGGATTTGTTGTAGACTGACATGTAGAATTGGTCAATCTCAAATCACCCCCCTAACTAGCAAGAGAAAGTGCTTATCAATGTAGTTCAACCAGGGAGAAACCATGGAGAGTAAAAAGGTAAAAACTTGAGACCTCCTCCCTTCTATGTCTCATTAATTATTGGAGACAAATTAGTGCACAATTGCATGATTGACTCTAGGGCTAGTAGTTCTATGATGCCTAAACAAATAGCTGATTAGTTGGGTCTCCAATATGAGGTTATCTCTAGAGGAGTAGTTCAATTAGATGGGACATTAGTGACCACTGTGGGAATCATCAATGATCTGAGTTTCACTCTAGATGCCTGCCCCAATGTGATTGTCTTGTAAAACTTGTCCATCATAGATTTTCCACCACATTTTTCTTTGTGTCTGACCAGGGACTTCACTACCAAAATTGGAGGCTACCTATTTGCTAATTGGTCACATATGCTCTTTAGGACTATGTATGGTGCAAAGGCCATAATCAGATCTGAACCTATTGCTGATTATCATATTGAATATTATGTACCTAGCCCAATCAATGCCAACTACTCAGCTTTTGATCAAGAAGACCTCCTAAATACTTCTGAAGAAAATACCAAGGTATGAGGTGTTGTCATCACCAATCCGACACTATGATAATTTTTCATCAGAAACTCCTCGTGTTATGATTATTAACTAATGCACAACTTTTAGTTTGGTGGATGTAATCTGGAAACACAAAAACAAACATAACACAAGAATACCATAGACTATGATAAGAAGAAATGATGATAAATATGAAATATCAGAGTAAATTATAATACTAACATGAAATTGTTACAATCTCACCCATGAGGTACTTCAAGTGTTACTGACTTCACTTGCCTTCCACCAATACTATGGGAGAAAATTCACAATTACACCTCTTAATGGCTTCTTTAACACACCTTCAAAATGATGGATTCCTTTACACACTTACTCATACAATATTTCTCACTACTTCCTTCTATGTAAAATGAGGGGGGTGGCCTCTTTATTTATAGAAATTCCAGGATTATCCATCTTATCTCTAAGATAGAATAAGAAATCCACTCTGATGAATCATATTCCATACCTTAATCTTATCTGTACATGTAAGCTGATCTTTTAAGATAAGAAAAACCTTATCATTTCACATGGGTTCCACATTTTTAGAATTTTTACAAATAAAATACACAAAATATTTATGACCTCACTCCTTGTCCTTATTACCAATATAATATTTCTAATTCCTAATCATGTAGAACCTACTTCTCTACTTACCCCAACTTTGACATTTTAACATTACCGAACCACTTACGAAAAATATTTACTTTTTACCACAACATTCCTATTGTACTTTTGACTATTACCGTACTATACATTATTGGTGGCGTCGTACTAGTAGTGTCGTTATCTTCTATCGGATGCTACTACTAATTATACTTAACAATATCCTATTCCTAATACATACATTAATGAAATAGAAATTACGAAGGTAAATTTTAGTGTCGACATCTTTACCCTTCCTAGCTTCTACTCCATCCTTGGAGTAGACTATTCTAGTGCTTGGAAAATATTCAACTTGTCGTGGTTGACCCATTTTGTAATGGGAGTGCCATCCAATTCTTGCAGTCGATACGTACCATTTTCATGCACAACTGCTATTTTGTAGGGCCCCATCCATTTTGGAAGAAATTTTTTGTCTTCTTTTTTCTTTAATCTAGAATCATATACTAGAACCAATTCATTCACATGAAATGGAGACCAACGGATCTTTTGATCAAAGTATTCCTTCTACTTCATTTTCTTCTTATAGCTTGTATCCTTTGCTATTTTTCTCATTTCCTCCAACAAATGAAGACATGTACCAAATTTTCTTTTATTGAATCACTTTCATTCATCCTTTCATTTTCCATAACTCTCACAATGGGAATATTAAACTCAATAGGAAGAACTGGATCAATGCCATAGGCCAACTGAAATGGGGAGTATCCTGTTGCTGACTTTGATGTTTCCCTATATGCCCACAATGCTGCATGAATCCTTTTATCCCATTTATGTACCTGTAAGGCTACATCTTTTGCTAGAATTTGAGACAACACAAAATTTGTTCGTTCCACCTGTCCATTTGTGCTTGGCTTGTATGTTGTTGCCTTCCTGTGCTTAATAGAAAACTTATTGACTAGGGCTTCTACCACCTCATTAATGAAGTGGCTTCCTTGATCTGTTACAATTTCTAATGGACAACCAAATCTGGTGACAATACGTTCATATACATGAACCTTACCACTTCATCCATGGAAGTTGTTTTCAATGGCCTAGCTTCAACCCACTTGGTTAAATAATCTGTGGCAACTACAATATACTTATTTTGGCATGATGTAGTTGGAAGTGGACCTACAATGTCTATTACCCACTTTTCAAAGGGACCAAGGGGAAGAATAGGACATAATGGAGCTGATGAAGTCTTACGGTTACCATGTGTTTGACAAATATCACATGTCTTACAATAATTATAACAATCTTTAAAAAGAGTGGGCCAGTGATAACCTGCATCCAAGATCCTTCTTGCTGTAAGTTGTCTAGAGAAGTGCCCTCCACATGTACCATTGTAGAATTCTTCTAGCAGTTCCTTCCCTTGGTCACATCCAACTGGCCTCTTGTACTGTCCATCAGGTCCTATTCGAAATAATACTCCATGCAGAATAGAATATGGACGACTGAGCTTGAGTAATCTTTCTCTTAGTCTTTGCATTGGCACCATCAGGAAACTTGAATTCATTCAGATAATTCCAAATATCTATGTATTCACTAGGGATTGTGTCGAAGGGATAACAATGTTGCATTTGAGGAAATCATCATCATCACAAGATGATCCTAAACCATCATAGGCTCGAGAGAGTGCATCTGCATTGACATGCTTCTTTCCTGGCCTATCTATAATATCAAATTCAAATTTTTGTAGCAAAATTATCCACCTTGCTATCCTCACTGATGGGTTAGGCTTATTGACAATATATTTTAGAGCCTGATGATCTCTTACAACTATAAATTTCTGCCCAAGCAAGTAATTTCCTAAACTTCTTTATAGCAAAAATGATAGCCAGAGCCTCTTTTTCAATTACAGTATAGTTTACCTCAGCACTGCTCATTTGTCTGCTCTCAAAGTAAATTGGATGTTCATTCCCATTTTCATCCTTTTGGCTCAAAGTACTTCCTAGTGTTGTATCTGAGGCATCATTGTACACAATGAATGGCTTGCTCCAATCTGGATTCTTCAAAACAGGTGAAGACACCAGGGCTTCCTTCAGTTGTCCAAAAGCTTCATGCACCTTATTTCCTAGTTCATAAGTAACATCCTTCTTCAAGAACTGGGTTAGTGGCTGTGCAATCTTTGAGAAATTCTGTGATGAACCTTCTATATTAACCCACATGGCCTAAAAATGATCTCAACTTACTTCTATTAATAGGAAATGGTAAATCTTTGATTTTTGAAACTTTATCAGGATCAGTACCAATACCATCTCTGGATACAACATGCCCTAACAAAACGCCTTTTTTAACATCCAAAGACACACTTTGTAGGGTTTAGTGAGGCTTGTGCTTCATCTAACCTTTGAAATGCTTGTCTCCATCTCGGTGCAGGTGGTCCAACTTGCTCCCATAGATGTAAAAATCATCCAGAAATACTTTGATCAAGGTCCCAATGTAGGGTTCGAACAACCTATTCATCAACCACTGGAATGTTGCTGGAGTATTACACAACCCAAAAGGCATAACTCTATAAGAAAACGTTCCCCAAGGAGTGGTGAACGTGGTCTTCAGCTGATCTTTCTCTGCTATACAAACTTGGTTGTATCCGCTATATCCATCAGCAAAACTATAACACTCCTGGCCAGCTACTTCGTCCAAGATCTGATCTGACAATGGAAGAGGGTAATGATCCTTCTTTGTTGCCTTATTGAGCTTCCTGTAATCAACACAAATGCGTAGCTTCCCATTCTTTTTTATTGAGATCACAATGGGAGAAACCCATTCTGAATTCTCCATAGCAAATATGAATCCTGCATCAAGCAACTTATCTATTTCTTCTTTTACAGTCTTGGAAAAATTAGGATTCATTCTATATGGCATTTGCTTTATGGGCTTAGCACCATCTACTAGCTCAATAGAATGTTCTACCCAACTTACTTGATGGAGTTCCTTATAATCAAAAGTGAATAGGTGTATGTACCTTCGAAAGATCTAGAGGTAGCATTCCTTCTCACTCTCCATCACAACATCACCAATCTTTATTTGTTGGAGATGATCATCAATTTCTTCTTTAGATAATTTTATGGGTTCATGAGTCAATGTGATTGGAAGGATATCCATGATAGAAACATCAACCTCACTTTCTTCATCTTCTGTGTCGACTTCGTTGGTACTAGAGTAATCAGAGGATGTCCAATCATCAGTTTCATCACTTGAATCCACAAGTTTTGACTTATGATGCCAAGGTATCACATTTATCTTCACCCTCTCTCTACCACATCTAAGTGTCTTGAATCCTTCATTAAAATATTTTCTTGCATGAACTCTCCTTAGCCATGGACTTTCTAACAACATTGGGTACGCAATAGTACCATTTTTCATCACCTACAAGTCTACCACACATACAACACCCATAACAAATATTGCCACATTTGAAACTACACCTTCTGGTTTATTTTTTCCTTTATTTAATGACCTTAACATAAGTGTTGAGGGGCGATCAATTTTTAAACCCAACATATTCATTATAGACTTGCTCATTACATTAACTGAAGCATCTCCATCAACTAAGACATCATGAATTGAAATACCATTACATAATACCTCATCTTGTGGAGCATAGGGATCTGCCTCTGACCCCAAAATAGGGACCTCAACCTCCTTCCTTCGTCGAGCATTGAGTCCACTTCGCAGCTCCCGCCTCTCCTTAGAAGACATAGCCAAGAGTTGACCATATGTAATATTTACAGGCCTTTTGGATAGATCTTTTAAGATGGAGTATGGTCCTTGTCCCTGTGAAATTAGAAAATCATACACACTCAACTTTCTTCTCCTATGTTTCTTACTAGTTTCTCCTTTCATCTTCTTAGGATCGTTTCCATCTTGATTATCTTTTTATTTCTTTCTTTTTGTTACAAACACATCTACTTCATTATTTATGCTCTTATCTACTACATCAAAAGAATTCACAGGTGCTTTTCCTTTATCATTATCTCTTGTACCAGATGTAGAAGCTCTATCTGGACAATTATACTTATAATGACCCTTTTTATAACAACCATAACATACAACTTCATAAATATTTATTTTTAGACCTCTATCTCCTCCTTGAGAACTAAATTCTTTTCCTTGAAGAAGATTAATAGTTAACTGACCCATCTTCTTGATTAGATATTCATACTCAGTAGATGTACTAGGAGAAAGATTTTTTCTCACCGAGATTGGTTGTGGATTCTAGACCAAAGGTCCTAGTGTAGGCTCTACTTTAGCAAAAGTTTCTTTGGGCTCCTCTTCCATGCTTTCTTCTTGCCTTCTTACAATCTCCTTTGTTTGTTCAATGGTAGCTGGGTGGTCATACTTCACTCATTGTCTGATCTCTGGCTTTATCCCAAGAATGAAGTGCTTATAGAGGAGATTATCCATGCCATTCATCAACCCATCCGCTAATCCTTCCTTCCAGATCTGGGTATCGAGCTTCCTCCTTAGCTCTAGAACACAATCATGATAATCCCTTATCTTCTCCTTCTCTCATTGGGATAGCTTTGAGATATCGATCATGAGATCTGCATATTTCTGTTGTTCACCAAATTCTTCAAGAAAACTTTTAGTTAATAAATCCCATGAGTTTTTCACATTATCACCTAGTGTTTCAAACCACCTAAGGGTTGAACCATCCAAAAAGGTAGGAAAAAATTCAGTCTATTGTTCCCTTCTTATAAGGCCATTACAAATACAAGATTGTTTAAACTCTTGAATGAAAGAGGAAGCATCTTCATTAGATTGGGCTGAAAAAATAGGAATCTTCCCCCTTTCCAAAAGCAACCACAGTGAAATACCAACCCACAAGTACAATCAACAAGACTTATGTGCACAAATAATTGGAATTACTATAATAGAAAATAGAAATGACCACGGTAAACTATGGTAAAACTTGACTTACTGTAAAAACTAACTTTACTGTGGTAAACACTATTCACAATAAAAAGTGAAGTTACTGCTATTCACAGGTAAATACTATTCATGGTAAAAAGTGACTTTACCATGGTAACTACTATGCACAGTAAAAACAAGGCTACCCTCCAAATGATTTTTGACTAAGTGGGAATATCTCTCCACAAAATCCGCCAACGAGGAATGGTCTTGGCAACGGACCCAAAATGTCATCACCAATCCGGCACTATGATAATTCTTCACCAGGAACTCCTCGTGCTATGATTATTAACTAATGCACAACTTTTTGTTTGGTGGATGTAATTTGGAAACACAACAACAAACATAACACAAGAATACCATAGACTATGATAAGAAGGAATGATGATAAATCTGAAATATTAGAGTAAATTATAATATTAACATGAAATTGTTACAATCTCACCCATGAGGTACTTCAAGTGTTACTGACTTCACTTTCCTTCCACCAATACTATGGGAGAAAATGAAGCAGAAGGAATGCTTTGATCAAAAGATCCGTTGGTCTCCATTTCATGTGAATGACTTGGTTCTAGTATATGATTCCAGATACAAAAAAAAGAAGACAGAGAAAATTTCTTCCAAAGTGGATAGGGCCCTACAAAATAGTAGCTGTGCATGAAAATGGTACATATCGACTGGAGGAATTGGATGGTACTCCCATTAAAAAATGGGTCAACCATGACAAGTTAAGGATTTTCAAAGCACCAACTTCAGAATGTCCATAAGAGTCTACTTCGAGGACGGTGTAGAAGTTAGGAAGGGGGAAAATGTCGACATTAAAATTTTCCTCCGTAATTTCTATTTTATTAATGTATGTATTAGGAATAGGATGTTGTTAAGTATAATTAGTAGTGCATCCAATAGAATATAACGGCACCATCAGTACGGTGCCGCCAATAATGTAGAGTACGGTAATATTCAAAGTACAATAGGAATGTTGTAAAAAGTAAATATTTGTCGTAAGTGGTCTGGTAATGTTAAAATGTCAAAGTTGGGATAAGTAGAGAAGTATGGTCTACATGATTAGGAATTAGAAATATTATATTTGTAATAAGAACAAAGAGTGATGTCATAAATATTTTGGTATATTTTATTTGTAGAAAAGTCTAAAAAGGTGGAACCCATGTGAGATGATAAGGTTTATCTTATCTTAGAAGATAAGCCTACATGTAAAGGAAAGAGTTTAGGCGTGGAATATGATTGGCCAGAAGAGATTTCCTATCTAATCCTGAATTCCTATAAATAAAGAGGCCACCCCCCCCCTCATTTAGCATAGAGAGAAGTAGTGAGAAATATTGTATGAGTAAGTGTGTAAAGGAAGCCATCATTTTGAAGGTGTGTTAAAGAATCCATTAAGAGGTGTAATTGTGAAGTTTATCTCATAGTTATTGTTTGAAGACAAGTGAAGTTAATAACAATTGAAGAACCTCATGAGTGAGATTGTAACAATTTCATGTTGATATTATAATTTACATTGATATTTCAGATTTATCACTATTCCTTCTTATCATAGTCTATGATGTTCTTGTGTTATGTTTGTTGTTGTGTTTCCAAATTACATCCACCAAACTAAGAGTTGTGCATTAGTTAATAATCATAGCACAAGGAGTTCCCGGTGAAGAATTATCATAGTGCTGGATTGGTGTTGACACTCCCGTGGGGGGTTCCCATCCCCTAATAGGAGCCAATGTTGGTACTAATTTTTACCCAATATCTACAATTAGAGTGAGCCAATATTTTGAGACTCTGCTTTGCATGGATTTAGTAACACCAGAGAGTTATGTTGTACAAAAATTACCCCCTCCCATAATTTTAAAACAAGTTGTAAAATTTTCTTGGCCATTATGCTCTAAGAAGGTTGCAATACACTAAGCTAGTCATATACAGAGTGTATAAATTCATGTTATGTGGGTTTTTCCCAATCCATAGAACAAAATTAAGTAGCTCAAGATCAAGAAAAAATCAAGTTGTTTACTATCACGACATCAACCCATTCTCATAGCCTAATGAAATTTGAGGTATTGTGGGTTTTGATATTTCATGTGATTTTAAATTAAACTAAGGATAAAGTCCACAAAGAAAATGAAGTGAGTGGATGATGCTTTAATTTAAATTGGTCAAATGGTGGAGGACAAGGTTTTGCAATAGACTTTTTGCGAAGGATTGAGAGTGGTGATTTGTAGCAAAGATGGGACACATTGATTTGATGTTCCACACGTGTTTCTAAGGTTAGTATTCCATGGAATTAAAAAGTGGTAAAAGTACTGAAGAATCCACCTAACAACAAAAAATTCTGCAAGATGTTTAATAAATTCAACAAACCCGCGACAAAGAGAGAAATACAAGTAAAATCCATAGAAGGAACGATGGATCATTTTACCCTGTTACTCTTGTGATGGCTAACCAAATCATTTAAGATTGATATTTTTGGAAAGGAAATTAATCTACTATCTAAAGGTATGTTAATTTGTGAAAAATAATATCTAAATTGACAAAGAAAGTGAAAAAGAATATATGTGTATACTAGGTACAAAATAGGGATTCTAGAGAGGCCCCATCCCTTGAAATTCATATATATTTTTGGTATACATATACAAAAAGGGTGTTTTAGAAACTAAATAAATTTTCAATTTATGATTAAAAAAATCCTCCACAAAATTAGGGATGTGATTTAACATATTTTTCATCCTAAACTCAAATTCCTCGCGGTCCTGAGCACTATAAACATATTAAACATCTCATGCTAAAATATGATGGATACCCTTGTATATAAGCTCGTTAATACTTTTCCTTAGGCCTTACAAAATATTAATCAATTCCAATTTTTTCCCATAGGAGGAGACCCATTCAATAAGATTGAGCCCTCTTGTGAGATATGCCTTGGTAACATCGACTAGCCATTTTAGAGGTTGAGGATATCCTAGGTACATCAATTGACATAGCAGGAACTGGCTCAGGTATATCAATCAGATTAGCAGAGACTGACTTGGAAACATCTACTAGATCATCCACATCCCTTTTACATTTCTTCAATGAATGAAGAGGCATTTCAAAATATTTTTTAGAGATAGATTTCACATAATCCTTTTCTCTATTACAGCTATTCCGCGAGGAATTGAGGATATATCCTCTTAAGGATAATCATTAGACACTATATGGACATCAGGTGGAATTTATCTTTCTACCACATCCTTTTTGAAAAAGGTGGGAAATATCTATAAGGAATTTTCATTGATCACCAACCTATAATGAATCCAAAAAAAACTTCTTCAACTTCTTTAGAGTTACGTAGTCCTCTAGGTGAAACATGTGATGAATTAAAAATTTTGAATACAGAGAATAAGGGAGTCATTCTAATTATTTTTATCCATCAAAACAAGTCACATTATGTTGATGTTTAGTGGTCTTGTAGGTTCTACTTGGTATTCAACTATGAAAACCATCATAATGAAATCTTCACTTGGGCCATAAAGATTAAATATCACTTGCAAAGCTTTAGAAGAAATCTCTTTCAAATTTCTTTGTAGTTCCTGTTATAAAAAAAAAGTATCACCCTAGAATTATGCATTGTTGATCCCTAATTTTCGCTAACATGGGACCATCTCTCAAGTTGTGGGACTTGTTACTTGAGATAGACCTCCTGAGAAGATCATATTCCTCTACCTGATCTATTGCGAAACTACCCCTATGGAAGCAAATACAACAAACTAATCCCAAACTAACCATTCCTAGGGACCATGGAGAGAGAGAGAGAGGGTTAGAAATATGAATTAAAGGTAAATAATAATCTAGAAGGTGGTGATATCACCAAAAAAGGGAGGATATTTCTATTGAGGGAGAATGGAGAAGGAAATGAAGAACGGTGAGGCCAGACATGAGTGACACAGACCCAAATCTTCATTCAAGATATGTTCTCAATGAAACATAGAAAAATGAGCTTGCAAAAGAGAAATACATGCATAACACAATGCATTGAGAAAAAGAGAGGAAATATGGAAGATAAAACAAGTTAAGATATAAAAATGTATGAAAAAAAAAGATTTATTGCAATAGAAATATGCAAAAATGATTACAGTTAAAGAGGAAGGAAACAAATACATTTCCAATCCAAAAATGGAGGTTTGATGTCCCACAGCTATTTAGGAACCATTTTGATATAGTTCCTTTACATTTTTGGAAAAATATTAAATTTGATTTTGATCATTAATGAAGATCTATTTTTCCTTGTAGCATGGGATGTTGGATGTGTCCCCCATGTCGTTTTATCTTGTAGAAGAACAAATATTCTCATACTTCATTAATTCAAGTGGTTGAGTCGTCTGATTCTGCATATTATTGAATTGAACTATTTTTTCCTTTTCTCACCCAAAAGACACCATAAAAATCATATTTTGATGATTCCAAATTGAAGGGCTAGAGGATATATTTCCAACGATATATATTTTTTCCAATTTGGAGCTCAGTTTCAAAAGATATGGCCTCCTGAAGATTTGGTTGTCGGGAAGCACAAGAACTTGATGCATGGCAGCCTTTGATTAGCTCATTGACTAGCCTCTTCCAACATGTGCATTTATTTTATTTTTATCATGTGTCATTCCTTAATTAGCTTATAGGTTCTAGATTTAATTCTTTTCCATTCTGTACTCTACGACCTTTAAGAAAAGTGAGCCAATTAAAAAATTCCATGCCCCTTCATGTTGTCAGACTTTCCTTAAACATATATTGGCTAATGTGAAGTATTAATTAATGAAATGGATTCATGTAGCTTTGTAATTTTCCTTTTTCATTAGACCGTGACTGACCATTGCAAAGTGTGAGCCAATAGAAAATCTCCATGCACTTCGTAATGTAAATCATTTTGATTATCTCTTCAATCCTATGCAAAACATTAGCCAATGGGGAAACTTCACGCCTTTTGCAATTTCAGAATATTTTTTTACCTTGAATTGGCCACTGTGAATTATGAGCCAATGGGAAGGCTCCATGCTTCTTCACATTTCACCATGTTAGACCTTGACTGAGTAGTATGAAGTGGGTGCCAATAGAAAATATCCATTCTCTTTGGGCTGTTATACTTTTCATATTTTCCTTCGCATCACAAATTCAAACTTTAGGGGACTGTTTTCGTGCAAATGTGCAACAGGGAAATTAGAAGTTTCCAAGCACAAAAACTATACCCCCGTGCTAAATTTTTCATGTTTTATCATTCCTAGGTACCCCAGGTAAAATATTCTAGTTTTTTCACCCCCTATTTGATGTCAAATAGGTCGCCTAGGTGATTAAGGAAAGTCTATTCACTCCCCCTAGGTGATTTTAGGGAGTTCTAAAAAGATGTTATCTTCTGGCAGTATTGGGAAGGGCTATCATTGGTCTTCCCAGCACTAGATCAAACCCCCTGGAGTGGAATGGAATGGAAAAATTAAACATGGAGGTGAATTTAAGACCTTAGAACATCATGGAAGTTATTTTGGAAGGTTTGAGGAAGTTTTGAAATACTTGGAGTAGTCTGAGTAAAAAAAGGCTTCACAAGCCTAGGCACTACATAGGCCTAAAACAACTGTTGGGCTCCAAAAGAAGATTCTAGGAGCTCTAGATGGAGCTAGAATACAAACAAATCATAGCTAGAAATAATATTCCAAGACCTACATGATGGTGAAATTATATTTTTCACAACACCTTGGTGCATATGATTAGAAGGCATTTTTTCTCAAGCACAAGTGGAGTCTCAAATCCAAAATCCACTTTTGTAGGGCTCATATGGTTGAATCAAGACATGATAACCCCACCATTAGATCCCAAATTCCATTTAAATTTAGGATCATATAAAATTTCACTAATAAATTAAACTAGGAGCTCAAGTTATCATGGTTCCAAGTTACCCTCTCAATGGCAGTTAAGGACTATGTCATTTTTCAGGAGGACAAGTGTCAGGACCAGGAGCCTAGAGAGATTTCATGTCCTCAAATTCATTGAGGTAAGGTACACCAACCTTGGAAAAATGTGCCCAACCCCCATGTGACCTTTGGGACCCTAATATGACCTCCAGACCTGACTGTTTAGGTCTTAAGTGCATTTTTGAAGCATCTATTCACTGTCGTCAGATCAAGTGCCACGTGTCAGCTCTAGGACCACCATGGAAATTGATGTTCCTCACTTCCCTAAGGTTAGGGACATCAAGCATGGAAAAATGCATCCAGACCCTATGGGGAGTCTTTTGGTCATCCACGTGACCGACTTTCAGCCCCAAGGTGCATTTTTGGAGCATCCATTCCCTATCGTTAGATTAAACACCACGTGTCATCTCCAGGACCACCGTGGAAATTTATGTCCCTCATGTTCCTGAGGTTAGGGAAATCAATCATGGAAAAATGTGCCCAGACCCTATGGGGATTCTTTTGGACATTCGTGTGACCAAATTTAAGCTCCGAGCACTTTATAGTAACTTTTCTCACCTTCATTCCATGTCGTCAGATCATCACCACGTGTCATCATATTGACCACCATGGAATATGATGTCCCTCACATCCCTAAGGTTAGGGAAATCAAAAATGAAAAATTTCACCCAATATTCTCCCTCCATGTGTTCAAAATTTAAAAAATCTAACTGTTGCTTAGTGCTTCTAGTGCTTCCAACTACTTTCACTCCCATGCACAGACAATCTTCATCCTTCCTCTAAAAATTTCTTCCATCACTCCTCCATTGCAAAAAAATCAGAACAGATCAACCAAGGAACTGAAATACCTTTCCCATGGTGATACGTAGGTCTCATAAGGAATTATCATCAAGCTATGAAGGAGAAACGAAGAAGAGAACAATAAAATCTCCATAGCCAAAAAATAGAAATCTGAACAAATCTTGCAAACTAGTGCATGAATCAACAAACCATTTGTTGTTATTTGTTCCTATGTCTAAGACCATTGAAAATATAACCTCAAACTCTCCTCTCATATGACAAAGCATTCACAATGAAGAAATCTCCTTTCCGGCTCAACGAAGAAAGAGGTGGGATTTCTCGTCAAACCGATTGTCGGATTGAAGTAAGATCACACGTGAAGCACCAGAAGAAAAAACCCACATCAAAAATATAATTTTATTCACAAACAGAGGAGAAAACCAAGCCTACAATTTTGAGGTCTATTAATGGTTGCCGCATCCAGAAGCACTGCCAGGTCTGAAAATTAAAATTTTAAAATCTCCTAGACTATCAAGCGGGTGGGTCTAAAATTTCAGAGGGGTGATAGTGGGAAAAAACCATATCAAAAAAATCCACTCCACATCAATCTGACTCCCAGAAGTCAACTTTCTAAAAATAACAAGTCTACTACATAGGAACTACTATTTCAGGAAAGTCATCGATAAAAGAACTTGCAGAGGAGACGAAGACATTGGAGGTGCACTACATCTGAGAACTTACTAGAATGGACATTTTTGGCACTTACTTAAAAAAGTAAGTGGGCCCTTGAGCACCTAATAAAAATAGAAATTTGATCCTAAAGGAATAAGGAACATAGGGAGAAAGAGGAAAACTGAGCCACTACATCCAGTTGAAGATCGAGGACTTGAATTTTCACACTTGCTAAAAATTGTAAGTTACTTTTTCTAAGGGAGACATGAAGCTAAAGTGGATGGGTCAGAAGATGACACAACCATTCACCTGTGAGTATGATGTAGAAGACAATGATGTTTTATACATGGACCTGAATGACCTTAAGAATCGCATGGCCTCGAAGGAACAAAGGAGGATTGAAGACCAAATATTCACAAATGGCTTGTTTACCACTGTAAGACACCCACTGTTTATGTAGAGTCTCAAGTTAGTCCTATCCTGCTCTTTCCACTACGAGCCCGATACACAAACCATCCAAGATGACAGTGGTACAATGATGAAGCTCATCATCCCTAGGACCATTTCACTTTCTCTGCAGATACTAATAACCCATAGTATGGTCATCATCTCAAAGGATAGGGTCATGAATGATTACAAAATAGTGGATTCATATGTCCAAGGGGTAGCGCTCGGCTCATGGTTGAAAATAGGAAGAAATCCCTCTAGGATGCCCAAGAATATTCCAAGGTGTGAGTTCTGAGAAGGGTATTCTGATGTCATCACTCTCCTTGGTAGAGATATGGGTGAAGCAAACATGAGAAAATTCTAAGATTGGATGGGCCTTTTCATCTTGACATTGACAGAATGAAGGAAAATAATTGACTGGGGGCAGATCATGAACGATAATCTCCATCTGCAACTACTCCAAGTGCCCACAACAAAGAAGTTCCACATGAATTTTTACCTAGTCTATCTCCTTGCAAGCTTGAGATCATTCAAAGGATTTTCTCTCATGTAGAACATTACTACCAAGGTACCTGCATTTGAGAAACTTCCATAGTTGGTAATGGAGGAGAGCAATAGGAATTTTTCTCACGTGAATGATACGTTCACTATCTATGTGGTCTGAAGCTTAAAAGGGGATCTCAAATCTAGGATGTCACCAAAAGAGGCATCCCTGATTAAGTAATACAACTCGTACTTCATACAATTATAAACATTCTCCTATATATGAGTCGCTGGCTTCGACCAAGATCTACTGAAATAACCTAAGCAGCTCAGTGATGAGATTGTATTGTTCGAGCTCTACTAGAAGATCACTCAAGTGAATAACAAGCTCAAAAGTAGGAGAAATAAATTGATTTCATTCCCTATATCTCTAGGGGAGTTCATGTGTGAAATATCAAATGACACATCTCACCTGGACACTTTTTTCACACATTTGAATTTGTATTCCTACATTTTCAGACCCACCTTTGACATCTGAGAAGAGCCTGACTCATTATATGTCCCAAAATTGTAACATGAGCCACAAGTCAAGGACTACTAGGCCAATTGTATTGATGAGTTCAAAGTACTTGAAAAGGACCACATGAGAATGATAATTAGTGAGATGAAGAAATTCAAGTTCTCTTGGTATGAAGACCAACTGCATGATAATAGGACGAAGATGTACAATCCTGAGTATGTAATAGTCAAGATGTTCCTAATGCCCCAAATCAACTGGTATGTTTTTGAATTAGGAGATGTATTGGAGTAGACTGAAAAGTTTGTGAGGAGGATGAGGAATTGGTTTTAGAAGAAGAGGACTATGATCATTCGGTTATGAGGAATTTCTCCAAGCCAGAAGCAAGCTCCACATCATTCATCTTCAAAAGTGATAGAGGTGAATTCCAGCTCTAAAAAATCTGAAGTGAGTTCAAAAAGGAAGGCCATGGAATTGGAAACTTCTCCCCATGAGAGGATACCCAAGAAATTTAGGGAAGAAGAAGGTTTATTGGTGTCGCTGTAAGAGGAATACATGATCTCAATAATGTAAATAGAAAATATAGGAGTAGATGCAAAGGTGAATGAGGAGTATATGACTCAAAATCCAATCTTTGAACCACTACAAGAGGTATTACCTATTATCAAAACCAACACCCCTCTCATTTAGGACATGCCCCCTCCACCAGAACAAAGAATGGTTGGTGCACCCATCATTAAGCCTGAATCCAGAATCTATTTCCATGGATGCAGGAAATGGTCATCCTTTACACTCACACTGTGCAACTAGTAGAAGCCCCCATTCTATCAACGATTATCTCATTGGATTAAAAAAAAGGTCAAGAAAGATCACATAGACATCATCACTTTTCTATAGTGGGGAGACAGGTAATAATTACATTGATGTATCTTGGCCAAAATTAATCAATCCAATGGATGAGATGGCACCATGTGACTATGAGATGAACATGATCCAATTGGGACCAACTACTCATGATGGAGATTTGCACATATATCAACAATCTTCTACTCGCATGCTAGCAAGGAGTAAAGAATATAAAGAGAAAATTGAGGTACTAGAGGAACAAGTACAAACCCTTTCATCTTATGTGCAACACTTGGTAGAACCAAGCACTAAAACATTTCCTATTAAGAAATTGGTACCATCAGTAGCTTCGATCCATAATCCATCAGAAGAATGCATTAGCTAATGATGCAGGCAAGAGAAAAAAATGAATGGATTGACTCAATCTCTTAAAAAGGGAAGTCAACACTTTAAGAGGTAGTCAAGATCTTTATGTACATGTGCACAATGGCCAATAGAATGAGAGAACTCAAAGAGGATGTGGAAAAAGAAAGAGATTACTAGGAACCTCTGGGACTAGTAGTGAGTGAGATGAGCAACACCCATCATTGAGAGTTGATTGATAAGAAGGTTTTTGAAATTCTTGTATAAGACTTGAAATGTGTATGGGCGAGGGCCTTGGTAATCAGATTTGAATAAATCACTCAGGATTTCACAGAGCTATAGGAGAAAGATGCACAAACATACAAGTTGTAGGATAGTATAAATTAGAGATTTCAAAAACTTGGAGTACCCGTAACGAGTGAACACATAAATGTTGATGAAGTGATTGGCCCTTTCGAGGAATATTTCAAGAAAGGGGTGGGAAACCTATTTTCCTTCACTAAGGATAATCTCAACTTATTTTCAGAGATCCAAGCCTCCATTGCACTTATCACAGAAAATCATTCATCATGGTTCGGGAAGTACAAGGACATCAATAGTGTGACTAATGGATGGAATGAAACCTTGATCTGCATTTGCATCACTCATGCCAAAAAAGTAGAACCACTAGTGGCTTGTTTCAAATAAGAGCTTGGAAAGATAGAAGCCTTTTTAGAATCACGAAGTGGAGATCAATCAGATAGTGGAGCCAAGTCCACCACATCAGCTCATCCTTCAGCATAATTCTTCTTCTTCTTCTTCGTCTTCTTTCTCTCTCTCTTCTCTTGTCATGTGACAGTCTCTCTCTTCAATGTTATAATTTTTCATTTAGGGTTGTACTTTTTAATATGACTTAAGTGACTTTAGAAATATAATGTAACTTTAAGTCACCTTGTTATTATAAAAGGGACTTAAATATTTAAAGTGGAATATGAACAATCTCAAGTCATATTAAGGTATTTGAAAAGTCATCGGGAAGATGAAGAGTTGCCTCCTCTTCTAAAAATTATAGCAAGCTCCTCATTTGAGGGTCTTCTTAATCTTTTCTTTTGAATTTTGCTTCTTAGATGTTGGAGTTATTTTTGTGAATTCATGAGAGAGATATCCTTGTGAAGAGAGAAAGAGCTAACAATTTTCTTCTATTTCTCCTACTAAAAAATCTCTTCTACTTCCCACACTATGTAAGAATTATGCTTGAGCTTCAATAAAGGAAGAAGGAATTTTAGCCTTTTTAATTGAGGATTTTATTGGTACTTTGTGTTCATTAAGCTCTATTTAGTCTTGTTGTTGTTTTATAGATTTGTTTTCTTTTGAAATACAAGTGCATGTAATAAAACTTCTGGATAGTGTGTGCAAGTCTCTGATTTTCTACTTGTAACATTAATATCTCCTTTCTAAATATTCTCACTCCCCTTTCTCAACTTCGTAGAAAATTATTCCCATACAGATACCTGCAAGTATTTTTTGCAGGGTCAATGGAGTGCCCTTGTTGGATCCTCGAACGAAATACCACTAGGATAAAACTCACAATTTACTCATGCATGCATGTACAACAGATGCATCAGTTAAGTAGAGGGACTTAGACTCCTAGAGAATTGTCAAGATAACCACCAACTTGTCCTCGACAAATTTGCTCACCAACAATTTTTATCTCCCACACTAGGGTAGATTTAATAGCATCTACACCTGAATACAACCACAAGGTCTGAAACATACAAAAAAAATAAAAAAATTCAAAATTCAAATTAGAAAATTTATGGAATTTGAATAGCTATATGAGCCACATGTCTACAAACCATGGCTATTCTAGGAAATCCTCCAATTAAAAGACCTGAATTTATCTTCTAGATCGAAGAAGATATATCTTCAAATTTGAGAGAAGTGATCTAACATAATAGACAAAGTGTCAACCGCTACTTCATTTCCGCGAGAATTCTTGACCTTGAAGAAGAACACACTACTGAATTGGAGAGGCAAACAAAAATTCTAGCACCACAAAGAAGAGCATAGATTTCCAAACTGTCAAATAGTAGATACACCTGGCAACAGATACAAGGAGGAAAAACTGACCCCATTTTTGAAGAACTACAAAGAAGACAAGAGCTACTTAGAATCCAGAGGCATCACTTTCAGCAAACAACTAGTCACATTGGGAACCTGAGTGTTTCCAATCATTTGGATGGTGAATTCCCATACATTAATGAGAACATTGAAGATTTCAATGATGTAGAGACTAAAGAAGAAGCTAGAGAAAGAGAAGTAAGAGTGGAAGAGGAAATAAGAGCTCAACTCGAAGAGATTGAAAGACATCAAGCTGAGGTGGATGAAAGAACAACATAAGAAGCCATAACCTTAGTAATGTTAGAAGCTAGAAATAGAAATATAATGGGGTATCGTGAGCATGATCATGATTGTGAGGTTTGTAGACCTAATGTACCATGGGGGGAGAACATCGGTCCATTTTCTCTTGCTCAACCACACCATGAGCTACCAAGGGGCTCAAGAAATAACTTTCTAAAATTCAAAGGAGATGGTTCTCAACACCTTGAAGAACATGTAGCAACATTTATTACCTCTTCTGGTGTACTGGGTATTGAGGATGAAGATGTGTCAGTCTGGCTCTTTGTGAAATCACTTCAAGAAAAGGATTCCGAATGGTTCTACATGCTACCCCCAAGGTCTGTCACCTATTGGGAAGATATAAGAAGTGCATTCGAACACAGGTTCAAGACCATAAAATCTTGTCAATCTCTTGGTTCAATTGGTACAAATGAAAAAGGAAACCTCAGAGTCAATGAGAGACTCCGTAGAAACATATAACAGAGTGATAAGAAGAATCCTTGAAGATGTTGTGCCTCTTGAAAATAATTTGAAGAGATTCTTCATCAGTGCCTTGCCATCAGAAGTAGGTTTCTTCCTTAGAAGAACCCAACTAAGAACATTGAGGGAAGCTCAAGACTATGTGATAGAAACTGACGATGATATAATCCTTTCTAGTAAATTGAAACACCCAAATAGAATACAAAAGGGACAAAATTCAAGCTTCATCACCACAAACCCAATGTTCCAAAAAATGGAAAATGACTTGGTTTCCTTGAAGAAACAACTATCCCAGATCATAATGTAGAACACTCCAAGGAATCCAAATCCTCCCAATAGACCAAATATTTCTCCACCTCCTCATCGGCTCACTCTTGAAGCACCACCAGTCAATGCCACTTGTGACGCCAAAGAACTAGACGAGGAAGTGGAAATTTAAGAACCTGAAGAAGAAAATGTGGAGGACTATGAAAACTATCTTGAGGTCAAGGAATTTTATGGTGATACACATAATGGCCTAATTGAGTAGGTTGATGATCATGAAGAATATCCACATTTCTCATGTGTATTTTTCACTCGTGCACATTCCAAGAAAGGTGCTTCATCCTCAATGGCTACGGTAAAGGACAAGAAGAAGAAAGAAGATTCTCCTCTAGATGTCCCACAAAATAAAATCATTAGCAGAGGATCACCACTACCACCTTCGATGGATCCAACTAAATAAAAAGTATACCCATTGGTTAGCAAGGATCATGCTGTCATACTAAGTACATCATCTAATCCTTCTCCCATCTCAAATATTACTAAGAATAATTCTCCTTCAAAATTTTTTCCTGTAAAAAAATCTAAGGGACCATCAAAACTTTCATGCCCATCTCCTTCCAAGCCATTTACTGCACCCTTGAAGGAAAATTCAACACCCAAAATAGCAAAACCTTTACCATGAAAATATTCCATCATTCCTAGGACCTCTTCCTGGCCCACCATAACCCCATTTGACTTTGTGGAGCACGTAAGAAAGAATAAATTCCAGCTCTCAGAAATAGAATACTTATAAATTCATCATGCCCAATTTGATAGGTTCATTCATGTAGTTTGTGGCAGTAATCCTATAACCTCGAGTCCAAGTTCGAAAGGCTTACTTACCACACCATCCACACCACCTTCTCAAAACATTCTAGCCCTCAATTCCTCCAAAACTAACAGGGTTGAACCTTTCTACTTGTTAATTCTCATTAAAGGCTTCTAGCTAAATAATTGTATCATAGTTTCTGGGTCCTCAGATAATGTGATGCACGTAAAAGTTGTAAATTCTCTGGCCTCACCTTTACTTGGGAAAATGGTACCTAATATTCAATAGAATCCAAACAAGTGCCATTGGTAGGAAGAATCAAATATGCACAGGTAACATTAGCCAATTTTCTAGAAAAGAAGGTGCTTCTAACCATCCTGGTGGTAGACATCCCAACCTCCTTTGGCATGCTATTGAGCCAAAATTTTGTAGAGACCTGGGTAGATAAATAAAAATGGATTTTTCATCTGCAACTGTTCCAGTGAAAGGTGAGATACATAAGTTGATTCTAGTAGGAAATATGAAGTTCATAGTACGCAAGTCTGATGATTTAAAGGTAAACATCCTTTTTCAAGATAGTGGGCTAGGTAATTACTTCCTCACATCATAAAAAAATGAGAACTTTCCAATTCTTATGGAGGAGAAAGAAGATCAAGTTTGGATGATGTAATTTTATGGTAGTCATTCTAGTGTAGGTTTAGGAGAAGGTGTACTATTGTACTCTCCCTCTGGTGAATCATACCTATTTGCCTACAAGCTATAATTCGATAATACAAATAACATGGTAGAATATGAAGCTCTCCTCTTAAGAATGGGCATGGGCGAAGACATGGGAATCAAGAAGCTGAAATGCTGAGGTGATGTGGAAGCAATAGTAAAGTAAGTCCGAAAACAATATCAGGTGAAAAATCCAAGACTCTGACATTATAGAAAAATATTATGGGACTGCATTTGATCCTTTGATTCATTTTCCATTGAATCAATCCCAAGGGAAAAGAATGAAAAGGATGATTCTCTTGTAGTATCGGATTCCATAGAAACACCTCATCCTTCTTTTGGTAAAGACAAGGTGACCATAGAAATGGTATTCAAGCCTAGTGTACTAGATAATGCAAATCATTAGCAAGTCTTTAATGATGATAACCAAATTCTAGCATTTTTGGAACAAAGGGATAATTTCAATAATCTCTTCTTTGAAGAAAGTGAAAATCCACACCAAGAAGTGGTAGCTGAAGAAGAGAAATAAGGAATTGAAGGTATTGATGAAAAAGGAGTGATCGAATTAAAATGAAACAAGATTCCCAAAGGCCTAGTTTCTTAGGAAGACCTCTTTGACAAACATGACAGATTCATTCAAGAGAAAGAAAAACAATCTTCTCAGTTCCTAGCTGATTTTGATAAGGAAAACATCGACACCCTGGAGGAGAAAAGGATGGTAAATATTGGAAAATGTTGCTCACTTGAGGAGAAGATAATTTTTGTTGAATTTCTCAAGAAATATCCAGATGCTTTGGCCTACTCTTATGATGCACTCAAATCCTTCCAACTGAAGGAAATGCATCACTCGATTCCTTTGAAGCAGGATGCTAAGCCATTCAGGTAGAAGAAAAGACCATATAACCCAAATATTGATGATACCATCAAGGAGGAGGTAATGAATATGCTCAATGCAAGAATCATATTTCCCATACACCATTCAACATTGGTGGAAAAAATTGTGTCAGTGTAGAAGAAGAATGGCAAAATAAGAATATGTGTAGATTTCCGCAACCTGAACCAGGCATCACTGAAAGATAATTTTCCTCTCCCTATCATGGATCACATTTTCCAAGCAGTCACTGGATACAAAATTTTTTCATTACTTGATGGCTTCTTAGGGTATAACTAAATCAAAGTGGTAGAAAAAGATCTCACCAAGACAATCTTCACAACACCCTGGGGTAGTTTTGTCTACAACAGAATACCCTTTTTCCTAATCAATGTGGGAGCTACATTTAAAAGGATGATGGATTTGGAATTCAAGGATTTAAAAAATTTCATTGTCATATATCTTGATGATCTCACAGTGCTTTTAAAGAAGAGGGGATATCATATCCATCACTTAGAACAAGTACTTCTACGGTGTCAAAAACATGGCGTATCACTAGATCCAAAAAAGTGAACTTTTGGAGTCACGAAAGGTAAGTTACTAGGGCACATTGTGAACAAACATGGAGCACACATTGATCCTGAGAGATTACGATCCATTCGAGCACTATCTCTACCCACAAACAATAAAGGAGTTCATTCATTCTTTGGAAAGGTGAATTTTCATTGTTGCTTTGTTCCTGAGTTTATTGAATTGACAAAGCACATCACCACCGTGATGAAACCAAAAAAAAAATTCAAATGGAACAATGAAGGGAAAGAAACATTTGAAGAGATCAAAAAATCCATTACCAAGGCTCTGAATCTTATGTCTCCAGTTTTAAACAAATAATTCATCATGTATTGTTATGCATCAGAACATACACTCTCCAATGTTCTTGTTTAGAAAAATGATGAAGGCGTGGAAGAAATTATTAATTTCATGAGTTTTCCATTGAAAAATCATGAACTAAACTATATCTCATTTGAGAAGCATACCTATGCAGTGGTCAAGGCTATAAAAAAATTTAGGTTCTATATACTTAATTCTCATACAGTGGTGATGGTCCCCAAAAGTGTAATCAAGTCCATCTTAACACATCAGAATCTTGGAGCTAAAAGAGGAAATTGGATTACAAAGACTCAAGAATATGAATTGGATATTTTAACCTCCAACATGGTGAGGGGAAATGGTTTGTGTCAGTTTATTGTTGAAGATGAAACACTCAAAGCTCAACACGGTGAAGAAAATTGTGCTTTCTCAACTTCTCCTAAAAACAATCAACAAGTTCTCTTTGTAACCACCACTGATGAGTGGTATAATGATATTTCCTATTACTTAAATTATGGATAATTCCCTTCCCATCTCGATTACAAACAAAAGAGAACACTCAAGATGAAGGAAAAAAAAATTGTAATTTGGAATCATGTGCTTTACAAGAGAGGTCTAGATGGATTATTCCTCAGGTGCATAGATAAAGAGCAACAAGAAAAAATTATTAAAGCATACCATGACCAAGCATGTTGTGGAAAATTTTCAGCGATGGTCATTGCACATAATATCTTCTAAGGAAGGTATTATTGGCCCACCATCTTTGCAAACACTCAAGATTGGGTTTCCAAATATGAAGCATGCCAACAATTCATTGGGAGACAAAAACTTTCTGTACTACCACTCAGGATAATTGTTATTAAAGAATCATTTCAGAAGTGGGGGTTAGACTTCATTGGCATTCTCAATCCTCACTCAAGTGAAAGGTACACCTATGTGCTCATGTCGATAGATTACTTCACGAAGTGGGTGGAATCCATTCTAACCAAGCAATCCAAGACCAAAATAGTATGCAACTTCATCAAGGAGAATATCATAGTACATTTTGGAGTGCCACAGAAGATTGTTACAGACAACGCTACCTATTTATCTTCAAGGGAGATAACTGATTTTTGCTATGGATACATAATCTCTCTATCTCATTCTTCTGACTACTATCCAAAAGGAAATGGATAGGATGAATCAAGCAATAAGAATGTCATGATCATTTTCTACAAACTTGTAGATGAGAACCAAATGAATTGGCACAAAAAATTGTATGATGCATTTTGGGTGAACAAGATCACTCCCAAGAAGGCAATATGTATATCAACATTCCAACTGTTATATGGAGTTGAAGTAGAAATCCCCCTCATGATCGAGATTCCATCTATCAAGTTGCTACAGGGAATAGAAGATAGGTAGAACAAGAATTCCATTGAAAAGAGAATCCTCTTTCTTGAGAAGCTAGAATAAAATAGACCCTGAGTGGTGGACCGTATCAAAGAGCACCAGTTAAAAGTAAATAAAATCTTTAATAAGAAGGCCAAAGTGAGAGAATTAAAAGTTGGAGACTTCATTCTATTATGGGACAAGAGAAGGGAACCAAAATTCAGCCATGGAAACTTTTGATTCATTATGGCTCAACCCATTCCATATTCGTGAAGCTTGCAGCGAGAATGCTTTTCTACTCTCATATTTGGATGGAATGCTGTTGTAATTGCCTCACATTGGGAAATACCTATAATTGTATCATTACTGAAATTGGGTTGTCCCCCACCCTGTACCATAGGTGATTTCTCGGTGTGTTTCCCCTTTATTGTGTGTCGTGTGTTTCCTTTCCGTCGGTTTGTGTGTGTGTGTGTTCCCTTCTTCTAGTCTTTCTTTCTAGAAGTTGTGCATGACTCTGTAAGGCCCAATGGATACGGAACTAGTCAACAAATTATATGGTCTAAACTTCAAATTATGGATTCCCATGTCATGTCTTTGTTGCACTCAGTCCATGTCATGTCCCCAAGATAGAGCTAGTTTTTGTCGTGAAAATGTGCAACAGGGAAATTAGAAGTTTCCAAGCATGACAACTATACTCTTGTATTGAATTTTTAATGTTTAATCATTCCTAAGCACCCCACGTCAAATTCGTTAGTCTGGTCACCCCTATTTGATTTCAAATTGGTCCCCTAGGTGATTTAGAAAAGTCTATTCATCACCCCTAGGCGATTTTAGGGAGTTATGAAAAGATGCTATCTTTTGGCAGTATTGGGAAGGGCTATCGTTGGCCTTCCCAAGACTGGATTAAACCCCCTAGAGCATAACAAAAGGGCCAAATTCAACATGATGGTGAATTGGAGACCTTAGAAAATCATGAAAATTATTTTAGAAGGTTTGGGGAAGTTTTGAAAGACTTGGAGCAGTCTGAGTAAAAAATAGGGTTCACAATCCTAGGCAGTACACATGCCTAAAAAAGTTGTTGGGCTTCAAAAGAAGATTTTGGGAGCTCTGGATGGAATTATAATAAAAAAATATCTCTAGAAATATAATTCCAATAACTAAATGATGGTGAAATCAGAGTTTTCACAAAACCTTGGTGCAAACGATTGCAAGGTAGTTTTTCGCAGGCACAAATATGATTTTTCAAGGATTAGATGGTTGAATCAAGACATGATATCCCCACCATTGGATCCCAAATTCCATTTAAAATCAGGATCATATAAAATTTTACCAATAAATTCCACCGAGAGCTCAAGTTATCATCGTTCCAAGTTACCCTCTCAACGACAGTTTAGGACTTAGTCATTTTTTTGGGAGGACAAGTATTAACACCAGGAGCTTGGTAGGATTTCATTCCCCTAACATTCCTAAGGTCAGGTAGAAAACCTTGGAAAATGCACCCATCTACCATATGACCTCCAGACTTGACAGTTCAGCCCCCAAGTGCTTTTTTGGAGCATCCATTCCCTGTCGTCAGATCAAGCGCCACATGTCAGCTTTAGGACCACCGTGGAAATTGATGTCCCTCACCTACCTGAGGTCAGGGATATCAAGCATAGAAAAATGTTCCTAGCCCCTATGGGGAGTCTTTTGGTCTCCCACGTGAATGAATTTCAGCCCCTAGGTGCATTTTTGAAGCATCCATTCCCTGTCATCGGATCAAGTGCCACGTGTCAGCTCCAGGACCATCGTGGAAATGGATGTCCCTCAAATCCCTAAGGTGCATGGAAAAATGCACCGAGCCCCTATGGGTCATACTTTGGACATCCATGTGACCAACGTTCAGCTGCTAGTGCTTTAAAGAAACTTTTCTCACCGTCATTCCCTACCGTTGGATCACCGCCACATGTTGTCCTCTTGACCACCATGGGATTTTTTGTCCCTCATGTCCCTAAGGTTAGGGACATAAAACATGAAAAATTGTGCCCAAGATTCTCCCTCCATACGTTCAAAATTTAAAAAATCTAACTACCGCTCAGTGCTTCCAGCTGCTTCCACTCCTGTGCACAGACAATCCTCATCCTTCCTTTGCAACTTTCCTCCATCACTCTGCCATTGCAAAAAAATCAAACCAGATCAACCAGGGAACTTAAATACCTTTCCCATGGTGATACACAAGTCTCAAAAGTAATTTTCATCAAGCTAAGAAGGATAAATGAAGAACAACGAAGAAGAGAACAGTAAAATCTCCATAGCCAAAAAATGGAATTCTGAATAAATCCTGCAAATCAATGCACAAATCAATGAACCATTTTCTGATGATTGTTCCTCTATCCAAGATAGTAAAAAAATAACCTCAAACTCTCCTCTCGTGTGACAAAGTATTCACAATGAAGAAATCTCCTTTCCAGCTCAATACAGAAAGAAGTGGTATTTCCCCTCAAACCGATTGTCAGATTGAAGTAAGATCACACATGAAGCACCAAAAGAAAAAACCCACATAAAAAAATATAATTTTATTTGCAAACGAAGGAGAAAACCAGACCTGAAATTTTGAGGTCCATTAATGGCTGCCGCATCTAGAAGCACTGTTAGGTCTGAAAATTAAATCTTTAAAATCTCTTGGATTATTAAGCGGGTGGGCCTGAAATTTTAGAGGGGTAATATTGGGCAAAAACCCATATCAAAAAAATTGTTCCACGTAAATCTGACTCCCAGAAGATTTTTTTTTTGAAAATAGCAGGTCTACTACATAAGAACTACTATTTTAGGAAAGTCAGCGAAACAAGAGCGTGTAAAGGAGATGAAGACATTGGAGGTGCACTATAGTTGAGAATTCACCAGGATGAATATTTTTGGCACTTACTAAAAAAATTAAGTGAGTCCTTGAGAACCTACTAAAAATAGAAAATAGATCCAGAAGGAATGAGGAATGCATGGAGAAAGTGGAAACCTGAGCCGTAACATCCAATTGAAGATCCGAGACTTGATTTCTCACACTTACTAAAAATAGTAAGTTCCTTTTTCTAAGGGAGACATGAAGCGAAACCAGACGGGTCAGAAGCTGACATAACCCTTTTCCTATGAGTATGATGTTGAAGACAACAATGTCTTGTGTTGGTATCCAAATTGATTCTCCCTTGGAAGCCGAGCATCATCACAGATTTAGCTAGACACTGAGAGACAAACATATCATATTATGTGTCATTTTGTAGATGGGGAGGATATTCATATGAATCTTTGTCACTCAGATGTTGGAGAAATGGATAGCACCTTCAAAAAGATTTGATCTATCCTCACTACTTTATGTTATGCCTTTTAACCAGGGTGAGAGGACTCATTTTATAACCTCTGTTGGTTAAGGAGAATGAAGATATCCCTCTTTGCACAAATTTGAAAGGAAACCTTGAGAAAATATGATCAATGCACCATAATTTAACTCTCACGAGTTGTCACTTCTAAAGAATGGTGATATTTTCTAAACAAGGTTAAGGTTACTAAGGACATTATGGAATCATGATTGCTTCTACATATTTTGGTAGTAGAATTTATTCATTTGTTGACATACAGGAAAAACATGGGTAGTTCAGGTAGGATTCATTGTTTTTGAATAATTTTTGGTGGGAGATTAAGCAGGATAAACTTGATTTTTCTAGATCTTTGAGAACCTTCATAACAATTGAAAAACTAAATGACAGAATGCTTCAGAATAGCTAAAATATTCCTTCAACCAAAAGGTGTGCGTCAATGGAGGCCCAGATTTGCATGGTTTCACACAATCTCCAAGAATTTAACATGAATTCTCGAGCTAAAGACTGAATTAAACATTATATACCCCTAGTTCCTCACGCCTAAGATACACTCAAAGGCTTACAGACAATCTTTATCAACAAAATGACAATAAAAGTGATTTTAAATTGTTTATCTCATTACATGATGAAGGATCTTCTCATAATGAAATTGTAAATGCCACTAAACTATCACAGGGATGAGATCTAGTGTGATTTCAAGGGATTTTAACACAATATTTCAATAAGAACAAGAAAAGCTATTTATAGACATTCTGAAATAAAGCAGACACAAATTTGCCCAAGATTAACATAGATTAATTTGAAGTTGATTAGACTCATTAGTAGGGGAAGGTTTCTTGAACAATCTCAGAGCTTGTCAATGACTGTACACTTGCAACCAACTTGACATGATCAAATCTAAAACATAAGAGATTAACACATTTCTCAAATGGTCTCTCAAGATGATGGAATTTCTAAAATATTATTGTAAGAATTCAACCCCCAACCATTTGCATGACTAAAGAATGCTTTTTATAACACTCAATTTACATCTAAGCTTCCCCCAAGAAAAGAATATTTGAGGAACCTTTGTTTATTACATGTTTGATCATGATTTCAAGAAAATGACGTTTCACAGGTTTGCAACAAAAAGTTACCAATTGTTCAAAAATGTGAATCATTACAAATACCTCCATCATTGTTTTAACTGGGAGCACATTTTCATCCTTTGTGCATGCAACCTCCATCATTTCATCATTTTCCCATTCTTTCCTCTGCAACTTTGCTCTGCATCCAACTTCTCTCATAATTCACATTTTTGCAAGTGCCCGAGTAATTCCAACTTCAAAATATCAACCTTTAAATTCCTTGGACTCACAAATTAAGCTCTAAATCCATTCAATTACACTTTACAAACAAAAATGACAAGGAATTTCATCAAAAAATGATGAAAAACAATGCGTATTCACATCTCCAAGAATCATGGAGAAAAAATGGCAGCAAAATTAGATGCAATGCATAGCAACCGTTGATTTTTCCCTTTCTCAACTTTAGATTAGAGTTGTCCACATCGAAAAATTTGATTCGAAGTGGGCCTGGGGTTTCCTTTTGCATTTTATGACTTTTGGAGAAAACATGCAATTTTCACATTTTGTCCCACCCCTCCACGTTTGAAATACAGGCTCAACACGTGACTTAATTTGGGCCTTTCATGGAGTCGTGACTCATTTATGAAATTTTACCTTTTATTACAAAAGGAAAATTTTTGAATTTTCCTCTGGCGACCTGCTTCTTGATTTTATCTTTTGATGTGGGCCCCAGCGGAGTCATGCTTCATTTTTATACTTTTCTCCTTTTTCACAAAAGGGTAAAAAACTTCAAAATGCCCTGACGACCAGCCTCCCTGCTTTGAATTTTTAATGCTGAGCAAAAAAAATTCAAAGTGCTCTGACGACCCACCTTCCCACTTATAACTTGGAAATATGCCACGTGTACTTCTTCGGGGTCAAAGGAATACTTTTTCCCTGCCATTTCTAACTTTTGATGTGGGCCCCAACAGGGGTTACAGACCAATTTATAACTTTTCTCCCTTGTACAAAGAGGCAAAAAAATTCAAAGTGCTATGACGACCCACCTTCCTGCTTGTAACATGAAAAAATACCATGTGTCCTTCTTCAGGGTCAAAGTAAGAAGTTTTCCCTGCCACTTCATATTTGCTGAATAGCCAATTAGAGATTATCGAGGCCATAGGGCCAATTTGTTATTTTTTACAAATGTGACCAAAGTGACAAATTTCACCAAAAATACCCGCAGGGCTGCAACCAATTAAAAATGAACACGTATACACCTTCATGGTAAAAAAGAGAAATTTTCTCTGCCTTTATAAATTTGACTAGCCAATCAGAATTCAATAGGGCTGTGGGGCCAAATTGATCTTTTTGCAAACATAGCAAAAAGTTACAAGTTATAAAATAGACCCAACATGCCTCATCCAATCAAAAGAGACCACGTGGCTAAAGATGCTCAGATAAATTTTGATAGGAAAAACACGCCCTTCGAATAGTAAGATGTAGGGGAGCTTCACCATTTGTGCCCAGAATTGAATCTTTATTCAAGGAAAAAGAATTTACAAATAATTCATGGCTTGATAGCAATCCACGACCATAGAGAAGGATTTACAATAACACCCTGGTAAAAATAAAACTTGTACAAATCCATTTAGGGAGATAGAAAATACGATGAACCAGGTAGATTGGGAAAATTTTAGAACAAACAGGGTGAAATCGAATCGAGCACCAACATCTTCTACATGGACTTCAAAAACCTTAAGAATCACATGGCCTCCAAGGACCGAAGGGTGATTGAAGACCAGATATTCACAAGAGGCTTGTTTGCTGCTGTAGGACACCCAATGTCTGTGTAGAGTCTCAATTTAGTCCTACCTTGATCTTTCCACTATGAGCCCGAGACACAAACAATCTGAGTTGAAAATGGTAAAATGATGGTGGTCACCAGCCATAGGACCATTTCACTCTCTCTGCAGATACCGACATCCCCCAACATGGTCTTCATCTCAAAGGATAGGGTTGTACACGATTAGGAAATAATGGATTCATATATCTGAGGAGTAGTGCTCGGATCATGGTTGAAAACAGGAAGAAAGCCCTCTAGGATGCCCAAGAATCTTCCAAGGTGTGAGTTCCGAGAAGGGTATTATGATGTCATCACTCTTCTCAGTAGAGTTATGGGTGAATCATGCATGAGAGACTTCCAAGACTGGATGGGCCTTTTCATCCTAACACTGACATAAGGAAGGCAGAGAATTGATTGGGGGAAGATCATCAGTGATAATCTCAATCTGCAACTTCTCTAACTACCCATGATAAAGAAGTTCCACATGAATTCTTACCTAGTCTATCTCATTGCAAGCTTGAGATCATTCAAAGGATTGGCTCTCATGCAAAACATTACTGCCAAGGGACCTGCATTCGAGAAATTTCCACACTTGGTAACGGAGGAGAGAAACAAGAATTTTTCTCATGTGAATGATGTGTTCACTATGTACATGGTCCGAATCTTAGAAGGGGATCTCGAAGCTAAGATGACAGCAAAAGTAGCATCCTTGATTAAAAAATATGGCTTTTACTTCATACAATTCTTAGATTCTCTTACATACGGGTTGCAGGCTTCAACCAAGCTCTGCTGAAACTACCTAAGTACCTCAGTGGCTAGATTATATTGTTCAAGCTCTGCAGGTAGATCACTCAAGTGAATAACAAGCTCATAAGTAGGAGAAATAAATTTATTTCATTCCCTATATCTCTAGGGGAGTTCACGTACAAAATCTCAGATGACGCAACTCACCTGGAAGTTGCTTTCACATATTTGACTTTGCATTCCTACTTCTTTAGTCTAAACTTTAACATCTGAGAAGAGCCTGACTCATTGTATGTCCCAAAATTTCAACATGAGAAACAAGTCAAGGACTACTGGGCCAACTATATATATGATTTTGAAGTACGTGAAAAGGACCACATGAGGATGAAAATTAGTGAGATGAAGAAATTAGAGTTCTCCTGGTATGAAGACATCCTTTATGATGATGGGATAGACATGTATGATCCAGAGTACACAACAGTCAAGATGTCCCCAATGCCCCAAATCAACTAACATGTTCATGAATTAGGAGATAGATTGGAGTGGACTAAAAAGGTGGTGAGGAGAATGAGAAACTAGTTTTCAAAGAAGAGGGCTATGATCATTTGGTCACGAGGAATTTCTTCAAGATAAAGGAAAGCTTCACATCATTTGTCTTCAAAATTGGTAGAGGTGACTTCCATCTCTAAACACTTTGGAGAGAGTTTAAAAAGGAAGGCCATGGAATTGGAAACTTCTCCTTGTAAGAAGAAACACAAAAAATTTAGGTAAGAATAAGGTTCATTGGTGTCACCGCAGGAGGAATATGTGATCTCAGTAATGCAAATAGAAAATCTAGCAGTAGATGCATAGGAGAATGAAAATTATATGAATCACAATCTAGTCTTTGAACCACTGCAAGAGGTCTTTCCTATTGTTGACACCAAAAACCCTCTCATTCAGGAATTGCCCCCTCCAACAGAAAAAAGAATGGTTGGTGCACCCATCATTAAGCCTAAATCTGGCGAGATATTTCCATGGATGTGGGAAATGTTCATCCTTGACACCCACACTGTGTAACAAGTAGCAGCCCCCGATCTATCAATGATTGTCTTATCGGCTAAAGAAAAAATGTCAAGAAATATTACATAGACAACATCACGATTCTACAGTGGGGAGACAGGTAATCAATACATCAAAGTAGCTCCACCAAAATTAATCAAGCTAGTGGATGAGATAACACTAGCTGACTATGAGATGAGCATGATCCAATCAGGACCAGCTACTAATGAGGGATATTTACACATATATCAACAATATTCTACTCGCATGCTGGCAAGGAATAAATAATATAAAGATAATATTGAGGTACTAGAGGAATAAATACAAACCCTTTCATCTTATGTGCAACACCTGGTGGAACCAAGCACTACAACATGTCTTATTGAGAAAGTGGTACCCATTAGTAGCTTCGATCCAGAATCCATTAGAAGAACGCATGAGCTCTTGACGCAAGGGAAATAAAACAATGAATGGATCAACTCAATCTCCAAAAAAAGGAAGTCAACACTCCAAGAGGTAGTCATCCTTCACCATAATTATTTTTCTTCTTCTTCTTCTTCCTCTTCTTTCTCTCTCTGTCTTCTCTTCTCATGTGACATTCTCTCTCTTGAATTTTATTTTTTTGCATTGAGGGTTTCAATTTTTAATATGACTTAAGTGACTTTAGAAATATAATGTAACTTTAAGTAACCTTGCTATTATAAAAGGGACTTAAGTATTTAAAGTGGAATATGAATAGTCTTAAGTCATATTAAGGTATTCAAAAAGTCTCCGGGAAGATGAAGAGTTTCCTCCTCTTCTATAAATTATAGCAAGCTCCTCATTTGAGGGTCTTCTTAATTTTATCTTCTGAATTTTTCTTCTTAGATGTTGGAGCTGTTTTTTGTGAATTCATGAGAGTGATATTCTTTTGAAGAGAGCAAGAGATAGAAATTTTCTTCCATTTTTCCTACTAAAAAATGTCCTCTACTTCCCACATTATGTATAAATTCTGCTTGAGCTTTAGTAAAGTAAGAAGGAATTTTAGCCTCTTTGATTGAGGAATTTATTGGTACTTTGTGTTCATTAAGCTCTATTTAGTCTTGTTGTCATTTTGCAGATTTTTTTTCTTCTAAAATACAAGTGCATGTAATGAAAATTCTAGTTAGTGTGTACAAGTCTCTGATTTTCTAATTTGAACATTAGTTTCTCCTTTCTAAATATTCTCACTCCCCTTTATCACCTTCGTACAATTTTTTTCCCTTCAAGATAGTTGTAAGAATTTTCCACAGGGTTAGTGTGGTGCCCCTATTATAACCCTGACCGAAAGGCAACCAAGATAAAACTCACAATTTACTTATGCATGCACATACGATAGCTGCACTGGTTAAGTAGAGGGACTTAGACTCCCAGAGTGTTGGCAAGATAACCACCAATTTGTCTCCAAAATTTTTTCTCGCCAATAGGGACTTAGAAAATTTTTGCTTCAAAAATGTTTCCACGTAGGCCTTATTAACCTCCCTGACTTTCGATACCCGATCCCCTCATTAAACATGGCTTATTCTATAGACTTGAGGTTCGTGGAATGCATCTACTTGAGGAATTGACTTAATGTCACCACGTGTTCACCGTTGGTCATTGATCTTGCGTTATATTTCATTGATTTGATATGCCGCGTGTCCTTTGACTTACTTTAACCCATTCCCTGATGTTATATAATTATCTAACATAATTTAATCTGACTACTTGAGATCCGTGGAGCCCAAAGTTTCTAGGAGAGCTGGAATGGAACCATGTGGCTTGTTGCTTAATGTTTTTGGTTGAATTTTACAACCAGATGAAATTCATTTAACCTTTTCTCTTGTCTTTATCTCATGGATTTCATATTTTCCACACAATATTGTGGCTTTAACTCTTTTTATTGTAGATTTTAGAAAATAACCCGCCAATAAATTAGCCTTAATATCCCACAGGTTTTCAAATATTAATTACCAGTGCTTTGGGGAGGTCGAATTTAATGACCATTTAAATGTCCCATACTATTTAAAAACTGCCTAAGTCCATTTTAAAACTTGTTAGAGACAAAATAACCCAGTGGTATATTTGGATAACAATTTGGTGACCTTTGAGGCAATCCTTCAGCTAGATTAGATCAGTAGCCTTGAAGCATCAATTGAGCATTGAGTTAAGCCCAAAACTTTGAAAATAACTGATATAAATTTGAAATTCACTTACCCCTAGTCTATTTGAAGCACAAAATGAACTTAGCATGATCTTTGGAGCTTTAAATGATTTGTGGAACTGCTCCATCTATCTTCTTTTGTCATTAAACCTACTCAAACTGATATGGGGCTTCTTGAGTCTGCTCTTGAAGCTGATTTCTTGAGAATTTTAATTCACTTCATAGCTATCCCAAAACACTACATCTTTGACCAAGGATGAAGTACAGGGGCAATGTACTACAATTTATCTCTTGAGGATGAAAAATACAGTTTAAAATCTACCCTAAAATATGATTCGGCCATGAAGACTACTTGAACTTAATTGAATTGTGCAAAAAAAACAAGACTGCAAAAACTATATACAAACATGTAAAATTATACATTCCCCAACTCAAAACATGTAGAATGTGAACAAGAAGTTCTTCTACTGAAAACAAACCTACCTACTCTACTCTAGCCAGAGGCAAAGGTAGCTAATCAAAACCTATAACATGTTGTGAGAAATAGTTATCTTTCCTCAAAAAAAGCAGCCATGTGATATGTTTGGAAACAAAATCACATGGTGGAAGTGAAAACATGATCCACACTTCCTTTTTCTTACAAGTATCAGCTAAAAACAAGATGTATACCTCCTCTAGTTTCTGTGCATTTGTTTAGAGTTGTTGAAGCTGACCTTTGGCACATTGAAGCTCGTCCTAATGCTCTAAAGTGAGCATGATTGATTACAACTCCTTTTTTGGCTCTGTACTACCCAATTATTTTATAGGGCACGAGATGATTCTTGAATTTTTATCATGTATTTAAATCTTAATCCCATGAATGGGATTATCCTATAGACTTTCCTTTTGAAGGAGACTATTTGTAGGCTAGATTGCACTCTGATTTGCCTCTACAAATAACTATGGTTCCTTCAAAACTTCCTTCTCCATGATGGATTATTGAGAAATTGTGTCATCATCTTCCTCTTTGTCAAGCATGAAGTTTGAAATAGCAAACTCATTGGCTCTTTCTTCATGAGGAATGTTCTAGGAAGGCTATTCCTTAATGCTATCCTCCATAGCAATTTTATCAAAAAAATAAAGTAAGAATATTCCAATGATATATTATTCATCTAACCCCCTTAAAACTGAATTTTTATCCTCCATAGCTGATTCATTTGAACACAATTCAACAGCCATCAAGAATATCATGTCATGATGCACACTACATTCAGAACATAAAGATTGTTCATCATCTTTTTTTTTCTTTTTCTTCTAAAAAAACATCTTCCACCTTTTTTTCTTCAGTCTCAACATCTATTGAAGGATTAAACAACTATGAAATTTGAATGGTTTAACATTTTGAAGCCCAATCCTTCAATTTTTTGCATAAGCTCTTCTCTGTTGGGATCTTGAACTTGATGCCCTCCTTCTTTGATTTTTAGATTATTTTCTTCCCAAAATGGATTGGGTTACAACATGATTTTTAAACTATTGAGAT
Organism: Taxus chinensis; assembly: GCA_019776745.2. Lineage (NCBI taxonomy): Eukaryota > Viridiplantae > Streptophyta > Pinopsida > Cupressales > Taxaceae > Taxus > Taxus chinensis. The sequence goes on along the minus strand of CM034147.1, from coordinate 249,673,308 downwards.
GGAGGGGGAGGTGTTATTTATTCTTGTGGAGGAGGGTAAATGGAATAAAAGAGGAAAGAGAATTAAAGGAGGGATGGAAGGGAAGACAATGGATAACAAGAATTATCAATGGAGGTAGTAGGCAGAAAGTTGGGAATATAAAAAGTAGGATGAGATGGTTTAGGTTGGGGAGGGGGATTAGGATGAATGTGAGATGGTAGTGTAGGTTTTCCCTATTGAGAATGTTTCCAAAAATTAGATGTAGAAGCCTCCAGTAACTCAACCCATTTTGTAACTTGGGGCAACATCTCAACTATAAAATATAGCTTCTTCAAAGGGTTGAACCATCTTAGAATAAGGCCAACCCATGTACAAGGGACCATTAAACCAAATATAAATTTCTTCATTGCACATTTAACCATGGTATACACCATGTTTACCTCCATTTCTGAAATATTTCTCTAAATATAAACATCTTCAGGTATAGTATGGCCTTCTAAGTCTGCATACTCCTACTCTTGAACAACTCCATAGTTTGGTGAATGACCAGACTGAGTTTTATTTGGCTCATAGGGGTATGCATGTTGATTCTGAATTTCATCATAAAACTTATTTAGAGGTGTGTTGTAATATATTGAAGATGGATTTTGAAATTATTGATGTTTATTTGATTGGAACTGCTTCTGCAAATGAGATACCAAGAAGGAAATGAATTCATGATGCATAACTTCATAAAGGAAGAAAATGGGAAGAAATGGAAATGAATGGAAATAAAGGGAAAAGTCTACAACTAAGAAAATGGGTTATTTAAATTAGTGGAGTCACCAGATATGCTTGGAAATTCCTTCAAAGGGAGACATCTCACCAAGAAGCACATCAAAATTGGTGAAATGAAGTTGTAAACTAGGATACACACCTGTTAAATATATATCTTTCACTTTTGGTCCCACTAAGCATTCCAAAACTGTTATAAAAAAATTAGCACCCTGATATTATGCATTACAAATCCATACTTTTTGCTAACATTGCACCATCTCTCAAGTTGTTGGATTTGCTACTTGAGACAGATCTCTAGAGAAGGTTGTCTTCCACAATGTAATCTAATGATAAAATAATCCTATGGAAGTGAATGCAAATAACTAATCCTAAACCAACCATTCTAAGGGACCAAGGGGAGGGTTAGAAAGATGCATGAAAGGGAAAAACTAAGCTAAAAGGAAGTGATAACAACAAAAAAGGGTGGAGATACTCTAGTGAGGGAGATTGGAGAAGGAAATGGAGAAGGGAGATGCCAGACATGAGTAACACAAACCCAAATCTTCATTCACAATATTTTCTCCATGAAACAAAAAAAATGAGATTATAAAGGAGAAATACATGCATAACAGAATGCATTGAGTAAAAGAGGGGAAATATTGTAGATAAAATGAGTTAGGACATGGAAATGTGTCATAAAACAAGATTTATTACAATAGTAATATGCAAAGACTATTACAGTTATAGAGGAAGGAAGAAGAACACATTTCCAATCCCAAAATAGAGGTTTAACGGCTCATAGCTATTCAATAACCATTTTTACATTGTTCCTTTGAAATTTTGGAACATGCCCCTTTCAATAATGAAATATTTTACAATATATAGATCAAAGAAGAGAGAAAAGAGGGAAAAAGATCAAATTTGAGTTTGATCTTTAGTGAAGATATATTTTTCCCTGCAACATGTCAGATGTGTTCCCCATGTCTGTTTGTCTTGTAGAAGAAGGAATATCCCCCATAATTCATTAATTTAAGTAGCTAAGCCATTTGATTCTACATATTAATGGATCAAACTATTTTTCCCCTTTTCAAACTCCAAATGCCATCAAAATCAGGTTGTAATGATGCTAAGATGAAGGCCTGAAGGAGATCTTTCCAAAGATAGAATTTTGTTCAATTTGGAGCTCATAGTAGAAAGATATGCCCTCTTGAAGATTTGGCTATTTGGGAAGAACATGAACTAGACATGTGGAAGCCTTTGATTAGCTCAATGATCAGCCTCTGCCAATGTGTGCATTTCTTTTCCTTTTTCCATGTGTCAGTCCTTCATTGGCTCACAGGTTCAGGATTTAATTCCTTTCCGCACTCTATGGCATTTACAAAAATAGAACCAATTAAAAAATGTCATGCTCCTTTGTGGTTTCAGACTTTCCTTGAATATATACTAGCCACTACAAAGTATTAACCAACGAAATGGCTTTATATAGCTTAAAAATTTTCCTTTTTCCTTAGACCCTGACTGACCATTGTGAAGTGTGAGCCAATAGAAAATCTCCACGCACTTTGCAACATCAGTCCATTTGATTATCTCTTCTATCCCCTATAAAAAATTAGCTAATAGGGAAATCCCATTCCTTTTGCAATGTTAGAATCTTTTTTTACCTTGAACTAATTGATGTTAATTATGAGGCAATGGGAAGGCTCTATGCTTATTCACATTTCTTCGTGTCAGACCTTGACTGACCAATATAAAGTGTGAGCTAATAAAAAATATCCACGCTCTTTGGGTTGCTAGACTTGTCATATTTTCTTTCACGTCACAAATTCTTACTTTGGGGAAATTATAAACTTTTGGCTAAAAAAAAGTTACCACATATACCTTGTTGACCTCATTGACTTTCCTGACCTAATGCCCTTATGAAACCTGGATTATTCCATGGACTTGAGGTCCGCATAATGCATCTGCTCGAGAAAGTGACGAAATTTCACCATGTGTTCACCAATATTCATTGATATTGCAACACCTTTCATTTCCTTGACCAGATCCCACACCTTATAGAATTATCTAACACCAATTAATTTGGGGACTTGAGGTCTGTGGAGCCCAAATGCTTTCTTATTTTTGACATAACACTGCGACTTCAATTCTTTATATTGTAACCTTTAGAAAATAAGCCACTAATGAATTAACCTTAATCTCTCGTGGGTTTTCAAATTCCAATGGCTTGTGATTTGGGGAGGTGGAATTTGACAGTCATTTAAATGTCGCAGACTCTTTTAAAAATGGTTAAGTCCATTTTTAAACTTGTTAGATCCAAAATAACCCAGGGGGTATTTTTGGATAACAGTTCCATCTCTACCATTGCTATAAAAGGGATAACACTGATTATTTCACAATAAAATTTACTCATAACACACAAGGGAAGTTGCACATTATAAGAAATTAGTGAGAATTTATAGGAAAATGTTTATTTCATTAAATTTGGACATTTTCCAGTGAATTTAGACTCCAGTATTGCAAGTTTTGGAAGAAATCCGTCTCTATTTTTTCATATATTGGATTCCATTTTTATTTATAATAGATTCCAATATTACTATTATTATTATAGTAAGAGTAAGAGATAAAATAACCTTGTTTTAGAGGTACTCAAAAATCATTCTTAATAATCAAATATTTTCTCAAATAGGTATAACCCACCATGACCTTCTACATAACAATGTTTCCACGAAAACATATATAGTGATAAGGGCCATACTTACGTATAGGAAATATGTAATCCTTCCTATTTGTGTTTAATATTTTTTTTGGAATTGCATACCAATCGCTACACTTTAAATATCGTACTTAGAGTAGTTACAAACATTCGATCCTCATGACTACAATACGTTTGATATACACATATTTCACATTGTATTATATAAAAAAAATTGCGCTACGACTAACTCCGTTAACGTGATTTGTTGCTCAAACAATCTCTTTGAAATACAAAAAATTAGATCTTTCGACCACTATGCTTTAAATATCTTACTTAGTCTTATTATAGAAATTTAATCCTTATGACAACAGTATGTCTGATATACATATAATTCTCATAGTCTTACAAAACAAAAAAACCGTCTACCACTAACTCTGTTAATATGCTTTTTTTCTTAAACAATCTCTTCAAAATAGTAAACATTAGATCTTAATGTTCTCTACGCTACTCCCTTCAATAGGTTTAAATGACTAACAATGAATGTTTTAAGTTGTTCTATTGTATGTCAACTAGAATCCTATTTTCCACTAAGGTGTATATAATTTAATGTTCATGTCATGCGATCTATGAAATATTATAGATTGTTTGATCATAGATAATCCTTTCAAAAGGTGCAAATGGTTTCTTATCCTTTCAAAGCGTCGTAATTTTCTATTAGAGTTTTAGAAACAATCTCTTATTATTTATTTGATCCACAAAAAATGAATTATTGTAGCATGTTGGATAATACATAATATGTCATGTCAAAGCCTAGCATTCACTAACCACTAATTTAATTACTCTCTAATTATACAAATTAAGGAACTCTACAGGTTTGTGACTGTTAGGTTAGAATTTATATTCCTTATCAGAAAAAGAGAAAAAACTATTAATGTATTCTACTCTAATTATTAATGTATTATACCTTAATTATAGGTAAAATTTCTTCCATTGTTTTTGCTTCGTTCACGACAGTTTCATACATTGTAGGCAATCATTTTTGGAAGAAAAGATATGAGGAGGGGTTATTTGAAATCCATTCCCTTGAAAACTACCACGTAGACCTGTGGTTATTTTTTGTTATCGATGAAAATCAAGAGAAAGTTGGTATTGTTCTATCCTCAGAAGTTATTGATTCATGGAATTTGCATGTTCAGGTCGAATGCATTGACTTTAAAAAACATAAGTGTCTTATTATAGATATGGAGTTGGATGTTTCTTTATTTAGGAAACTGGAAATTCATGCCTCAATAAACAATGGACCATATTCTTGTTCAAAATTGGTTGGAATTTAGGGATGTTTATAGATTTGACAAAATTGGATGTTCAAATGCAAAAGAAGTTCATAATGGTATATTTACCATATTAAAAAATATAGAAATGATAAAATATCTTCTGCTTGTCATTTCTTGCATAGAAAAGGTCTTCTTTCACCTCCAAAACATGCCAATCTGTTTACTATGCTAAGGTGAACATATTTGTCTAAATTGTAAATAGACCCATCTAAATCAAACTTGCATGGGTTGAAAAGCAATACTAAATCAGCTACATTGTTGAAGAAGGAAACCGTTATATTCAACAGAACATAAACTTTGAATATTCAATAGTTTCATTTGTTTTTGTTCAGTTGTGAAGTATTTTTATTTGATGTTTTAAAGATGCCATGTAGCACCTCCTGAATATCAGTATCATCCTATAAATGATGAAAAAATTGACCTTCTTGTCCACTCCATGTTGATAAATGTTATTCCTACATAGAGAGACCCAATTCTTCTTCCCTTCTTGCAGTGTACTAATAACATTATAGAACTCCAAGATCCTAATGACATGGAAAGTGATTATGTGAAAGTTTATATACTTTATGGGCAACAAACAATATATGTGCAAAAAATATTTTTGGGTTGTGAAACTTACAATTCTTTACATTCAACGCTAAGGTTTCGAAAGGCTGGCATTCTGTCTAAAATGCATCTACATAATCCATTGCTAATATTTGCAAAAAACATAATGAAGTACATAAAATATAGATAGAAACCAAGTTTATTAATGTGTTGTATAAATTTATATTAGTTTGGCAATCGCTAGGATGTCCTCAATGTCCCAGATTGATAGAGATAAAAATTAAAGAGTGGGAAGTAATAAATTTTAATTGTATTGCATTGGTTATTAATGTTTACTTTCATCA